>VZZY01019343.1:65633-213751 GCA_013400335.1 Eurystomus gularis
CCATCCATCCATCCGTCCATCCATCCATCCATATCTTTACCTTACCACAACAAAGGCTTTTATTGCAAGGTCATGTGTTTTCCAATCCTCACCCACAATACACTTACCTTTTCTTTCCATATGATGGATGGCTCATGGTTAGGGATGAACAAGATTGAGATTTGAATGCTGTTTTCCTTTTTTTTCTACAGAACTGAATATGACGTGGACAGAGGGAAGAACTTTGTAAGGAAAAGATGATGAGTAAAAAGCCTAGTTTGTTCCTCAGTACCCTGGTTTCAAGGCTAAACTTTGTTAGCTCTCTCAGAGAAGGGTCCTGTTTAAAGAAGAGAGACTAGGGATGCTTGGCATCTTTGTTGGTGGGACTACAAAACCAACCCTGAAGTGATCTTTGCTCCTTTGGACTGATGGGCACACGTCATACAGATGTTTCCCTGGTTTCCAGCCTTACCATGGCCATGATCTGACCCAGGGTCATTCTTTCTATTTGTAATAGAAACACACGTCACACATCTTCTGCTTTGTCATGAAAGCAGCTCCTCCGTGCACCAGGCTATGCAGGCTCTTTGAAAAAGAATAAGGCAAGAAATTTCATGTGTTAAGTTATACACCAGAGGGAGTTCCATGAATGTAGTACAAATATCCTGACACTACCAAAGAAAAGTCAATTTAAAAATGACAGAACTTGAGTACTCTGTTCCATAGTTCACACTGTAGCTCCTCCTGTCTGCAAAAATTCACAACCATCCAGCTTCATTTACACTGCACTTGCCATAAGCAGACAAACTCAGGGGCTGTTGAAAGTTAAATTGCTCCTTAATTTTTATTTTTTTTTCTAGGATGGATCCTCATCTATTTCTCATTAAGAAAACCACATTATACTGATTTCATGTAAGTAATATTAGATAGCAAGATCCATTTAGGTTTGCATGAAACACAGTTCTCACATTTGGAACTACTTTAAGAGGATATATGAGATTTTGCATCCATTTGGCCCTATACGATGAGTATGATGATGGAGAGCCCTCCTCCTCTCCCTGTTCACCCCCTACATGAGCATGCAGTTGTAACGCCAGACTGTTTGCTGAAAGGATTCTATTTAATAATTCATCTCTTGTTTTCATTCATTTTAATTTGTTCCCCCTACCCCTCTGGAAATGTTACAAATTTCATTACGGAAGACCAGCCAGCCCCTGCCTTTTCACCTGCATTTGAGCCAGCAATGTTCAGCTTCTCCTTACAGAAATGACATCCAGAAACCTGCCATATTCTTGCTTAATGACTTGAGGAATTTACTTCAAATCTAGGGTTTGACCCACGGAGGAGGCGCAACGGGTCAAACACAGTTCCTGACGTTTTGGCAGGTCTTCTTTCCTACTTTTTTAATGTTTTTTTTGATTATATTTTTTTTTTTAGCAACTAAATGCACTTTGTTTTGTCTTCAGCATTTCATCAGGCTATTTATAGACTAGGTCCCACCATACAGCTGAATTTTTTTTCTTCCAGTAACATAATGCAAAAAAAGGTAGTGCCCTCATTGAAGGCAACTCTGTTAATTAGAGGAAAGGCTTGTATTGTGTGAACATTTGATAACTCTGACTGTGGGCTGAGTTGCTGCTGCTCTTTGTCTGAGAAATTCAGAGTCCATTAGGCTGATAGCCACTGTTCTTCTGAGGAAACTACAGCCCTTGTGGCCCTTCCTGTTTCCTTTCAACATTCTTAATGTGATAGTGGAAGAGGATATCCTAAGGTCAGACATTAAAATGTAAAGTTGTGAGGTGATGATTAAATGGGAACACAGTGAAAACTTCACTCTTCATTATTTTAATATAGTCCAGCCTGTGCTGATATAATCATTTCCAGCAGATATTTAAGGTAGTTACAGAAATGATTAAAAGAAAAGCCTTACATTTATTATCTTAATTATATTTTGTGTGTTGCTTTTTTTTTCTTTCTTTTCCCAGAGACAAACATTAAATGTTTGGGTTTAAGTCTCACAAGCCCATTTTAAAAGACAGTAACATATTTTCAGCTATGTATTGCTCTTTGATGTTTCGAAATATAATGCCTCACAAAATGTTATAGCAGTGGCCACTTCAGTTGAAATTCATAAACACTTTCCATCATAACTCCATTGTTCCGCAGTCTTGTAACTTTCTGAAAATTCTACTTTGGTCTGAAACTGTCCATTCGCAGTCAGTGCACTTAGTTTTAAAACTGGGGAATGATCTCTTCAGGTTTTTTTACCTATGGGAACAGCAGAGAAAAAGAAGGGCTACTTTTCCCACAGTAAGTGGTTTTCTGAACACCACAGCAGCAAAAGCAGCTGAAATATTAACCTTGAACTTCTTTCTGTAGGCTGGCTGCAATTAATTTCTTTACAGAGTATTACTCTTCTATATCAAACCATACAGGTAGAACAAGTGACAGCCTCCAGGTGTGTGGTGTGGGTAGATGTGATCTCTCAGCTTGCAGAAAAGTTATGATTCAGCAATGGGAGAGTCCAGCAGGACTGCTCATGGGCTTGAAGAGAGACACACACTTACATACCTTCGAAAATGGGTTGTAGCTAAAGGGCAAACCCAAAGCAACCAAGTCCCACATAAAAACAACAGAGTAAAATAAAGTGCTGTGCTCTACATGGTGAACAGGGCCCTAGGGCTGTGGCAGTCTTTGCTTCTCAGCTGCAAGGGAGGGGAAGGCAGAAACGGCGTGTGGATAGCATTGGCAAAAGACATATGCACCCTGCACTGGCATTACACCTTCAAGGAGAATATTAACTCAGACACACAGGTACAGCTTTGGGTTCCTGTTTTCATTATCTAAATGTCCAACATATTAATTATTTACATTTTTTTTAAACAGAGGCTCCAAAATACAGAGGATGAGCAGCTAAATTACAGTTTGCTGTTAGAACCTTACTTCTGCATTTCCTTACGTTTTGCAATTTTAACCATTCATCTGTAGCAAAGCATCAGCCCAGGCTTTTTCTCTCCATTTAATTTTAGACTGAGTATAGAGTGAGTACAATAACCTTGGTAAATTAAAATGTCACATGATTTCCTTTCTGCAAGCCAAGTGGATGTGTCTGCAGAGCTCTAATGAAGGAGGGTTAGTACAAGAATGGAGAGCTCGCACTCCGTGCACATCAAAGCTCTTCAGTATAGAGTTCATGTGCAAAAAGACAAAAATGCTGTGTGAAATTCCAATTTGAATGATGTATTTGGGTGAGTTGCGGTCCTCTCCTGTCTGCTATTAGGTCTTCAGCTGGAAAGAAAATATGATGACAGTGGATGGAAAAAGCTTGGACAGTAAAGATGTGCTAAGATTAAGAACATCAGTAAAAGCTTTGAGACTAGTCTCTAAGTTGTTACACCTGGCTGAGATTGCAGTCCTTTGCCAATTCATGTCCAGCACTTACTTGGAGCATGAGCTAACTGTGGGCTTGTGCAAGAGGTCGTGAATTCACTCAGTTTTAACTTCAAGTCTGGTATTTTTGCTTTTCCTTTTCCTTTAGAATCATTAGGGCTGTTGCTACATCACCTTGAGGAAAGTGAACAGACTCATGGCATTTTGAAGAGACGTAAGGGACAGTTGTTGGCCAGGGCTGACCTCTTTCAAGTCCCATTACATTGAGTCAAAAGCTCACAGCACTTCCTAGGAAGCATTCAGCAATTTGCAGGAATGGGTTCTCAGGATCTAGGTCACCTAATGAATTTTAACAGAGCGGAATCACATTATGAATGGAAAGCACCAAATAGCAGATACTTTTTTTTATTTAAACTGGCTGCCTGTAATTTCTGAAGTACAATTGACTTCTTTCAGTCCCAGCCCTGTTGCAGAATTGTGTGGGGACGACAGAAGGATTTGGATAGTCAAATGTGCAATTCTACTACAAAAACTGGCTCCAAAATGGCATTATGTATTAATGATTCCCAGAACAAATTTGCTTCATTCACAAGTGAAAAGCTGAAGAGTTTTATATCTGCCAGCACTGCAAATTCCCCCTGGGACGGGAAGGTCAAACTTGCGCTATTTCCTTCTCACACATCATCATCACCGTCATCATCAGTAATAAAGATTATGAGGACCAAACTGTGCCTCAGTTAGGCCTCTGTAAGCTCCAATACATTTCATGGAGTTACACAGATGTAAGGAATTGTCCTCCTGTGATTGCAGAGCTGTGCTGCATGGCCAACATTGCCCAGGGACCTGCATGTGGGATGAGCTCCTGCTCTCTCTCCCATGCCCCACAGCTTGACGGGGCCCTGCCTGCATGTGGCAGATCTCACCCTGCAGCATTACCTCTCAGTCAGCCAAGCTGCTGCCTCCGATGGGCCCTGCAGGGATTTCTGGGTGGAGTTGGGCACTGTGCAGGCAACCTTGCTCATACAAAAGGTGGAGGTCTGCTCATAAATGCCATGGCTGGATCCAGTGCACCGACAGGCCCTGGTGTTATGGAAAGGCTTTAGACCTCCTATTTGCTGTTCTGATGCCTGAGGATGCCTACCAGACCACAGGGCTCAGACCATGGGCTGACTTTGAGCCTGGACTCATGCCTGTGTTGCAGAGCAGCTCCTATAGCTTCAGTCAGCTGAATATGTAAAGGATCTAAATGACATCCGACAACATTCTGAAAGGAAAGGCAATACTGCAATGAGATTTAACCCAATTAATAGAACAGTGCCTAATAGGAAGCACAGTTCCTGGGGAAAGAAGTGTTATTTTTCCTGAGGAAAGAAGTGTTATTTTTCCTGAGAAGTCCTCAGAAGAAGGCTGCACTTCGAACCTGTCTCAGTGTGATGGAAATGACTGAAATTAAAAGCTGGCCTGAGACACATCATCCCTTTTTGTCAGAAGAACCAGAGTGTGATCCAACATTTTGTAACAGGCTCCCAGATGACACTTCTCTGTGGAGATGCGGCATTGGACAGGGCTGGCAGCTAAGCTTCCTGGATAGGATTTCAGGATCAGACTCTACACGAGTTCAAAGTCTTTCCATAACACGAGTGCAATGATGCAAGTGAGAAAGCAGGTGGCTTTGTGTGTTCAGGGGCATTTTCAACTATGTAATGGCTTTGTCTTTTATGTTGCTTTGTATTTTCTGTCTACCTGATGCAGACTGTTCTTGGCAGTAACTCCAAGAGCCTTACTGCAGCCACACAGGAAGTGGTAAAAGAGGAGAACCAGACCATATATTTGTTAAACCCTAGGCTTTGGGGGGATATTTTAGATTTATTGCTTCCCTACATTATTTTTTGAATATTGCAGGTGCTTGGATAGTAAGACCCATCTTATAAGCAGTGCAATGCACAGCTGACAAAGGCTTTTTTGACATGCTGTCTCTGTACCTTTCACTGCTGGGCTGCTCTGGGAACAGCAGAGTTAGGCTGGCATAATTTACATGGCACCAGCTGTGTTTGTAAAGACTGGCAGCAGCTTTCCCATTGAGTGTAAGGGGTTGAGAGGCTCCTGAAATCCTCACAGCTGTGGCTCCCTTTTCTTTATGCTCCTCCATCACCTCCTCTGTCTGTAATGTGTCCTTGGCACTGATGGTCTCACGGTGTTGCCTCCGTGTTTGTTGACCCAGAATGACTCTTTCCCAAACCAGTCAGATCCCCTTCGCTCTAAGTGCAACCCTTTTGTATGAAGGGATTGGAGCGGAGGTGAGAATTTCATTTTTGTACTAAGAAGTAATCTCATCCTGAACTTTTCTTTCAAGCATCATCTTCTACCTATGTGAACTACACAGGCATTTGTGAACAGACACCCTGCTGAGCTACTCTGGGTCAAATTACTGTTTGTATCACGAAATGCCAACAAGATCACCACAAACTGTACAGTACGGTGGGAGCACAGAGCCTCTGCTGGGAAAAGCTTGTGTTTTACAGACACAAGTCAAAGGCGGTGGGAGAAAAGAGGCACAAAAAGGTGAGGAGACTTACTGTGCAGCTTACCCAAGGCTGCAGTGTAAATTACTGCGAAAGACAAGAGTAGAGTCCAGTTTTACTTTTCTACCGGTATCCCACTCCCTGAAGGTAAGAATCAGGAACCTCTTTACAGATTACAGAATTTCTCTATATAGATCTCCTTTTCACTTTGGAATGAATTAAAAATTGAAACATATACTAAGGTTTAGGGTTGATCATGACCATCTCAGATAGTGCTTGGTCTCAAAGAAGTGTGCCAGATTTACATATACCATATATACATTGTTATAGTTATTTATGTGTATATGCACAATGCATGTGTGAGCTATAGCTCACAGAAGCCTTTATCTTCCTCGTAACTTGTACACTGCAGACAGCAAGCCCAGGAAGAGTAATAAATGCTTTTTTTGTAGCTCCTGGCCACCAAAAAGCACTTTGGGTTCCCTGCAGTCTGCAGCTGGGGTCAGAGGGGATGTGGTGCAATTTATTCAAGTACATTTTTAGATTTCATACATCCTTGGTGGCTGCTATGAAATAACCAGCCAGGCTTCCCAGGTAGCCAGGGCCACATGCACCATGACTTAGTTACACAGGGATGACAGGAGATACCATGCTGGCAAGGAAGAAAAGCATGCGAGAGTATAAAGTGGTGTCATTTGCATGCCACAGGGACCAAAGAACAGCTTTTCAGAAGAGAAGTCAGTCAGCAGAGTGAAGAAGGTAAAGGTTCCTGCCGTGTACTCTTCACAACCTCTTGTTAGCAGATTTCCCTGCAACAAACTCGCCCCTTGCTCTCAACAGATATCCACTTACAGCAGTTTACAGCCAGGTAACTTATAGTACTGTGTTTCAATCTGATGCCTAATTTTGCACAAGGTGATATGATAAGCAGGCGCTTTATAACATCATAGAAATCCCCTGCAAAGTAAACTATGTGACCTTGGTTGAGCCACTTGCCCTGATGTGACAACAATCCTTTTCTTTAAAATTATTTTTTTTAAAAAAAGGCAAAAGAATTCTTTACTAAGAGGCTGTGTTAGTCTCATTTCCTTTTTAAGGAAAGAAACCTCTATTTTTACTTGTAGCTTTTAGTGCATTACACAGATGCCCAGGTAAGGCATCTGTTATTATTTACTTACACAGTAGATTTCACTCTTAAATTGTCTGATCAAAGCATCTAATAACTGTTAGGAAACAATTCTGCCTGAAGTTTTGTTTTACTCTAAGAAGTACTTTAGCAGATAAGATTTTGTGATTACTGCCATTATTAGAAGTGAAAATGAAATCACAGAAGTTCTGGGTTCCCTGGTGTGCTTTAGAAAAACCTTCACACTGTTTCTCAGATGCCGGAACCATGGGTGCTTGTGGTGTAAGCATTAATATACTGAGACAGATGTTTATACTCTCTTGCTGCCTCCACTTCCTTTGAGCAATGCTAGATCATGGTAACAAGGTTTGTGTCCTCTTCACACCCTTGCATCTGTCTACAGCAATCCCTCCCAGCGGCACTCAGCTAGATAAAACTCGTGTTGTGTTGGGTGGTGTACTGAAAATTCAGAGAATTCTAGGGCTTGCATGGGCCTCAAAGGATCCTGTACCCCAGAGGTGGCCAAAAGGTGACCCACAGACCTGATCCAGCCCACCAGAACAGCCAGATCATATCACTATTCAGTCCCATCCATAATCCATCTTCCTTCAGGAGGGCCAAGAGCTAAGCAAGGGATGAGGGACTGGATGAGCTGTCACACCAACCCACACTCCCTGCCTCTGGGATTTCTCACTATGTGACCACACACACATTCCTCAGCTCACCTTTCAAAACAAGGTCCACATATCATCATGTATCCTCTCTGGCTTTTCACCTACAAATAGTTACTGACTAGACTACCTCTTGAATGACTATGTTCTGATGCTTCTTTTCTGCATCTCAATCATTCCCTTACTGGTGAAAGGGAACACAAATTTGTCTGGGTTTTCTGTCATTTGTTTCACAGACCATGTACTGCTGCCTCCTGCAACTCTTGTGGTCTACAACCAAGCTGCTGTCTAGCAATGCTCAGTCTAGAAGTGCATGTAGATGCAGCCTTATTCAGTTATTGTATTAGTCTAAGACTAACTGGAATCCTTTCCAGTGTAGAATAAAGTCTCTAATTCAAACAGCAGATTGAGCCATCTTTTACTCAGTCTGTTTTCTGGATTTCTCATTGCTATTGTTACAGTTCCTACCAAGCCAAGGGTTTACTCACACGTTTTTGTTTGTTAATTCTGTAAAGAAGACTGGAATTAACCAACACACACATATTTATTTATGTGTTTTGTACATATATATAGTAATATATAACAATAGATATTTTTTTATACTGAGTATTACAGCAGGAACAGTTCCCTGGTAGTTCACTGTTTGTTCTCTTCAGCATTAGATTAACGTATCCTTCCAATGGTTCTGGCTGTCTAGCCATTATCTAGTTTTTGTTAGACTAGGTGGCATTCAGCCTCTCCTCATATGATGAGTACTGACTTTATTATCTGGGAAAGAAATGACTCAGCAAGCAGGAACTCCCTTAGTGTGAAACTAAACTCTGTGTGCTAGCTTAAGTCTAAGCTCCTGCCACTTCTCCAGTAGCCTGGCTGGCTGCTTCCTGCTTCTCTCAAAAGATACCAGATGCCTTTTTTCGCCTGCTGCTCAAGGACTCCTCATCCCTTCTCTCTGTGTTTGTGAGTATGGTGCCTGTGGAGAGATGCTCTGAACTCCTGCAGGGAGGGTGGGAGGGCAGAGATGAACAAGAAAAGAACTGACCTGGTCTCATCAACTCCAGGTCTGCAGACCTCTGCTCCTTCCTGGACACATCATGTGGCTGATGTCAAGCAGACCAGAGGGCCGTGGCTCTTCCCTGGCATGGTCTCAGCATTGCTGGGCAAAAGGCACTGCTGTTTGGAGGAGCTTGGGCTGCTCCATGTCTTGTGGACAAGTTCCTGCATGTGGCAGAGGAACAACCGGGTGTCACTGGGCACCTGGTAGCAGAACCCAGCTACCCATGCTCTGGGATGGTTTCTGCTCGTCTCCCTGTCCTGTGAGTTTTCCACGAGCTCCTTGCACAAACTGAGGGGAGAGGCCAGACATCATGGAGTCTCTGACCCCACTGCAATTAGCCCTGGGGGTCAAGGGGCCACCAACTGGCATCTTACTTGTCTTGTTGTCCTTGTCAGGATCCCTGGCTGAGGCAGGAAAGCAGGGGTTATATAAGCAAAGCATAAAAGCGATTGTTTTCTGGGCAATGAACAGATCAGGTGAAAGCTGTTTCCTTTCTCCCATCTGCTGCATTGTAGACCCATTTAGGCAGAACAAGTGGCTACACAAAAGCCAGGGGCCAGCTACATCTTTTGGTATTATGTGGGTCTAATTCTTTAATCCTGTGCCATTCTTACTAAGTGATCAGTAACTGACTGGAATGAAAAATCCCGAAGTCTAGATTTTAAAAGTGCAAAAATGGAATCATTTGAACTATGGCTGATTAAAAAGGAGGCGATCAGACCTTCAACAACAAGAGGATCAAATTTAGCTGGTTGTAGGATTGACAAGTCTCCAGTGTCGTCTGCAACAAGAACCAAATGCTAATTGCCCGACACTATTAAACACCTCATCAACTGTGACTTAGAGTTCTCCCTGTGCATGACTTCGGAAAAACAAGCCTGCCTTTATGCTTATCCCAGTTTCGTGATTTTCAGTGGACCTATTTTTCTGATGCTAATGGGGGTAATGTACTTTGTTGCTACCATTTTGCAAACTACTTTTGATGAAGCGCACAGAGGAAGCTTTCACACAGTCTGGATTCACTAATTGGAAAAAGACTTGAGACAAATCTGAATGGCGCTATGTTTCCCCATGTCATCACGGAGCTGTTGATACTCTTCAAAAGACCGCAAGGAATGGTGGTGACATACTTCGTTTTCAGAACTCTCAGAAGAAGGGAGAATACAGGAAGATTCTAATAAAAATGCTAAGCACAATATATTATCTTGCCAACAAGAACTTTTCCTATGAAGCCATTATTCAGAACAAGATGAAAAAATGAAAAAATTGACCGCAGCTTTTTTCAATGTTTTTTTCTGAAGTCGGAATATGATCCCGGGACTTTTAAATGGTTGAGGAAGAGTGAAGTCAAATTCAGAGATTCTATTGTGCTGCTGGAGCAGTAGAGGATATTTCTGGGATGTTTTTAGGAAACTAGCATGCTACTGTGCTAAATATAAATCTGACCTAATCCAGTGAAGGGCAATTATACTTAAATCTGCAGTATATAGGTGACACAAATGCTTGTGAAGGGTTTGCTGCAAGACAGCCTGTATGCTGCAGAGATAATTATATCTGTAATTAGAGTCATCTCCAAGTCTGAATATTGACTACTATTGTGGATAATGCTATGCTGGTTTTATTTGGCAATCAGAACCACAACTCACGAATCCACGTTATCATGGGCAAGCTATCACCTTGCCAACCGTAAAGTATGCAATGTGATGTTGTGAATCTAGAGCTCAATGACGGTTGATATGGCAACTCAGATGGGAAAATGCAAAGGAACAGATATTGATAGAATTTAGAAAGTCTTCAATATTGAGTAGAAAATGCATGGATTATATATTACTGTTACAAAAGTTCTATAGCCTGGAAAATAACTTCTTACTTCAGTCCATACACCAGATCAGACACAAATTAGTCTAGGAACAAATCCATGAGAAAGTTGAGAGTGAAATGACTGGTTGAATTTTAATGGTGAATAGTTTCCAGGAAGATATCAAGAGTGAAAGAGGAACCCAAACACACTGAGAAAGGAAACTTTATGGTCTCATCAGCTCAGAAATAATGAATTGTAATCAATATTCAACTAAGATGTGGCCATGGAGTTTATATCGCTATTTAAAATGTTGAGGTTCTCAAAATAATTCAAACTGTTAAAGAAATAACTGTTCAACGAGGTATGTTTCTTATTTCAATAAAATTCATTGGTTTTTTTCCTTCCCCTCTTGCAAAATGAGTAGCAACTTCCCAAAAAATAAATGGAGATATTACAGATACAGTTCAGAGTTTGTGCCTTTGAAACAGTAAGTTCTAGGGAGACTGAAGCTGGATGAAATAAAGATAAGAAGTTGAAACTTAATTCATAGATTACATTAGATCCCTGCTTCAATATCATTATTTAGAAGAGACTATACCTCCAATTAATGTAATTTTAATATTTTTCCATACTGATTTTATCTTTGGTTTATATAGATTTGTTCTACATTTAGCCAAAATGCATACCATCTGTTTCCTGAATTGGTGTGCTTGATAAAAATTATTTTGGTGGGACCCGTGCTGAAAAGGACAATTCTAGTGCTCAGCATGAAAGGTGAAAGTAGTTTCAGTTTGGAGTAGGACAGTCATGGCTCAACTACTGCATGATTTTATAAGTCTACCAGGACAAAACTGGTGACCTACAGCTTACAGCTGCTGTCCTTTTCAAGAAATGACACAATCAATCATGTGCTAGAACTTTTTTATATTTATAATTCATGTTTTTTATTAATACTGAGAGAGTAGTGTTTCAAATGGCAGTTTTTTAACATGAGTAAATGGTCCCTTTTTGACAAAGTGAGATAGTCTAGTTCTCTCCCATATTCTATCTCTCCTTTATAAATAGAATCCCTAAATACTAAAGAAGAGACTAAATCTATTATTCCAGTCCCTACAAATGTGTGTGGAAATGCAATATGAAATTAAAGAAAAGGAAAAGGTTTCCTCATGTAGGGCTCTCATTCAGATCTTCTTAGTCAAGATTATTGGGAGATGCTGTTGAACATGCACTTCACAAGAAATTATGTTTGGAACTTTTAAAATCAACTATTTCTTGGTTTTACAGCTGAATTAAAATAAAAATATTTGGAAACAAAGGGGTATGGTCTTGTGAGTGCCAAGCACTAGGACAAGGCTATTTTTAAAAAGTGAGGCTAATTTTGCTTTTCACTATCCAGAATAAAATAAGAAATAGGGGGGTGGGGGGGCACTCAGAATAAATATAGAAAGAAAGTCGCAATGGATAATGACATGTGCACAGATTTGTAAAGTGCTTTCTTTTTACTAGGATGTTATCTGTCATGTGAGTAAAGAGTTGTGAGTACAAACTTTACTTTTATGTGCAGTAAGTCAATTGATTTGTACCATTTCTTCAGCTTGCGCAATTGTTCTGCATCAGAGGAAATACATCCCTCTCCAGTCGGGCAGTAACGGCAGCCAGCACCTCTCTCATTCCAATCACATACCTTTTTTTAGGCAATATATTACATACAAAGAAACCATTGTACTTTCATTCCTGCCAAATGTGATACAGCTTACAGGAGACAAAAGAGCAGAATGGTTCCTTTTAATAGATCTTGAACCTCCAAGTAAATATATAGAGGTTGCTCAAGCGCTAACCTATGAAAGCTGAGCCCTGCAGCTTTGATTGTAGTAGCTCAAACAAACCAAACTCTGCAGGGCTTGCCCAGCGGTAATTGCAATAAACAACATACAAGAGCTCCCAAATATTGCTCAACCGAGCACGGTGTTGGCAACCCGCCAGATGTCTGACGGCCACTTCTGATCTGCATACAACGGCACGGCGCGCAGCCACTCCGCGCCAGTGGGAAGGGATGGTGGCAGCCCAAGAGTGGCTTTCCTCAGCTGGCTCTGCAGGGTCGCCAGCGGAGCAAAGGGGAGGCACTGGGGGAATCATGGACATCTGTGGATCACATTTGGCCTCTGCACCTCCCCTGGTGCTTACAAGTAATGAGTCAAAGAACAATACATACGCAAGTCATGGAGAGCAGTAATACAACGGAGCACAACTGTTGTAGCCAAAATAAACAAGACTAACAGCGCTTTCCATTCAGAGTGGTGCTACTTGTAGCTACAATGAGCGCTTTATTATATTTAGAGCAAAATGGTATAGGGAGAATAAGGCACCTGGAGAAGAAAACCATTCGTGTAGAAAAAGGCCTGCTCCCATTCGCATTGAAGTCAGTGACAAAACTGCTACTGCTCCTTCCCAGGACGCTGGCTTGGCCCTGCATCAGTGGGGACTTTTGCAGGTTGTAAGCCCGTGTGTTATCATGGCAGAGCCCTAGTGAAACACTGGGTGGTGAAGGGAGGTAATTGGCAGCAGAGTGAGCAATGTGCAACTTCCCAAGTACCTGGGAGCAATTCCCCCTCTGCCTCCACTCCATGCTGTGCTCCACTGCCTTCCCCATAAAATGTGTTTAAACACATAAAGCTGACCTCCGCATGTGGAAAAGGGATCTGAGGAAAAACAAAAGCCAAGTTTTCTTTCAGGATTGCCAATATGGGCAATATCACTTATTTGTAGTTATTATTCTGGTTGACAGGAGGCTGGGGGGAAATAATACTGGCAGAAATACCGTACCCAGTGAGAGAACCTCAGCTAGAAGGCACTAACGAAGAGACCAGGCAGTGACGGTATATAAATTAATCATGAGTGCATGACAGGATGCTTTGTGCAAAAAAGTAAATTGCTATTTTTGGACACGTTCCGAGAGAACCTGAGTAAATCAGTGACATAAAGCATTCCCCTTTTCACAGCTCAGGACTCAGGCATGAGACCCTGGCTCATGTTGGTGAGCACTTAGTCACACCAGCAGTCCCACTGACTCCAAGAGCATAACTCATGTAGTCTCTTTTGTTCTGGGCCCCTTGCTTCAGAAGAGCTAGTGATAAACTAGGGCAACCTAAAATCTAACGACACAATTGATAAAAAGGCCAGAGGCCATGACCTACCAGGAAAATGCAGGTAGATTTGCCAAGGCTGGAGAAGAGCTAATAATGGGCATATGCCTTTTGTCAGGAGATGACGCAGGTGTTAGTGAAGGACTTAAAAAAAAAACCCCTAGAAAAAAATTCTATGAAAGAGAGAAAAGAAGGTGCAATAATACCATTATAGTAAAACTCATGAGTGCAACTGTGTGAAAAGATCTTTAAAGATGTGTTCAGTCAGGCAAGAATAAGTATACCCTGAGAAATCACCGAGGTATATAGAGCCCCCCCCACCCCCCTGAATAGATGCAAGACAAAGCCAGACTTAATACTTAGGAGCGAATGTTAAACAAATACGGCATTGAAGTAACAGTATTAAAAAGTGCTGCAAATTTATCCTCTCCAAAACCCAGAAGAGCACTCAGTAATGGTTCCCACACTAATTTTGTCATAATTAAAGGACTCTCCAATCTCAAAAAAATGCCAAAACACATGTATAAATAAAAACAATAGAAATAAATGATTGAACAGCAACAGTGGTTGTAACAATTTCATCACTGGGGAAGAAAAAACCC
The DNA here is from genome assembly GCA_013400335.1 of Eurystomus gularis. Classification (NCBI taxonomy): domain Eukaryota; kingdom Metazoa; phylum Chordata; class Aves; order Coraciiformes; family Coraciidae; genus Eurystomus; species Eurystomus gularis. The sequence goes on from VZZY01019343.1 coordinate 79,922, forward strand.
CGCATTTTAAGCTTTTCTTGATGTGAGGGGGAGAAAAAACAAGCTAGATTTCAGAATGAGGAAATCGCACACTCTTGGGCTCTTGGAAGGTTACTGATATGCCAAAGGGCTTGTGACTGCAAAACCTACTAAATGGTGGACGAATTGATTCACCAGCCTGAATATAACCAGGCTACTTTTAGGCTGGAGATTTACACAGCATTAAGGCTCACATAAGCTTCACTGTGTCTTAAAAGGTACCCAATATAAAAAAGACACTATTAGAATGAGTATTGTCACAGGACAGGAAGACCATGAGTACTGGAAATGAGTTTTAAGCCAGCTTCTGGGGTCATGCTTCTCCAGGCTGTCATGAGATATATGGGGGAATTACTCAGGCAAAGCACATAGCTGGAAATCACGTTTTAACTCTGTAGCCAACTCTAGGCTTTCCAAGTGCAAGGAGATATTAAAAATCATACCAGTATTATTAACCTGATTCACAGTCTCCAGATAAGTCCCTTCTAGCCAAGAAGACAGTATATCCAGCAACAATATTTCTGTCTTTCCAAGACTGAGGACAAGACACCCCTAATGCAGCCAAAAAGCAAAAACATTCAGACATTCCTCCATAGCTGAGACTGAACTTGCAGTGTCCGTGTGAAATACGAGTATTGTCGCTATACTCTACCTTATATTTTATAATGATCTCCCCAGCTGGCTATACTTTAAAGAACACAGACAGCAAAGCTGACCCATATTTCAGAGTCCTCAGTGATGGGTCCAAGCAGCCATCACCAAGAGTATATTACAGTACTCTGAAAGGGCAGGAACCACCAGAGAGCAGCCTCAATTAAAACAGCAATATTACTGGCTGCTGAAGCAACCGTCCATGATCAGATATATCACTAGCTGCCAAAAGGTCCAATACAAGCAAAGTAGCTTGGAGATTTTGATTTTACATTAGCAGGAAACAATTTACAGCTTCTCATGCATGATATTGACTCCAAAGAAAGACCAAATGACGGAACAACATCTGAAGCAACATCTCTTGAGGTGGAAGAATCTCTGCCTTTCTCCAAAAAAGGAGATTTAAGATGGGCTGAAGGTGGCAAATACTCCACAAAATGAGGTGATTTCTTGAGGACTGAGTGAGATGTCCATGTGTTTTAAAATAGCCAGTGTTTTATTTTCATTAAATAATGTGTTAATAATAACTGCACCTTTGCACTTGCCTTCAGTAATTGTGATGGAGAGGAAAGAATTACAAATGTTTTTTTCTTGAGGTATAAGACTGTCAGAGGTGGCCCCACCAGAAGCTGACTTGAACCCAATCACACAGCAATAGCCCATGGAAACTCCGAGCTCCTAGTAAAGAGAAAAGAGAAAACTTGCTAAAAGCCATTTGACCTTTTCCAAAATGAACACTAACAAAGTATTCATAACACTTTATAGAAGGTAGCTATAGAAGGTGATACACCACATGATGCTACGGCCACTTTATTGTACAAGCTTCAGTCATGTCCCCTGCTTCTCCCCTCTAGATATCTGCAAAGTCCAACAAATGATAAAATTCCAAGATGCTCTTCAACCATTTCCTCCCCAGGCTGTATTCCAAATGCTCCACATCCCTATTTGGTTTCCCAAAACCTGAGAGGCAACAGGATGTGGCATAGCCACTTTCCTGGCTAGATGAATAAGTTACATTCATTTGTCAGTAGAGTCAAGCAGTAGAAGAGGTTGTCCAGAAAAGCTGCAAAATCTCTGCAGCTGGAGGTTTTCAAGACTTAAGGAGAAAAAGTCCTGAGTGACCAGGTCTGAAATCAGTGTTGAACCAGGTTTGAGCAGGAGGTTGGACTAGATGGCCTTCTGAGGTCCCTTCCCCTCTGAATTATTCAGTTCTGTGACTTGCACTGGTATGAAAGTTACTAAAACAAAATGGCTCTGTTATGCTATAAGGCCATACTGAATGACCTTGACCACAGCATTAAGAGCAAGAAAGAATATTTGCCTTGTCATGAGTGAAGTGGCACTTCAGGGAAGATCTGAAAATCAGTGACCTCCACACTATGGATCAAAGCCTGATAGGCAGCCCCATGAATGTTCTCAAATAACATGGGTACAAAGCATGCATGAAATCCCCAGGATACCAGTTGCCATGTAGAGAATTGAAGTTATGCTGAAGACCCCTAAGGACTACACTTCAATACCAACACCACCAGCTCCATCAGCTGAAGATTTGTCTAGTGTATCTCACAATCATTTCACCAGTAAAACTTTCAGTTTTCGTCTATTCTCCATCACAAAAAGAAAGGCCAGACACTGCTTGCCTTGAAGGTCAGCAACCTCTAACACTCTGAGTCCACTTGCATCTCTTTGTTAGACTGCTAAATGGGAACTGCTATGATGTTGTAAAGTGAGAGGTGAGTCATGTGTAAATCCAAAAATAGATGGGTAAACTACAATGCTGTTTGTATAACACCATTAAACCTGTCCTGACTTTGGCAAGCTTACAGATATGAGAGAATTTGAAAAGTCGGTTGAAACAACAAGAAAATAATTTAGTATTTTCATTGATTTCAAGATTCTTTGCCAAAAGTTTGAGAAAGAATCCTGAACACTGCTTGGTTTCTTAAACGTATTTTTCCTAATCTTTTTGGCTTATAGACAGAATTCTAATTTCAAAATCTTTTCCCATAAGCATGAGAATTTTTCTTAATTTTTTGGGCTTATAGACAGAATACTAATTTCAAAATCTTTTCCCATACGCATGAAAATCAGAAACATTTTTAAACAAATGCATTTTCCATTAAAAATAATACAAAACAGGTGAAAAGACAGAGCAAAAGAAAGACTTAATTTTGACAAAAAACTTTTTTTCATACCAACATCTCAACACTTCCTTGGTGAGATTTCTTTGTGTCTGGAAGTTACTTCTGATATACATGGTGAAGGAGACAGAAGAATAGAGCTCTGGTGTGTATAGCACTGTCAGACATGTTGGAATAACCTCAAAGGTCTATGAATGAAAATCCCAGTCAGACTGTCTCTACAGGAAACAGTCCATTCAAGGTCTGGATTCCTTTCAGAGAATTTGCTAGCAAAATATATTAGCATTTATCAGTAAGCATTAAACAAGTCTTACAGGTATGTTACCGGCTGTTTGTTAATGGCCAGTGCGAGACTTTTTGCAGGGTCACTGGCTCCTTGTTTGACTTTCATGAGAGCAGAGCCAGTCAATCTCCAGGGCGTGATAATGCTTCATCTCTTGCAAAAGATACAGATTTATCACCCAGCTCTCCAGGGGACTGCAGCATGCTTGGATTGCGACAGTTACTTTCTGACATCTAGAATTTAATGTGTGATAAGTCACTGTTTGCATGTATTATTGGAGGTAACTTTTTTGGTTTTCTTGCCTGAGTTAATCTTTGATTTGTCACTCGAAGGCTGGTTTATTTTCCAGCCCTATTTGGAAATATGTGGCGTCTAAAAATATGAAATAATTCCTAAGTCTGGGTTCATTCCCCTAGGATTAGCAAATCTAAAAGCAAGCAAGCAAGCAGGAAAGTCGTCCTGTCCTGCATGCAGGACTAGGGGCCAGGAATCCCTCAGCTCCGGCTCTTGTACCCAAGTACTTTTGTGGTCTTGAACAAGTCACATCAGTACAAATGAGCGTCATCATCATACACACACAGGACAGTAAGAGAGCAGGGTCCCTTATGACTCCTGATTACCGTGGGCAGCAATCTGTTTGCTTTTCGTGCTCTTCTGGGTGAGTATGTTGTATCTTTACTCTGATCCAGTCTCAACTTCCCTTCAGTCTCACTAAATACATTTCAAATACATTTCAGATTTTGTTTGGTATAGTGCTAATGCCAGCAAGTTTCTTCAGTACACCCTTCCCTCAGTGTCCTCAGCTGCAGCCAAGAGCTGTGATTAATCAGAGAAAATACTGTTGCAATGTCCAAAAGTTCACACTGTTTGTTTGCTAGACCCTGCTTTGGTATCTATGCAGAAGAATAGTTAGGGTTTTCCATTATTTGAAGTGAATTCTGTATTAAATTATGAAGATTTAAATGTCTGACTGGCATAAGTTCTTATACTGCTGCTACAATCTAAAGAAAAGAAAAGTCAGAATATTCAGCCATGACATTTTTTTCCACCCCTACCCTGCATTTGTTGCTTAAGAGTAGGAGAACTGCTGCAGTGCATCACACTGCTGAACACCTTACCTGGCAATGGCCAGTCAAAGTTATTTCATGGATCATAAGAAATGAAACAGCTGCAGTCCTAGGCAGTGGCAGACAGACATCTTTATCTGCAGGTTTCATAGAATCAGGTAGTAGTTTGGGTTGGAAGGGACCTTTAAAAGTCATCAAGTCCAATCCCCCTATAATAAGCAGAAACATCTTCTAGATCAGATTCCTAAGGGTCCTGTCCAACCTGACCTTGAACGTCTATCTCCACAGTCATTGGGGTGTAGCCATAAATAGACTTCCATGGATTTGTTCTAATCCTGTTTTTAAACTATGTATAAGTTCAGTCACCAAAATATCCCTGCAGCAGCAAACTGCACAATTGTGTGAAGAGGTTTACTTGGTTTAAATCTTGCTCTGTCCAGTCACTTCACTGAAGGCCTCCTGGTTTTCATTTGTAGGGACAAGCAAATAATCATTTCCCATCCTCCCATAATTTTTTTGACCTGTCATATCTGTCTGCAGCTGCATCATTTTCTAGTAGAATACTCAGTCTTTTTAGTCTTTTTTGGCATGTTTGCTGTTCTGTGGCTGATTATATACTGCTGTTGAGATGGGTGTGCAACCCTGCAAGTGCATTCATCATGGATTTGTCCAGCGGCACAGCTCTCTAGAACTTGCTCTTAAGCAATTCTCACCAGTTTGCTTGTTTTCCTGACCACCCAGCAGTGAGGCTGATTCCTTATTTCCTTTGCAGAACAAGAAAAACTTACCATTTAGTGGCCTAGAGGTGCACTTGTTTTCAGCTCAGAACACAACTGCTTCTTCTTCGCTCACTAAAACCTCCGAACAGGAAACTTTGTGTCTGTCGGAAAGGAAGACAAGCACACAGAGCACACTTTATTAAACACAGCAGTGTTGATTTGCAGACTTCTACTTCACAGTTCTTACAACATTAACAAAATCAGCTGAAGAAGCAGAATTGAGCAGCCTGTGCAGGATGAATCATCTGGCGGCAAGTGGCACTTGATTGTATTTACCACAGTGTGAGCAGAGCACACTTGCTGTGAAGCTTCAGAGAAGGCTGAGTTGCATGCGGTCGCTTCTGGGCTAAACTTGGCCTCTGTGGCGCTTGCTACTGTATCTCATTCATCTCTTGTCTTTGGAAATTCTATTAATCCTTGAAGCACCACAGAAAGTACAAAAGGTTTTCATTACACATTGGTGAGTGTATTTCCTTCAGAAGGTTCTTGGCATCCCGTGGAAGTAAATGAATCACTGGCTCCTCTGGCTGCTGCATAACTACTTATTGTTTTATTGAACAAGAGAGTAAAAAGTCACATAAAACCTTGCATACTGTAAATGGCCAGGGTATAATTCAGATCTGCTCATGTGCACATTAATTTACGCATCGGTCTTTTTGGAAAAAATGTCAACTGAATAAATATAGCTTAGACTGAGCAGTTGAACCACGAATGACTTTTACTATTTTTTTGGTTAAATTCCACTCACCTTTTTTTCCCCCTTTTTTTTGGCATGTGAGTTTTTCAAGTGTAGAATGAAACCCTTTGCTAACAAGGGAAAAGAGAGCTAGGACTACAGAAAAAGCGCATACCTTTTCCAAAGTCATTAAGAGCAACTTTTGGCACTTTCCATATATGGGACATAAAGCTTTATGAACCCAGTCCGTAATCTCTAGGTTCTCTAACTGATTTATATGTTTACTTATGGTATTGTGTGTTTTCTCCTTCTGAAGAGCACAGTCAGGTCTCTTAAAATTTGTACACAGGAGACGTTTTTTACGTCGACAGAATGGTGTGAATTTCAAGAAAGCACTATGAGCTCCTTAGTGCTTCAACATCCCTGGAGCCTTAGTTGCATATGTATTTTTTGGAAAAGCCCAATTTTAGTTTCTTTCACAGAAGTACATGTGTCCTACAGCTTGTCATGGACTTTCCCGGAGCCTCTCCCAGGGTCTGATCCCCTACACACCAGCTGTGAGGTGCTAAGTGCCCACAGCGCCCATCGATGTCCATTAGTCACTGCTGAGAGGTGTTGAGTACCTGCAAGTCCCTCTGAAGTTAATGGAAATAGTAGGTGCTCAGCATTTCTCCAGAGGGTGGCCAAGAGAGACAGGGAGTACCCTGACACTGGAAAAAAAACTGCAAGCAGAGGGAGGCCCTGAAGGAAAGAAAATTTTCTGAAGTCCCCAGACATCCCATTTCTTCAGAAGTTCTCCTCCTACCAAAGCAACAGGGAGCCTTTGTGCTCTGGGAGGCTGCACTCCTGAAAAACCTCCTGTGCTGCTGAAAACCAGGCTACCCTCAGGACTGACATTTAAAAGAAGAGAGATTAAAAAGGACAAGAGGTCTGCCAGGAGTCATCTCAGCAGGCAGGAGCATCACCTGCACTGCATCCCTGCACAGCATGCACCTACAGAGGTCTTGAGGCTCCTCAATGAACAGCTTTCTATGAAGTATTAGGGGAGACGCTGAAGATATTGGAAGTTAGAGGTACATCTACCCACTTCTAGTTGGCCAGAAAGGAAGGGAGAAGCTGACTATGTTCTTTAAATGGCTAATACCCTTATGCCAACATAGCTGACTGTGGTGTTTCGGACAGCTGAGAGCACCGCCGAAGCACAAGCTCTCCCAGTATGATCTCCACAGACATCTTTCATGAAGAAAACAACTGTCATTTCTTGGGTGGTAAGCCACTGGTGCTCTATGCAAAAGATACGAACACATTGCCTCTGTACAAATGTGCTGACTCCTGAGAAATAATGAAGGGAAAGAGCTCGGAGAATCATAGCACATATTAAGCGTACTTATCAGCTGATTAGAAAAGAGGGAGAAATGGCAGCAGCCAGAACCAAAATGGTCACTTTAGGACCAGAGCTGCACATGCGTGTCATTAAATTTGACATCTTCACAACAGAATGAACAAAGCATATCGGGAAAAGATCTTTCTAGAAAGGCTTCCTATAAAGATTCAGTAAGAATTGGGCAGTAATTATGTGTCAGGCTGTTGCTGGGCGGTGAGGTGATGGTATACTCTATACATGCATATATCATAGGGAATATATAATGGCATGAATAGCCTATATAGCTTACTTGCTGCTGATGTCCCATTCAAGGGAAAAAAGCATAGCCATCTGTGCATGGTGCTATTCCACACAGGTGCCATGGGCAGTTCTGTAATAGTGGTAAACCGGAGATGTAAATGTATGTAGAATGGATGCAAGGGCTTGACATAAAAGGAGACATACAACCCCAAATTTACACAGGAACTGATCTGTAAATGGACTCTCATTCCTCTGTATGTAGCATTAGTCTTGCTAGTATTTCAGAACATGCATGCCTAGTTGGGAAATAATTCTCTTTGCTTTCAGGTTCTTTGAGCCCAGCAGATAAGTAAACCCCATGTATGTGCTGTAGTGCAAATTGCCTATGAAAATCTGAGTTTTAGATAATCCACTAGATGTGCAAGATGTATTTACTGGTCTTTACACAGGCACATATTGCTACTAGTCCCTTTTGCATTGCTGGGATCAGGGTGTTCAGCCTGACTGTACATTAATCTATATGAATTGAAGGGGAGCTGGTGATGCAAAACTCTGCGAGAAAGCTTTGCTTTCTTCATGACTCTTTCTCCAAAACAAAATATTGAATGGGCACCACCTTTCAGAGGATATTGTCAGGTTCTGCTTTTCAGAAAAAAACTACAGGAGGCGTTCTTGGTCCTGGAGATGAAATTTATACAGGGAGGCTGGTTTGCTGTTTGATCAGTGTTTTCTATGAAGAGGATATTGAGATGTTTTATACATGTTAGAGACAAGTAGGATGAAACTCATGGCACCTAACTGTAAACGTCTGCTTTGCTGACTACTGGGCTAACTAGTAAGTACTTGAGGGTCCATCTTTGCCAGTGTTTCAAGCTGGATCTGGCTATTACTTCTGAAGTGAATCTCCTCATTGCCACCATTTTGCACACTTTGTTTGCATTGTAGAGTCCTCTCAGAGTGTGCACACTGGATTCCTTTCAGATGAAAGCTAAGCTAGGAAGTGATCTTCAGAGGACCATCAAATGTGCTTCAACTGCTACTGGGCAGTCAGGCCACAGAAGAAGACTAGAGTTAGTGCAAAATAAAAGCCCCAAATGTGGATGTCAGGTCCTTTGCCTGACCTGCTTTATACTACAGAGCTGCTCCTGCTGCTCCATGTGATGTCTGATGAAAAGATAGCTTCAGATCCACTTGACATTCAGTGGAAAGAAATGGAGGTGTGAGTTATTTGACCTATATTACATATGTGCTTTAGGATGAGATAGATTACACTGTGGCAGCATCTCTTTCATGTCATTGACCATAAAGGGGATCCAGTTGACTAGCTTAGTTGTGGGTGGGTAAAGTATAAAAATCAACATTTGTTCAACTGAATACTATCCCTAAAGGTTTTGGGCAGGTGTCTTTTGCCATTTTTATATTTTAAAGATTTAAAGAAAAAATAAATAAGATTACACTGCAACATCTGAAATTTAAGGGCTTTGCTTTGCAATTTTGGAAGATGCATGCAGGTTCTTTTAAAAAAAAGAACAACACAGCAGCTCTAAAATCATATTTACTGGCATTATGGTCATTTCTATAGCTGAACTGTCTCAGAGAGAGAATGCATTTCTGATAGCCGTTTCATTTTACCTCGATTTACCTCTGCTTTCCTCTACATGACTGTACTAGACATGGAATAACAAGGCAGGAATGACCGAGGCCATGCTGACATGAAGTTAATGCTCAGCTTACGTCACAAGTGTAAAGACATGCTCTCAATCATATATCTTTGTAGATAAAGTTTCTTGCATTTCACTTCAACTGGTTTCCAATAAGTAGGAGAAATTGATTTCCAGTAACTAACTAGAAAGACAATTTGATTCATGTTGTGCTCCTTTGAGCTAAAGAAATCACGTTCCCAGAGCAATCTTGTGCTGAGAATGGAGAAAAGCCTCCCTACCATTTGATAGTTATGAGGCAGGATGAATAAAGTGCCTCATCAGTGTCTCCTCTTTCCAGTTGTGGGCTCTGGAGAGGATCTCCTACACAATACCGTGTGCATATGTTTCCGTCTTTCCATTGCAGATCTCGAGCTAATTAGGATGCTGATTTACAGTATCTTTCCTTCATGGCTCTTTAACAAATATGCAATTTGGTGTGTGAAAACTAATTGCAGGGCATCAACTACAATCTATTTAAAAGAAGAGAGCTGTAATAACATATGCAGCAAAATGTGATACTGATCATCTTCCACAGACCAAGCAGAAGACAGAAAAATATTTTTCCACCATCCCTGTTGCCCATGCATTGCCTGAACCACACTGGTGGCACATCTCCTATACTTGCAGCCATTTTCAGATGTTTCAGGTAATGGTAAGATTATTTGATTCTACCAAAATAAATTCTTCAATGGAAGGTTTGCCTTTCCTCATAAGGCTGTGCATCAACTTTTTATTTTGAAGTTTTCTGTATTCTCTATGTGTCTGTCTTTACTTCTGAGGTATTGGATTTGGCAATGTTCCCCATGCCCTGCTCATGATGCATACACAAAGCATTGGGCAGTCAGGTTCCCCAGGTTATCAACACAAAGACTAAGATTATACATAGAAGCCATTTCTGCCTTTGATCCACATCTGAGCCAATAAACCTTTCCACCTATTAAAAATACATATTCTATTTTTCTAGGGCAACACCTGAAATGCTAGTACTTCCATGATGATATAGCAGCATTGGAAGTCATGGCAGTATTTATTTGTGAAGAGGACAGTATGCCCTATGGGCATTTGAATTTCTCTCTCTACTTTTACTTGAGTAGAGTTTTCCCTCTGGGTATCTCTGAAGCAACAAATCAGTCAGGTTTTTCCTACGTTTATTTATAAAAATATTGGCTCCATTTGATCTAAGCTTCTCCTTGCCTCCCTTGACTATTAGCTGGAGTCTTGAACAACTTAGTGCTCTCCTGAGTATCACGAGTGCTCTGGTCACTCAACACTGAAGCTGACAGCTCAGCTTGGCTTTAGACAGCAACAGGCGCGAAGGGAAAAGAAAGGAAAGATTATGTTTATTCTGTGCAACATTTGGCTAAATCAGGTATGCGCAGAGGATGGAACTGGGAGGGCTGCTGGAGCGATTCCTCATTTTTGTTAAAGAATGGAAATATTTACAGGTTAAACCCAGAGGGATGCATCTGATGGTAGGGCATGATTTGAAGGAGTGACTATAGGTTTTACTGATAATATAAGTGCTGTTGTTTCCCTTCCTGTAGAACGGAAATAATGCCTCATCTTCAGGAATAATCCACTCCCCTTGCCGAGATAAATGACTCAGACTTCTTCCTCATGGCCTATTCCCTTGCAAATCCAATTATTGCCTTGTAAAGCAGAGTATCTCCTCCCATTATCCTTGTAGTGACAGAATAACAATCACTGTAAGTACAGAAAACTCATCTTAGTACAGCTAAGTCCTGTTGGAGAACAACTGGCTTAGATCTGCTCCTACTATTAAGAGAGGAATGCCTTTATTTGTGTTACATACTATGATTACTTCTAATTATCTCTGCAGAGCTTTAAATAAACAGGGACTTTAGTGTCTGATTAAAGAAATAATGACCTCTGAGTTATTTGTTTCATATAAGTGGAATTCAGGGAAATTCCAGATACGAACCAAACCCCAAGAAGACAGGATTCTCTCTCTCTAGAAGGCATGTCTGCAATTTCTCCAAGATCTTCCTGGTCTTTCTCAAGTGATGTAAACCAACACAGTTTCAACCCCATAAAGAATCAATAGTTGCCTTTTAATGGACTTCCAAGAGCTTTGGATGAGCAGAAGCAGTTAGAGATTTCCTCTACTGCTGACAGCCTACAGCAGAAAGGAGATATTTGGGGAAATTTTGAAAGACATTGTCACAGCAAAGGAGTAGCAGCACTATGCTTGCAATTTAGATGTACTCAACAGCAAGACTAAGGTTGTGGTATTGACCACCAGAGAGACTAAACCAACTTAATAGCACAAGGAACTGAAAAAGTACGATAGGTATTTCCCCAAAGATTAGCTACTCACGTTGCCATTGTAAGGAAGGGAAGGAAGCTCTACAATGTCAGAAACACATTGCTAGAAGCATCAAATCTCAGAAACCTTGACCTGCTTGAGACACCAAGAATTTCCATGTGGAAGTGAAGAATGTGTTAAGGGAATTCACCAGTATTACCTCAAATTTCCTCAGAAATTCCTCAGGAAGAAGGAATCTCAGTACATAACTAAAAAGTGATAGTAAATCTGGCATTAAATATCCACTGGGGAGAAAGGTGGAAGGAAGAAAGTATGTTAGCACATGGCCAAGAGCTACGGGGAGAGAGACAAAACCCAGCCCCTCTGTTTGTCTGTGCAGAGGTGATCCATGTCAACATACTATTCTCTAGTTGAAAGAGGATCTTTGCCCCATTCTGGAGGTTCCCCAGAATCATAAAGGAGCTGAGAAATGAGAAGGAGAAGCTCTCCAGAGCCCTCTTTCCTGAGCTATATCTTACAGCTGCTCTGTGGGAGGTTGCAACTTGCCCAGCAGAGCCAGTGAATGAAACACACAAGCACTGCTCTGGTTACTGTTGAGAAGGTCTGGCTCAAAGTGCTGTCATTGAGGTATGAGGTATATGAGGTATACATAAGAATAGTTGAACCCTAAGTCTTAGTCTCAAGGATGTTCAAATCTCTGAGTCCAGTCTCACTGCAAATCAGAGGAACTCAACTCCTAAGTCACTTCAGAAAACTGGAGTTCAACTTTGTCCTCATGTAGATGTTTTCCAAATGTTTACCCACCTCTTGATCTTTAAACTGCATACAGATCTCTCCTGTTTGCTACACCTTTTGGGCACCAGGGAAAATTATGGTAACAGCTGGGGAATTTAATATCTATTTTCAATTTTTTTTTGGTGTAGTGTGCATTAGTGTGAGTGGAGCTAAAGATATGTAGCTGATAAAATTCTTCTATTCCAATATTATTGGGACAAAAGACACAGGAAAGATTTTAGTGAGCATATAGTTTAAATTTTGAATTGGCCTTTCCTCTCTAAGCATCGCGGTGTTGACAGACTGCAGAGAGAAACTTATCAGGAGTGCAAATATGCTTATATTTTGACATCCTGAGAAGCAGGTCTGACCAGGGCAGGTCCCTTTCTACGGTGGCAAGAGGAAGAGAAGGTGGGGTCATATATGGGATGGTGAAGAGCCCTGGAGGGCCAGGGTTAATGCTGCTATGGTAGATGAGAAGGTTTTGGCAAGTTTGGGGATTTTTTTCACTGAATAAAGTCAGACCTAGGCAAGTTATGGCCACTTCTACCTCTTCTCCACTTTATTGCTAGAAGCAGCTTCCTTATTTGTTCTGGGCCAGGACAGAGAAGCAGCACCCAAACCAGGGCACAGTAGGTTAGGACAGAACACGATCAAAGACAATGTTCTTCACATTTCCAAAGATAAGAGGAAGTATTGTTATCAAAGATGAGGTGCACAAGACAGCCCTTGTAACATTCACTTTGCTTCCTGGTTTCCTTAACCTAGGACTAATGGTCCAGCATGGTGAGTGAGGTCAGCGAAAGCTCTTCGTGGAGGACCTGAAGTGAAAAATTGTGTCACATCAGCTCCCATGGAAAATCACCCTATGCTGTGCAGTGAATTGTCCCCATGTGCTCCTGACTTTGTCTAGAAAGAACCCCATGACTTTCCCCTGTATTTAATCTGCAAATTGTTCCACACTTCACACAGCAGCCCTTTTTCATGAATCACACTCAGTATAAGTAATTTGCTCTCCCACTAGTGCTGCAGCTCTTGTCAAAGATTACAGACCTACATCTCAACACCACCTTTATCCACTGTTGATGAAAGCCAACAGCAATCCATTAGTTGTTCCTATTACATGATGGGATGAATGAATGCACTTACCCTTTGTACAGCAGTGTAACTGTCTCTTCTGAAATACACGGTGGATACACATAACTTACGTACTGCTCACATGAACTGGAGCGTAGAAACCTAAGTGCATCTAACAGGTCTTCTTCTGGGTGGGGGCACAGATCCTTTCTTTTCATTTTTCTGTGGGCCACAATGGCTTGGCATTCAGAATGTGGACTTTGAAAGACAAATGAAAAGTCACAGTTTAGCATTAGCTTTCTCTTACCTTCCCAGGAGTAAAGATATTTGCCGCAGAGTTGATACCACTGTTCTGAATGCTGACAGGGGAGGACGGCATTGGGATGCTGCTCCTTCCCTCCACATCTTACCCTGTAGCCAAAGTTTGACAGTCCTGCTGCCTACAGACCTGGGGAAAACACGTGGTACCTGGGTGCAAGGACCAGCAGGGTTGCGGTACAGTGGAGGCTGACTGAGGAACGGCTCAGTGCAGGAGCCAGGACATCTTTTTCCCTATGTCTCCCTCCTTTCCTGAGAAGGGAGCATGAGGCAGAAGTAGGGCTGAGAGGCTGAAGCAAGGACAGGCAGCTGGGGAGGGGCAGAGCAGGGGAAAGGGGGCCTGGCAGAAGGAGTGGGCTGAAGACCAGACAGAAACCAGAGAAAGTAAGGATTTCCGTGTCTCCCTCTGACACACCAGCGCAGTTCATGAGAAAGGCAAGCTTTTGATAAGGAAAATATTTTATTTTCATTGTTAACTTAAACATTTGCAGACCCCTGAGATCAGAGAAACTCTTCAGGATGCAATCACACATGCAGACAGCCATCACATTAAAGGCAGGAATAAGCACAGCAATATTATTCCATTATTATTTTAGCCATGAGTGAACAGAGCAGTCACCATACTGGGGGCTGGGGGATTACAGAAGGGATCAAGAAGTGGCTCATAAGACAATCTTGTCCTTAAGAGCAGTTTCACACCCTGCGAGAGCTTGAGCACATCTGTGGGAGAGCAGCTATACCTTCACCAGATGTGAGGGTCCACGGGCAGCATCTGGCACTGCACAACTCCAAAACAGAGCACACCAATGTTATATGAAAATCCACATCACAAACTGCACACAGTAAGTGAAAGCAGAGCGCTGCAGGGGAGGTGCAACGTCAAAAAGTAGGCTGCCAAATAGTGTAATCTTCCTTCAGGAAATTTATTGCCTGGAGGCCTCTATGCTAGTACCATGTGAAGATGTTTGCTGTTGGTGGAGCCGTGGGCCTGCCCCAGTTGACCTTGGGTGCAAGCAGGCAGGAGCAAGGCAGAGGCATCTGCTTCTCCTGCCCCTAGGAGCACAAGCGACTGCACACCTGCCCATGGGGACACCCTGCTGACACTGTGCCACCACCCTGGTAGTCCTTTTCTTGCTTTGGCTTCTCTTTAAGGACTCTATGGGTAAATCTCCAGAGTAGGCCATCCCTGTGAAGTGGGACATGAGGTTGTGCTTTGTGTCCACAGAGAGGAGAGAGGTGCAGCTAGACGGCTGGTGGGAAAAGCCCTCTGCTCTCTGTCCCTGGTCCAGTCCCACCAAACAAAGGGTGCTTGTCCAAAGAAAAGGAAAGGCAGCCTCCCAGCCCAGCTGGGGACCAGCTCCAGGTGGCTCAGAAATGCTAACGGCATATACCCTTGCTTCTGTCTTTCTCGTTTCTGTTTTCACTAACCTCACACACACACAAATGCTATTTTTAACCTCTGAAAATAAGTTAGTAGGGAATTTTTTCCTATTGGCTAAAAGCTGTGGTGAAATGACTTCATGTATTGACTAGAGTTTGGCTCCAAACATGTTGAAATATTTGTGTGAGGTTTGTGTATTGGGACCCAGCAGAGTGCCATACAGGTTGATGCAAGTGATACACTGGTTGCCACGATACTGCAAATGTTGGGGTCTGTCGACTGGCCCGAGCACGCCTCAATGCACAAAGCACTTCTTATACCCAGCCCCGAGCAGCGCAACCTCGTGCTAATGAAGGCTGAGAGTTCATTTAGCTCACTGAAATCTGTGGATCCTCCAACTTTTTCCAGCAGTTGTGCAAACTCCTTTAGAAATGTCACATGCATAGATGGCTGTGCAGCACATATGAACTTGCTTTGCTTCATCACTTTTTACACACTTAGAAACACTTGGCTCCTGGGCTGAAAAAACACAGATTTCAGTTGCATGCAGCACTTTGGCTTTTAAATGGCTACTCTTTGCTTCACTGACCATGTTTGACCTTAGGAAATGTGGCTTGTACTTAGACAGAGGAGAGTTTCTTTGCTTCTCCTTCTATTTTCAGGTGACAGAGGACTTGCTTATTGTGCCACAGGGCCAGCTGTGAGGTTTTAAAGCTGCAGTTACCAGTTGGTGCTGCCAGAACCAGCTTGCGTGTGAGAGAAGACCATCCAACCTGTGGGGCAAAAGGCTGCCCTGTGTGGCAACTGTCTCTTCCCAGCAGCCGTGGGGTGACATGGGCCACCCTGTGCCAGCCTGGCTGTTGGAAGGCTGGGATATGTACATGGTGCTGTGAGGCAGGGAAAGATCAGGAAATGGCTTTGAGAGTGTGACTGCCTGCAGAGGCACCCTCTTTGCATGGTGATGAAGGGGATTGGTGCCAGGCAGGTAGGTAGACCTTGGCACCAAATGTGTGTCCATCCTCTTGGCCAAACCACCCAGGTTGCTGGCCTCAGGGCAGCCTGTGGGTCTGTGCTTGTAGTGACACAGAGACTACTGGCTGGACTGATCCTTGTACTGCTGGGAGTGTGGGACCAGGGCTGGGAGTAACCATGAATGATCCTTTTGTCTCCTTTCCTCCTCTCCACCTTCCTCACACCAGCACATATATATCCTCAAGTGGCCAAGGACCAGGGTATAAATTTGCTTCTCCTCAGTCAAAACCTCCACTAATTTGATTATGGTTTTGCCAAGGAAGGAGTAAATACGGAGCAGTGACTTTGGGGATTTGAGCTATAAAAGTAAGAGCTGGAGAAGTCAAGACTGAAGCAATTTTTTGAAGCACGCAGTCAGATACAGGCATCCTGTCTCTCTCCTGTATGTACTTCTTGCCAAGCCTCTCCCCCTCCTCCCCCACCCCCCCAAGCACAAATTGTCAAGTGCTGGTATGATCATGGGGTTGGGATGCTCACAACGTCCTCAGTTTCATGAGGGCCAAGTCATGTCTAGGTCAGGCCAAGCCTCAAGGGTTGAGAGCCAACTTTCTACTTATGACCCCATACGCTGTGCTATGCACAGCTCTTGGTCCCAAACCTCTGCAATACACTTACAGAGCATAGTCTTCCTGAGGCAAGCTGGAAATTTCACACTTCTGAATGCAAAATAGGTCACTCCATACAATCCCCTCATTTGGGCAGTTGTATTTAGTGTCGGTGCCAGCATACACATATTTCAAGGTACAACCTATATCCCTATCTTGTGAAAATTCAGATGCTTCTTGTCTACTGCTTGACCTAGTCCAGTCTAGGAGCAGTTTAAATACCCTGAGGACTAGGGTTAAAACCAGCTGAATGATCCCCAATGCAGTCTTAAAAATGAATTTCCTGTTCCCTCAGGTGGGGGGAGTCCTTTCCCTGCAGCTGGGCCAATGAATCGGGCACCTTATTTGTCTCTCTCTCCTCTTTTCCCCATTAGCCAGCATGTAATAAGGCACCACAGGCATCAAGCATGATTTAAATCACCACTTCCACCCCTGCTTGATATGTGTCTGTGTAAAGTATAGGGTTTTTTTTTTCCTTGCTCTCTTTTCTGTTTCAATTTATCTCCCTCACTCAGGAGTCTGCTGGTGAATACAATAGCTTCAGATTGGAGAGACCTGAAGCTGATTTTCTTATTCTGTTTGAATAAACGGCTGTTGGCTCTTACAGGAGTAGGTTAGCCTTCTCATGTGGTTGTAATCTCCTTAACTCCCAGCCACAGAGCTCCTAATGCCTGTTGTATAAATAATCCACCCTTCGTACATGGCTGTGTTTGTTCTTGTTTAATTCTTTTTCTGCATATCCGTCTCTAAAAATGCTGACCCTGAGAGGGTCTCATTGTAAATGTGTTTTTCTGGGTTTTCTAGTTCTCTTTGCTCAGGTAGTTTTTACTGCTCGCCTATGTCCTACCACTCAAAGAGGAATGGATGCCTCCAATGCCATGCGAAAAGAATATATCTCTTCCTGTAGGAAGCATGGTCCCTGTGGCCATGAATGAACCATACCACACACCCTGTGCTGGCCAAGGAAGCAACTGGATAATGAGATCCCGGTTTGATGCTAGCATCTTCAGCAGCTCAGGAGATGTCGTCTCCCACCGCCTCATTCCTACCACTGTTCTTAGGATTCCTAGGAAAACAATGAATGCTGCTGAAATCTTCCTGGTAAACCAAGGACCGATAGCTACCAGGGAAGCTAAACATGTAGAAGTCCAAAATTTACAGCCTGTCGTGATGTCTTTCTGTCCCAGTAAGATATGCACCATGGTTATTCACAATAAACCTGGTGGCACCCGAAATATTTTTGGCTTCTATGATGGTTAGTCTCTGTCGAGACCCAGGTATGAATCAAATTTGTTGCTCTATGAGGTGGGGTGGCCAATTTCTCTGTCTGGATACAGTTTCTGGAAAGTGAAGTGTTGAGTCCTAAGGATAAAGGTTCACAAAAGGTTGTTTAAATCAGCATGAAGTGATGCTGCTGTCAGAGGGGGACTTGCACCTTGGATCCCTGTTTCTGGGACCACCCCTCTGCCAGCACCTGCCACCACTGGCTGGGCAGCTCAGCGGCTTAGGCTGGTGCAAAAAGACCATGAAACCACACACTAGGGTTTAAGCACTGCTCTGACGGTGTCTCCATAGGCAATCCTGACAATCCGTCAGGATTTCTTGTACGAGAAGTAGAGTATTTGTTTATAGCCAAGTATTACCTGTGGACATGAGCTAGCCAGTGGGCTTTGGATTCACATTCAGTAAGGCATTTTCAGGTAAAGCATCAGTGTTTCTCAGTGTAAATCCATGTACTTGCTACACAAGTAGAACAATCTAAGGGTCTTCCCAAATGCCTAATACAACTGCCTCTGTAGAAAAACCTGGCTCTGTTTGTGGAAGCACAGATGATGCCCTGAAGTATAAAATGAAGTGGCTCCTATATTTATTTATTATCCATCATGATATGGGTATTAAGAAAACAGGCTGTGCAAATATTCTTTCTCTGAAACATCATAGGAGATTGCTGCCTCTCTCCTATGTCAGCTTTTGTTTCATGGAGCAGCAATCACCTAAGTTCATTGAGTCATCTGCATGGTACTGGTATTGCTGAGGTGATTGTGTAGCCTGAGGCCAGACCTGTGGGGTGAGCTCTGCAAGGACAGGTCACTGTGGCCAGGATATGGCCTCCCACATCTTGGAAAGAAGGTTTCAGGGAGACATCCCCTCCTTTGGTTGCATGCTTCAGCGGCATCCACTGAGAACGGCAGCAGAGACATGAAGGGCAGAGTTTGTGGTCACATCCTTAGGTTTAGGTGAGAGCTGAGAAATAAGCTTTGGGAATGATGGTTTGAGATTTAAATGCCTAGCAGAGTTAAAGTAAAAATTTCATATTCAAGTGCTTTTGTGGATCCAACACCTAGAGCCTTGGTGGTATCAATGCAGCACCCTTGATAACTATACCTGACAATTAGTTACAGTGTCGAGAACCAGCTATGTACAGTAACATATCTATCACATTCTATGGCTGATCAGGATTTTATGTATCATTTATGTATCTTAGGGATAAGGTTTTAGCATCTGGAATAAAATCTATGAGCAGGAGGAAAACCAATGGCTGCCCACCATGTCATCTTCACTATACCGTTCTGTCAAGCATAAACTGGTGACACATTTTAATTTACTTACTGTCATTTCTCAGCATTATGAATGGCTTCGAACACTCAAACCTTGCCATGGCATTGCAAATCTAAGCCACAATAATGAAAAGTGCAAGTATTTTGCAAGCTGAAGAGCATTTGGGTTGTTCCACAGGTAAAAAGATTCACAGCAAAAATTAAAACTTGGTAAAGTAAACTTTGAAGGACAACACACTCCTTTTAATGTTTATTGTTAACTCAAAGACTTCAGGTTAATTTAATTTCCTTCCAGCATACAAATCAACAGTTTGACTTTGCTAGATGCACAGTTCTGTTCCTCTGAATCCTAAAAGCATATTGTTTACACGACATAATCAGCAAATGAAAATGATCTTGTTCACGGAGGGTCCAGTTCCCACAAAATATCCACACCCTTCCTTGCTCATGAATTATGGATGTCTGGGGTCTGCGCTCTACCAGAAACTTGGCTGGGCTATGTGAAACCATTTTCTAGAGAGTGTGTTTTGTTTTGAATGAGGCAAGCAGGCAAGAGGCCAGTAGGATTAAAATGCATTCTTTATTTAATACAACTCACAAAAATACAGCAGCTCCTACCATTTTGTTAATCTCCCCTATTTCTCTCCAGGTCCCTTTTCCAGGCTTCGGCTGGTGCTCTCAAGTACACTCCCCATGTCTTAGGGCACATCAGAGGGTGGCTGCTACCCTGGGCTGGTCACCACCCAAGAGCTAGTGGACACAAGAACAAGGAGACTCTTGTGGGAGCTCCAGCCACTGAGTCACTGGATCTATTATCCCAGCCATAGCATGAGGAAGCGACATCCATCTTTCTGCTCCCTCAACTTATGGGAAATAATTCCTCCAGGTATAATTCAGAAATACTGTGAAGCTTTAATTCTCTGAAATCATAACAAAGAGCTCTCAGATTCCCCGATGAAAAAGGGAATGATCTATATCTAATATTATGTTGCATCCAAAGCTCCCTGATTTTTTTTGGACAGCATTAACAGAAG
Organism: Eurystomus gularis; assembly: GCA_013400335.1. Classification (NCBI taxonomy): domain Eukaryota; kingdom Metazoa; phylum Chordata; class Aves; order Coraciiformes; family Coraciidae; genus Eurystomus; species Eurystomus gularis. The sequence goes on from VZZY01019343.1 coordinate 99,930, forward strand.
TTTATTGTATACAGGCAAAATAGTGAATGGGCCACATCCATAGGATCTAGGACACCACGAAGCACTCTGGCAGTGCCAAGCACAATGCAGTCACCTTCCTCCATTCCCATCAAAATCTATGTGTGTGATGTCCCTTAAGTCACTGCAACGTTTTTGTCCTGGCTGACTTTCTCTGATGCAAACCAGAGAAAATAACCAAACCCGAAACAAGAAGTATGGGCCTCCCTTTTCAAAGAAGAGGTAACCTGACAGCAGCAAACAAACAAATAAACTCAAATGTCATGAAAGATACTTAACTGAGTATTGTACAAAGTCCTTCTCGGTGCTATGACATTAAAAGCTGCCAAATCATTTAGCAATGACCTCTGATAGGAGAAATGAAGTCTGTGGCTCAGGGCCCCACCCCAACTAGTGTTGAAATTCCAGTCATCCATCTGCTGCCAGACCCAAAGAGTGATGGATCCTGCCCTACACACATGTCAGCAGAGCTGAAGTGCTGCTGAGCTCAACCAACAGCCACCCCTAAATGTCTGTGAAGGTGCCTGCTCTTACCCACTGTCCGTCAGGTCCTCACCATACAGGGCTCCTTCTAAGGCCACTGTTCTGAAAGAAGAGACCATCCTTTTGCTATCGGCCCTCCAGAGAGCCAAGAAATGACCTCTCCAAAACCAAAACCTCTTTCCTTCCTCGTGACACCCTCATTACAAAAGCAGCCTTTCCATCTCTTTAATCACTACTCCTTCTTTCTTATTGTGTCTTGCCATGTTCACTGCTTATCAGTTTGCTCAGCTCAAGGGCTTTGAGTTTTATGGGTTGTCAACACCATAGGTGCTAACCCTTGCAGAGTGCTCCAAGCCCAGGGAACCACATTTGCTGCCACCTCCTGCCAGCCCCAGTTCCAAAACCACTTCTTCCCTGTGCTGGGGTTGGGACAGGCAGAGGCAAGCCCTTTTGGGCTGGGACCAATACCTCAAATTGACTGGGGGGGGATGGGGATGGGGATGGGGAAAAAAGAGCAAGAGCCCTGTTAGCTGCAATTGGCAGCCACTGTGTAGTTAGGAGGACCTACAGGGCTCCAGAAAGAAAGCATTTCGCTGTGCGCTTTCCAAGATTTGTTTTGAAAAGATGCCAGGCAGAGTTCTGCAGAGCTAAGTGGAAGTAGCAACATGATGGTGACATCTTTAAACCTGGCCAGCTACCAATGGACTTTTACAGGGCCAGAGCGATAAGGCTGGTAGAAGATTATTTTCTTTGTTGTTGTGAAATCACGTAGTCCTTGTTCTTGATAGCTGTGTAGGTATTTATCCAAGAATGCATGTTAAAGAAATACTTATGTCACTGAGACAAGAGCAACTGTCATAATTTATATGAGAAGGCTGACATTCCAGTATTAAGTAAAAAAATATCATTACATTTGCCATTTTAAAATCACCTCTGGGCAGGATATCCAGTCAGACATTACCACAGCCCAATTAACCTGATAAGAGGAGGGACAACAGTTAATGTTCACATTAATAACACACAACCCTCTCCCCTTCCTTTGCCTGAAAGGAAAAAAATAATTAGAGTGGGATTATGAATCTGTTATCATGTCTATTAATAATCAGCCCAAAGGCATGGAGAAGAGACCTTTTGACAAAGCAGAAATTAATAAGGAATAGTTTAGGGAGATCTACTTAAAGTAGATTAGAATTGTCTTTGAAAATTTTCTCCCCTCCCCATAAGATGCTTAGAGTTGCAGTATCATCTGAGGGGAAAATACTGCAATGGCTGCCAAAAAAGCATCAAAAGAAAATTAATACAGAGACGAAAGGCTGAGACGAGATGTTGTTCCAAAGGTTACAGGCTTAATGTTCAGAATTTCTTTAGACCAGCCTTTGTCCTACCAGCAAAAGGTGCTGAGTTAAAATAAAATATGTATCTTCCATTTCTACCTGCAGACATTACTGAATTGTATGTAGCAATTTATTTCTACATTACATACTTTTTGGCTTATAAGGGAATGAATATTGAGAGATCCACTACATTGCAAAAAAAAGCTGTATTTTAGTGTCCAAAAGGGTCACGTCTCCAACTTCTGCTATTTGTGTTCTGAGTGATGAAGAAAACTGTTTTGGTGTTCAGGATAGAAGGGCCATCTTGAAGCTTGTGGAAGTTAATAATGCTTTAAATCAGAGGGAAGAAGGCAAGGAATACTACTGAAAATGAGCAAATGCAAAAAAATATAAAGGTACTAGAATTCACCACCAGCCACTATCATGAGAACTGGGCGTCAAGGGCGTCCAGTCCTTCAAGCAAGGGGAGGGAGGGGAAAGGGAGGGGAAGAGCATGGAAATACTTCTTTTGGTGGGAAATTCTAGAGGTATATAAATATCCCCAGAGAGACACAGTCAAGAAAAGGTGGCAGACAAGAGGAAGAAGACCTACCCAAGAAGACAAGCAGTAACACATGCTGATGAAATTATGCATTTTCCTGGTGTAATTCCACTGCTGCATATCCTGTTTCCTTCTGGTCAGTTAGGTATGTAAAAATAAAACAAAACAAAGCAAAATTCACTAGTGCCTTTTGTACTTCAAAGCGAAAAGAGAGGAAACAGGGAAAGAAGCAGTTCCAAGGACACACGCTAAATCAACTTGTGTAGAAAAGCAGGGGCTTATAAGGCTCTATTCCTGAACTAAATTCTCCATGCATGACAAAGCTTCCTAGATTAACGCACTTACAGATAGAAGAAGGTGCCTTCTCCCATGTACATTAAAGCCCATCAAAAGCAGTCTTCTAATCAAACCACTTAAGTTATTGCTTCCTCTCCAAGCATGGTGTAATGAGGAAAGTGAAGTGCTCCTGCCCATAATACTTTAGTAGCAAAGGTGGCGTTACACAAAAGAACGGTTTTCAAATGGTCTATGGAAAACATGTTCAAGGGACCATACCTGACAGCTAAACACAAGTATCAGCTCACTTTTTCTTTGGCCAGAGCAGCAGATGGGGTGAGCCACACTGGAAAGGTGGGAATAGAGAGTTTAAGGAACCTGGTAGGCATCCCCTGGTGAACTGCACAATGGCTTAAGACATAGGAGTCCTTGTGTTGCTGCCTTCCCTCTCCCTTGGAGAAGACCATGCCCGCAGCAGAGACCATATGCCCACTTTAAACACCTAGTGAAGGAGGCTGCTCTGCAAGTGTTAGTGCCCATAGTTCACCATGCACAGAGCCAAGGGCTGGGCTGTTAGCTGTGGGCCAGGGCTGAACTGCACTGAGCAAGGCTACCTCTTTCTGGTTGCTGGAGCAGTGTCAAGGCTGAAGGACTCTCCTGAGATGTTACTGGCTGCAAGGGCAAGTGGGATGTGTAGGTAGCCTGAGCTCAACCAGCATGGATGCCCTGCAGCTGGTGGATGCTGGTGGCCCAGCGGCAGCTACATGAACACACCAGGCTGAAGCCTGCTCCCTGGTCCAGTACCTCAAAGCCAGACTAGACATGTACTCTAATTCAAGCTTTTTAAGATTTATCTTACACTGTATGGGACAGGGTTATCACATCTACTGGTTAAAATGTGTTTCAGCACATGCTTCAGTGTACACAATTATAGACAAGCCCTTAGTGTGAAGCAGCAGCAGTTGTTTGTGGGTTTTTTTTCCAAAGCAAAGACTCAAAAGCAGAACTATTTTTCCTATGCTATTTCATGAGATAAGACTAACCTGAAGTGAAATAGTTGCCTTACGAGAAGACCCTAAGTAGTAACATTTGTGTGCAATTGCATGTGATAAGATCATTCGTAAAAACAGAAGGCTTAAGTGCATGGGAGTAATCATTAATAAGAAGAAGGGAAAAGATGGGCCACCTTTAGTTCCTGCAGTGTGAAATTGCATGTCTTTTCCTGTGTCTGTGGAATTTAACACATATTATCGCTCAAACTGTGACAGATACATTTTAGCAAAGCAGTTAAGAAAGTCTTCCTCTTTCTATCTGCTCTCCAATATACCATGGTAACACAAATCATTCCTTTCTCCATCTGTCTGCATGGCTCCTCATTACTACTTGTATTTCCCAAGGTTCAGGAGTGTCTTCAGTAACCTTGGGAAATCGTGTTTTCAAACTCAAAATGTGGTTTCTTCCCTGATCCTTCTTACATCCCCCTCTTTAAAATGAAAGGCCCCTATTCATAGTTACCCCTTCTTTCCTCCTCTTTCGCCAGTTTTCAGTCCAATATGCTCATTGTCCTTCTATTCCATGACTTCAGCCCTTAGACATTTTAACCAACAGTGGAGAATGTTGTCAAATGCTTTCTGAAAAACGGAGTCTATAATATCCTTTCCCTTTCCTTACCAGGCCAGTAATTTCCTCAAAGAATTCCAACAAATTAGTTAGGCATGATCTCCTTTCCCTGAATTGATGTTAGCTGTCTTTAATCAAGCTCTGCTTTTCCAAGTGTTCCCTATTTGATTCCTTAAAGGAGTTTTGGAGTCTTTCCCCTTTCAGTGAAGTCAAACTAACAAGTCTGATTTTTCCCAGTGTCTGGGGAGGCTGTCTTCTTTTTTCCCTCCAGAAAAAATGATGAGAAATAAATTTCACGTAATTTCAGCAGCAGCCTCCCAACTAGAGATACTTATTCCCTTGGATTTTTAAGCACAGCTTTTGCTGTCAAGAGCGGGGATGTGTACTAAGAAGATGAGGGCGAGAATGGAGAGACACAACATTACAGATGACAACTTTGTGTAATTGGATTGTGTATTTCGAAAGCTGGAAACCAAATAATAACGAGCATTTCTGATGAAATCTGAGATCTGCATGGATTAAACTCATGTCCAGTTCCTCCTGCAGGCAAGCAATACTGGGACCCGTACCAGCCTACAGCACTTCCCCACAGACCTTGCTAGGGAACTTCTGTTGGGTTTGTGTTAAAGCCTTTGATGTGTTTAAGTAAATAAGCACTTAAGGCTTTGCAGGCTGCCCCCCAAAATAACCTTTCACTTCAGGCATAAGTAAACTGGGGAGGGGTAATGTGGGAGATTAGCCCCTCTGGTGGCATCTGCATTGCCAACCTGCATGTGCCTCTGCACACACGTATGATGTGATGCATGATCTGTCTTCATGATGGCACAAGCCTCTCCCCACACAGCACTGAGAGCAACTGCATCTTCATCGACATCATTTATTCCACATACAGTGCCACAGCCTATATCTTGCTCTCAGTGGTCTTTTTCTGGCCATAGCCAGTAACTTCCAGCTGCCCTCAGGACCAGCCATGAGGGTCAGGCAGACCACAGTGAGGTGGGAGGCAACACCCCTCCATTGGGACCTCCTCTGCCCAGCCTTGCCTGCAGTGCTCCAGGGTAGGACAGCCTGGGGAGCCTGGCACAGGGCATTTACCATACCCTGCTGCTCTCAGGTCTGGTGGCTTCTTTTGCTGGTGGGTTTCATTGCAATGTCTCCATAAATTGCCCCTTTCTTCAGAGGCAAGATTCATTCACATTGTCCCCTCTTATTTCCTTCCTGCCATTAAGCATCATTCATAAAACATCAGACTCCTCAAAAGGGACTCTTGGATCACTAGTCTAGTCTCCCAGTATCACAGCAATCACACTAAGTAATCCCTTTCATAAATTCCCTCTTAAACACAACTCCCTCTTTAAAAAAAAAAAAGTTACTTGCTCCTGTTATTCCTACAATAGATTATTCAGAACCTCATCTCTCTGCTGTTCTGATTTTTCTTCTTCCTGTTTCCAGACCACATCTTTCATGACCCATTAGTGTCCATTTATCCTTGTGCTAAAATTTTCCTTTCACTTGAATGTGTCTTCATGTTTCCTGAAAGGTCTCCTTTTCTTCCTACCACATCTTTCTCTGTTTACCATTCTCCTTCCTTTCTTGTTTCTGCTGTCTCCTTCACAAAGTCTTATCTCACTCATGACAGAATGTCTAGAAAAGATGTTGATGGATCAGGACCCAAATTTGTTCCACTGGGCTGAAAGACTCTATAATTAAGAGCTTTGATACTTCTTGAGGGATATGACTCAGATACATCAGCTGAACCGCAAGTTACTGACCATAAGCTACAAGTCAGGTAAATCATATCACTTCAAAAATCAGCAGAAGGTATTAAGACTAATATTTGAGCCATGTTAGGAGCATAAACATGGTCATTCAGTTCTGTTGCTTATACCTGTTCTGCAAAAAAATACAGTAGATATCCCAGCTTCAGTAAATCTTGCTCCATTTTCCAGGTTTCTTTATTGCAGATCAGAACTAATGAACTGAAAAAGGCAGCAGACACTCCTACCTTATAACGCAGCTCCTGGGGCCAGTACAGGTCCTGCCATAACAAAAATGGGCCAAAAATGAGCATAACAAAAGTTGGGGTTGAAACGAGATGATCTTTAAGGTCTCTTCCAACCCAAACCATTCTATGATTCACTCTAAAAAGAGTGAAGGTCTCAGCCCAACACTGAACACTTGCTCTCACAGTCAGAGGAGAGGGAAGACAAAGGAGTGAGAACTTCAGCTGGCAGCCTGTGGGTACCCTCCCCAACCCTGGTTGGAGAGCTGAGCACACAAGGATGAGCAGGAAGGAGGGGGCAGTGGAAAGTGAGTTTTATAGCATTACTTGGGAGGCCAAATCACATTAATCATTAATTCCTACAATGCTATTGAAGGACAGCTCTGCAAGACAAGATGAGACAGAACAGGGGCATTTTTTCCCTAATATTTATAAACTAGTTGGAAAGTACACTGTGCATGGTCCTGGTTTCATGCAGCAGTCAGATAACCTTCTATAACCAGCAGCTTTTCACCACAGTGGCCGCACTGTGCTCCAAGGATGCCCAATGCATCACAGGGAACCCAACAGAGGAGCAGAAGGAGCAGACTCACTTAATCTCTGACATTTCAGCCCCATGACAGCGCAAATACACAGCGTTAACTCCATTATTAAATCTTAGTCCAACTCAGAGAGTGCTTCCAGATCGTCTCCAGAAACAATAAAACATTGCTTTTAAAAAGCCAGGAATGCTGGTGTTTTGATGGGCCATTAAAAGGCACATTCTACTGCTACAATTTTATAATCTGCCTGTGTTACCAAGACCTACAGCAGCGTCTTCCTTTTATCAGGTTTGACAGTTTTTCATAGAATTCTGATTGAACTCACATTACTGCACATGGAAAATGTATCCTTGCTACATATCACATTTACTTTCTGCTAAATACTCTGATTCAGCTGATTTAAAGCAGTTTGGGTTTGCCTTGAAAACGGGCCTTCAGCTGAAGATATGGCTCCTTTTCCCATTCCTTTTCACAGCCGGCTTTTTTTGGCTAGCTTTCTGATGCTGACTGCTAGGCTGGCCATCAGTAGGCCACCCCACACCACCCACCTGTAGCCCTTACCAGTGCTCCACATGAGTGTGGATTTGAGGACAAGGACCCGGTTATGTCTTTTTGATTCCTGCTGTGCCCCTTGTCCTGACTCAGCATGCCGGTGAAAGCAATGTGATGACTGCTATTACTGTCACCCACCCAGCTGCTGAGGTTTCCCGCCGCAGTTATTTGCCTTTGATAGCTTCAAAGAGCACCAACATCACTTCCCTGGAGACTACCAGATGCAGGTTGGAGGTTGCCTGCTTTGTACTATGTGCCCATTGCAAAAGGATGTTTGGAAGAAAACCACAGAGAAATGAACTGTAAGTGCATCCTGTCATCCTCCAATGGGCAGGCTCAGAAGTCACAGTCTTGTGAGCCTGCCTCAATGAAAAGTGATTTCCTAGCTGACATTTGGGCATGTGGAAGACTAGTAAGTGCTTGCACAGCTTTTCAGGACAGCTAACAGAAGTCAGTTGTGGTTCATATCGAGCCTTTACCTCCATATGTACTGAGGAACAAGTCACTGGTACTGTCCACTGAAGTCATCTGCATTTTTTCCATGTCCAGGCAAGTCTCAAAGTTATTCTCAATAGACTAATACAGAACATATGTAAATTGTTCTGAAAGAACATATTTAGTATGTTTAGTTTTGAAAAATGAAGTTTTGACGAAGAATGAACATCAAGGGTGGGAGGGGAGCAGGGAAGATGTCTGGGAATATTTTTATCAGGGCACAGCTAATCCACAACCTGGATGCTCTGCTCCCAGGTGATTAAGAGCTGACTGGGTTTCAATCACAAATGTGGCTCCTTTCTTTTCTGCTTTAAACCAAAGTGAGCTTGAATTCTCTGGGCTAGTCTACATCTTTTTCTCATTGCAGAACTTGACGTTATTCAGTACAAATAGCATGCCTTACTCAAGGAACTGCAAGAGTAATGAAGGCTGGGGCTTTTTGAATCATGCCTGAGATGCATTAGCAAAGCTGTGGGGCACTTCCCACAGCACCTGCCCAGGCTGCTCTAGCTGCACTGGGAGCTGTTGGGTTTTCCTTTCCTGATCCCCAGATGAAAACAACTTTTAAGAGGCAGTTCTCACTGCATGCTCAATATTGGCACAAAATGGCTGATACTTAGGTGTGAGGAGAAATCATCCTTCCTTTTCATTGTGACCTCTTTACCTTAGCTTCACTCCACATCTGGTCTTCTTATCCCATGCCTCTGCCTCTGATACACCTTTCCTTCTCTTTGTTTTTCTCTCTTTATAACTTATCCCCTTCTTACGTTACCACCTTTCAAAACCATAATAGCCTAACATGATGTTTCCTGCTATCATTCCTTCCTCACCTCCTCACCTATGGTCCTGGTTGCAGTCATAAGCTCTTTGGGAAATGGACTTCCCACCGCCTCCTTTTTGCATCTGCTGGAGGGGGCCCCAGTTTCTCTGTAGGCTAATAAAAGGAGTAGGCCAATAAAGCAGTGATAACAAGTAGCAACTTTGCTTGTCAGCTAATTATTTCCTTCTTTAGAAATTGCATATCCAATAGCAGAAACTGGAAGTTAACCTATTATTTTATGTGTTGTCAATTCAAGAGACAGAAGCCACCTCACCTGGGGTGTGCTGCTGACCCGATGCAAAATGAATCTTGAATTTAAGTTAATGGGAATTAATTTTCATGAACCATTTGAAGATGGTATTACTGAATAAATTTGTGAAAAAATTTATATAACAATCACTAACAAGTAAGTCCTGAACCGCTCCTGAAGAGCTCACAAGTCAAAAAAGTGCTGAACTTCATCCAACAAATTATTCATTGTGAATTGGTCACACAGCTGTGCTCTACTTACAAGGGAAGTTCAGGGGGTCTAATAATCCCTCTTCATACAGCATATTTTGTTACGTGGGGAAAATAGTAATCCAGAGGATGCTCAAATTTTATGCTCTTGTAATAAATTAAGAAACTGTTTGATTCTGGTATTTGTGAGGAAAATATTTTCTTTTCTTCACTACTGTGAACTGTCTCAGAATAGATTTTTAATGGACATTAATAGCAAGGTTGCCATTAAAAAATCGGTATTGGTCCAGCAATTACCACACAATTCAAAGTAATGCAGTACAGGAAAATACCTTTATCCCAGAGACAGTGTGTGGTAACTTATGGTAAAAGTTGCTTCTTTAGGAGCAGCCACCACAACTCCATCTGTTTTAGCTAAAATAACTGTCCAAGTGACCCCAATTTCAACTTTATGAGGCTCATATTAATAGGGAATCTGTAGAAAATGAGCCAGAGTTTAGCTTCATGTCACTACTCACATTTTCAAGCTCTTTATCAAGTATCTCTTAAAAGTGTCCTGTATGCTAGAGCTCCGAATGCCTGTCTGTAAGTGATGGACTCATCTTTAAAGAAACAGATCCACTTAATGTGTCCAGCTACAAACATGAGCCTATTGGTGCATATGAACTAACATGTCACCCTGTGATTGATGTTTCCCTATTACTCTGCCAAAGTACATTAAGTTAAGCTCCTTTTCATCTCCACAAATAGTAGGGGCTACAGATGGCCCTCATTTGTAATCCTCAGGAACTAACACAACTGAGCGATGCGAGAGGGTGCCGGTACCCATTGTCCGCCTGAAATGGATTAGGGAGATTTCTGTATGGAGCAGTGTTACACGAATAAAGTAACATAGCAAGTAATAACAGAAAGGAAGGGGTGTTGACAGTGGCCGCGAGCACTAGCAAACTGCGCGGATGACAATACTTTCTGAGCAGACACTGGTATTCGGTGATGAGTATGTAGCAGCATGCATGACTCAAATCTGTGTTCTTTGCCACTCATCTCCCATGTGCCATGAGCAATGTGCAGCAGGAGAAGCCACATACACTGTTCTGGTGGCATCCTGGTCCCACTGATGCCCATGGCTAACATACAGACTTCAGTCATGGCCAGGATTTCATCAGAGCTTGTTAAGGTCCTGGGTGAGAGGCAGCAAAAGGAGTCTAAGGATTGGTGGGCACCCCTCACAGTGATTTTTCTTGGCAGTGTTTGTATAGGGAGCTTGGGTGGCTTAGAGCTGGACAGGCATCTACTTTTGACAAAACAAAGTTGTAAAAACCAAATGCCCTGAACTTTGCGCTCGGGCTGTTTGTCGGAGGCTCCCAGTGCAGGTGTCAGTGTCATGGCTGCAGTCAGTCAAGGGAGCTGCACTCTGGCAGTCCTGGGAAGAGGAGCTCTGACCTCCCACATCCCGCTCAGAGCTGGGACATCTTTGCAGCCCACTTCAGGCAATGCAGAAAGGCCAGGAAACCAAATATTTGGGAAGCTGAGAGCTGAAAATACTTTCCTCAGGTGGCGCTAATGTCAGCCCTTGCAAGACACCTCCAAGGCATATTTTCTCAAAAGGCTGTTAGCAGAGAGAGAGGAGAAAGGCCCTGTAGCACTTTCATCAGGAGGAAGGGCCACAGGCAGTCAGGGCTTGGGCTGCCAGACTCTTTGCTCAGGGTTGTACACACCACATCAGCTGAAGCCATTTTTGGATGTGTGCCTGCTCACCAACAAATGTGCCCTCTTGCTGTCCTCAGAACACAAGTATGCAATATCCACATGGGCCAGCCATCAACTCTAGAGCTTGCCAGTGCTTCTGTGGGAAGAGCAGGGGGTTGGGAGGAGGACGTGGATCTCCCTCTCCCATGGGTATCATTTTACCTCATGTCAAAGCTATTTCCATCTCTCGTGTAAAGGGAGCACATTGTAACACAGATGGTCTTCACTTGATGCATATTACGAGAGTGAATTTATGTCACTTTGCTTTTTAAAAGAAGAGAAAAAAAGTGAAGAAACCAAACATGATAGTAGTTTTGAGTGAGGGATTTGCAAAGCAGGAGATGAGCTCCTGACCCGCGGATGGCGGCTGTGGCTGTAGCAGACAGTACTGAGCATGGTTTGGAGGCCAGACAGGACCGGCCTCCAGACGGCACGAGATAACGGCGATCTTTCCAGACACCGTTATCTGCTCCGGCGAAGTGCTGACACCAGCCAATGGACCTTCTCCAGGGAAAGCTGCAAGAAACTCCTCAGAGGTCCATGCTTAGCTGGGGGAATGAGGCTGGACTCAGAAACTGCAGAGACAGGGATATCTGCATCTTCCACAGGGCTGCTGCCTTGCTGGCCTGCCACTTCAAGCCACCCAGAAGTCTGGCTGGGCTGGACCATGGCCATGTGACAGATGGACAGATACCATTTCTTCCACATTTTCACATGGCATAGTTAGTTCTGACTGACCGAGGGTGAGAACAGAAAGTTCCTTCTGGAGGTGACGCCAAGTTCGGGTGCTGCCTCGGTTTCTCTTCTGCACCACTCAATGCCAGTTCCATCAGTCTGATGTTGTGCTGCAGCCTGCTCGTGACACCCAGCATTGCTGCCACGAAAATTACCACCTGGTAGGAACTCCAGGTGTGGCTGCCCATCCTGGGTACTGCCACAATAGCATGCCTCCCAACATCCCTCCTTTCATCATGTTGACGGTTATCACCTTGTATGTTCCCCACTCCTTTCTTGCCTCTCTATGCAGAAAGAGATGCACCCATGCATGGGATAACCCAGCAACATCCCAGCCTTCCCCTCCCCATGTCTCACCCCAAGCAGGCACACACTGTGTGATCCCAAGGACAGGGGGCAGCTTCACGACATCTTGCAGCCCTGGGTGCACTTCTCCTCATCCTGCACCCCGCTGGGAAGCCCAAAGCCCTCAGCATCATGGTCATGCTTGATAGCTTCCTACCACCCATATTTCTCCCTCTCCTGCCACCATCAGGAAGAGCCTCAATACCAACTTTCAGGGGAGACAAGAGAGTTTGGAAGCTCCCTCTGGCTCCCAGGTGGAGAGACAATGAGGAAAGAGGGACAGGTGGGCAGGTGACACACAACACTGGTGGGGGAATCCAGAGGCTGCGAGCACGGTCTGGGCAGAGGGTGACTCTGAGGTAAGGGGCTCTTCTCCCTTCAAGCTAAATTGAAAGTAGCTTTTCCCTTCCATTAAATAGCAAACTTCATAAAATTGCATAAATTTTCTTGTCAGAGATCCAGACTGGGATGTTGCATTCAATTTACTGACGTATCTTTATCTTAATCCAGCTGAATTTAGGTAAGACCTTTCTCATTATCTCTGCAGAACTGAGCATCTCATCCCAGAGCTAACTGCATTTTCCTCTAGAGTACAGCAGTTTGTTTAGCAAAATATATTTTTGAACAATTATATTTATAGGATTCCAATTCAGATGAGCTTGAAAATAATGATACAGTACATAGATGAATGCACTTGGGTGGTAACTAAGTATTGAATATCCAGCATCAAAATACACCAGTGATGACAAAGGCATGTAAATATGCACACAAAGTATCCACAAGCAAATTATTGAGAGAATGTTATATTTGTGTGCACAAAAACATGCTTCCTTCTCTTATCTGGAAAGGCTATAGGTTGGACTTCTACATCTGCTTTTCAAAACAAAAAAGACTCCTGAAATGGAACTCATTAGTGCAGGATGGTCTATATTTCCAGGACAGTTGAAAAGGTAGTAAAACGAGAATTATTCACTTGTCTTAAAATTTAAGTTTTGCAAATACTTGGATGTTTCATATCTACAGAAAGAATGTTCCCTTTCAGATACAAATAGCTTGATCCTGCAGCCACTCCATAACCATATGGAATGAAATTGAAAACAAAAGCCATTTCCACATCTGCTGTCAGTCTTCATTTAAAAGGTGGAGCTGAGTGAACCTTCCTGTTCACTTTCTCATGAACATTTCTGTGAAAAAGATTTTGCTTGCAATGGAGCCAAACAATTGTGGGCTTTCATGTGGGGCACAGTTAGTACTGATGTGGCAACGTTCACTCTCTGGGTTTTAAAGGCTTGGGTGGAAAATCAAGTGTTTTAAGCTCTCCATCAGCAGATGTGGAGGTACCTTACTGAAGAGAAGTACAGTCTTGGAGAGCAACTACACAATGTATTCCCAATAAGAAAACAAAACCTGTGGTCTGTGTTGGTATTAATGTGCAGTACTAAAGAAAACTTAATCTTTACGTTTTTTAATCTTATTAACTCATTTCATTTATTGTATCTGCTAGGAGAAAAAAGGTGGAACTGTCCCCCAGTATTTCTTTGTGTTACACATGAGATGCCATCCTGCTTCTCTGAACAGAAAGAATACCACAGAAAAGGATCTGCTTTCTAGTTAGTCTCCTCGGAGGGGTTAGCTCCCACGGCACAGCACAGCTGTTCATTGCCACAAGACCCAAGGGCACCCTGGAAGGTGGCTGGGCCAAGGAGTCCAACCACAGTTAATTCTGGAGACCAAGGGACAAAAACTCTTGCAAAGTGCCTGGGGTATGTAGAGGCTAATGTTATTGGACTAGTAAGTGGTTTGCCATAAACCAAGTCAAACTTGTCTCATTATAATTTTTGTTGCGCACAAAGAACCTAAAAGTTAAAATTTGTCATTTCCAACAGCACATAACTTTGACTTTTTATCAGTCAGAAGGTAACTTTTGGAATGTTGTACGTGCACTATGTGTCACTGTAGGAAAACAAACTTAACTTTGCAAATAGTGTTTTTTTAAAAGTGAAGATGAGCAGTTCACTACCAAGTTATTGTAGCTCTATTAAAGAGTTCAACTTTTCCCCTTATTCTTTCTCTCTCTTTCCAGAAATCTGTTCTAGTTCAATGCATTTAGGCAGAGTCTGAATTTTTCTCTCCCAAATCTCTGTTTGTAAATCTCTAATGCTGTCATGAGTCTACAGTTTTTTCTCTTACCAAACAGACCCTTTCCATAGGATGCAGGGGGTCTTTCCAGGGACTAGCACAGGATTTCACGGAAATAAGCCAGCCTTCTGCATCCCAGTGCCTTGTTCAGTTTCTGCATCATCTGCTCAGCAGCAGCATTTCAGCTGTTCATGGGGTTTTCTAGCATCCCACAACCTCCGCTGGGTGTGCCGGGGCTTTTATTTCATTGTTGGTTACCCTGCTTTGCTGCCAATGACTGACAGCACACAAATTCCCCCTGAGAGCGCGATGGAGTATGTATAGCTCGCCAGGGACATCCTGGCGGTTTGTGAACCGATGCAGGAAATATTGTCAACTATGTGTTAGTGATATATCCCAGCTCTTCTCATGACTCACATCTTTAAAGGTTTTTTTTCATATTCCAGCAATTGGTGATGACTGGAGCAAACCAAATCTGGTCATTAACAAATAAGGATTTGTTTTAAAATATCCTGTTAACTAACTAATTTACTTGTAGAGGACCGCCATTTATTTACTCCCTATGATCATATCCTAACAGGGTGCTTAGTTTACAGCTGATTCATCTTCATGCATCTTTAAAAAGGTGACTCACAGGAGTCCAGCTGCACAATACGAGATGAAAATCAGCCATGAGGAGTGGTGAGAGGTGGAGGAGAGGGCACAAGCAGCAGCGCTGCCTCAGAAGGGTGCTTCTCCTGAACTAAGGAGCAGCTCAATTTCCCCACGCCCCTGATCCCAGCCCTGTGCCCAAGTCCTGGCTGCAGCCTGCAGCCCCACTGGTGCCCCCACCACTGCAATGCACTCATGCTCACATGCATCTTGCAGACAAATGCATCTTGCATGTTTACATGTACAAAACCTTGCACCCTCACACGCATGCCTTGCACACTCGCATCTCAAGCACATGTGTCTCACAAGCTCACACTCACATGCACATGAGTGGATTGAGAGCAGCCATGAGGAGAAAGACTTGGGGGTGCTGGTTAATGAAAAGCTCAACATGAGCCAACAATGTGCCAGTGCAGCCCAGAAAGCCAATTGTATCCCGGGCTGCATCAAAAGAAGTGTGGCCAGCAGGTCAAGGGAGGTGACTCTCCCTCTCTACTCTGCTCTTGTGAGACCCCATCTGGAGTGCTGTGTCCAGCTCTGGAACCCCCAGCACAAGAAGGACATGGACCTGTTGGAGAGGGTCCAGAGGAGGGCTACAAAGATGATCAGAAGGCTGAAGCACCTTTTCAACAAAGACAGGCTGATAGAGTTGGGGTTGTTCAGCCTGGAGAAGAGAAGGCTCCCGGGAGACCTTGTTGCGGCCTTCCAGTATGTGAAGGGGACCTACAAGAAGGCTGCGGAGGGACTTTTCACAAAGGCCTGTAGTGATAGAACAAGGGGTAATGGGTTCAAACTGGAAGAGGGTAGATTTAGATTGGAAATTAGAAGGAAATTCTACACTCTGAGAATGGTGAGACACTGGAACAGGTGGCCCAGGGGGGCTGTGGATGCTCCATCCCTGGAGGTGTTCAAGGCCAGGTTGGATGGGGCCTTGAGCAACCTGGTCTAGTGGGAGGTGTCCCTGCCATAGCAGGGGGCTTGGAATTAGATGATCTTTGATGTCCCTTCAAACCCAAACCATTCTATGATTCTATGATCTAGCACACCTGTTCCCAACCTCCTTCCTGGTGTGGTATCAGCCTTTCTTCAACACCACCAAGAGAAAAACCTGACAGTGAAATGAAGGACCTCTGTCTCCTGCAAATCTTCTCTTTTGCATGTCAGCAGACAGTGCAATGGGACAAACAAAATGAATTAATTTCTTCTAATCAATCAGCCTTTGCTAATAAAGCATGAGCAGCTTTCTCTCTCTGTACCCCTAATATAAAATGTGATTTAACCACTTCTGATTTTACTGTTGCTTTACCAATCACATCAAAGCAAATCAGGAAAATAGATGTGATTGTTGAGCAGTTGCCCATTGCCTGTACATGGGGAAACAAAAGCAGAACTCCTGGGTCCAGCCCAGGGCAGCATCACGTTTGCCAATGGCCCTTTGAGTCCATGGGAGCAGCAAGGCACTACCTGGTACCATTTTTATGAACTATTGCTCTTTCTTGATCCCAAATGTCTATCTGCAGCAGGGAAGAGAGGCTGTCTACACAGCCTGGGCATCGATGTGTAGAGGAATGAAGCTACTTCTGAAGGAGCCTAGATCCTCAAGCCCAGATTGCTAAAGACATTTTGTTGTATTTTAACTGACACTGGCTTCAGTGCAGTTAAGCAGCCAACTATCCAGAGGAACTTGGTTCATCCTATCCTGGCTATAAGATATCCTCCCACTTTTCCACCAGTCCATGCCTGGGTTGAGGCACCGTGGGGCAGGATCTGCCTGTGTGGGCAGCACAGGTTCTCAGGCTTGGCAGGGGACCCCAGGTGTACCTACAGCCCAGAGAAAGGAGAGTGATATCACCATTATAAATACACTGCTTTCAAAACAGCCAGCTGCTTGCTGATGCCTGCAGACAGCCACCAGCTCCTCAGTGTCCATTTGATGTGTTTCTGATGGTTTAATTCAAATTATTAATGAGTCAGAATGGACTGGTATCTCATAAACTTAGTGGTGTGCTAAAGAGAGAAAGCTCCAATATTTAGGTGATTGACCACCTTCTCACTCTCTTTCTGGCTTTTGGATAAGTCCTATTATTAGGACGAAGTGGGTGAGTTTGGGCTTTTGACTGATATTATACCCTATTTTGTGAGCACAGATATTCTGTAAAAGGAGTCATTTACCAGGACACCATAAATGTGTACAACTTATTTGCTGGAATCCAAACTGACAGGTACTGTATCTAGCTGCAACTTCCCAGCTATGCATACAGTATCCTAGATCAGAGGAGAATCCACAAACCATGGAGAAATAGTTAAAGCTATGATAATTGCTACAGCACTGTATTTTCTACTGGCAATGACATCAGCCTATAACTCCTGTATGGAAAGAATTATTCCATACCACTGTCCATTGTTCTGCATCATTACCAGGAAACAGGGTTATTACAAGATTGGGTCTCTTATGTTAACCCTGGGAAAGTACAGAGATACATTTTGTTTTTAAACTATATTAAAGAAAGAGGAAAGTAAATCCTTTCTGATCTGGTAAATTGCTACTGTACACATTCATTGAAAAAGAAAAAGACTTTTCAAAGAACATCACAGCCATAGCACCAACCAAGCAATACCAAGAAAAATCAAAGTGAAGGCATGTGCTGTGTGTTCAGCTAAACCAGGGATAGCATATTAAATCTTTTCAAGAACACAGGGGCTGGGCTGCCCTGGCTAGCTCTGCTGGGGAGCAGCCACATCCACCTCGAGCCGATAGCAGCTACCATAGACAACCCCAGCCATGGCTCAGAGAGCTCCTACTCTGCTACTGCTGCAAGTGTCCCCTCACTACATCACCTACTCCAGCTTTGGTGGTGGCTCCCAACCTGCAGCAGTTTTGAGTCATGAAGATGCCAGCTCAGAACCTGCACAAAAACATCTCCATAACTCAGGAACTAGAGTTCCCTCTTGCCGGAGATACCTGCAGCCAGAGCTGGGGTCTGTGCAGCTTTCCCAGCACTGTGTCATGACCGCTGAAATGTGCCACTCACTCTGTTACAGTAAAATCTGGGGAGTCTGATTAATTTTTAAGTTTCTGATAAGTTATAACAGTAAATACATGCTGTAGATTTTGCTATAGTATGCACTCATATTTATACATAATTTGTTGTATTATAAAAAATCAAACAAGTCAGTGAAGGTGAAGTTATTACACATGCTTTATTTTATAGAAGTGAAGGGATGGCATGAAAAGAACACAACAAATAGGTCATTTTCAGCATCATTACCTCCCAGTGTGTCATTCTCACTGGGTCAGGGGAGGAGATGGATCTGTTTCCAGGATGTTCCATGTAATGCTTTTTTGATCTGCTCCAGTTACAACTTCCAGGTGCTTTTTCTGTTTTTGTTTACTGTATGGGAAGCAGATTTTCCCTCTCCTGCTACAAATTCATAAGGAGGAAAAACTGCAAGATAAGTAAACAAAAGTTCCCAGTCCTTCTCACCTAAGCCCTAGCTTGCTCATGTGCCTTGGGTCTTCCTAGCTTCTGCCAAATCTTTCTCATTACCTAGAGAGGAACCATGGAGCAAGAAAGAGAAGCAATTTCCACCAGACAACCACTTCCTAGGCCTAGGAAAAGCCACTGCCTAGGCCTAAACTGGTCCCCAGGCAGGGCAGGAATGGGAAGCCAGGTCTTCATTGCATGGACAAAACTACCCTCGCTTGTGTTGGGACAGGAGGAGGTACAGCCGGTCCAGAGGTTGCCCAACCTACCTGCGTGCATCTGAGTGCCATGGGTGGACTTTGGAGACTGTGTGCTTAATTGTCCCTTCCCAGGAGCTCCGCTGCTCTCCAGCCAGGTGGCATGGGCACACAGTGTCCTGCCCAGGTCTGTGGCTCAGCCCCAGGGCATGTAGCAGGAAGAAGGGGTTAGCCTGAGCAGTGGGAACCTGCTTCTGGGTGCAGTACCCAAAAATCACGTGTCCCACAGAGCAGGCTCGCACAGTCAGCCAAATTTGCACATAGAAACCCAGGAAAAGTGCTCTTTCAATACCTCCTTTCCTCTCACCAACTCCCCTGCCACCCTTATTGACTGTCTGTAGTTTCTTGGACGTTGAATTAGAAACATTTAAATATACTCTTTGATCCTCCACTAGAAATGGTAGCCCAACACATTTGGCTGTTGGCAGATTGTGGGGACTGGATGTACAGGCCTGTAAAGCAAATATTTTTGGTTTTGTATAGAAACCCAGCTGTGCTCCTGCACATGCCATGGCACATGCTGCATTGAAGTGTGATGACAATTGCAACTGAAAACACAACACGCTTTGAAGGCCCTGTAATTGAAGCAAAAGAAGAAAAGCCTGGGCTTAGAGCCCATAGTGATCAGTACCAGGCCTTGCACTCAGCAGAACACTGCCTTGTAATCAGCAGCATTTTACAGACGTTCTAATTGGCTTCCAGGGCTGGTGGCTGTTGCTTGCGCAGAATTGGAAATCAGAGACATGTGGGGCCAACCGAGTGGCTAAGGTTTGTGCTGCCCGAGTTTGCCTGCAGCCCAGTGGCAGCAGAGGCATTCCCCAGGGGAGGGGAAGCAGGGGAAGGAGGGCTGGAAAGGGCAGGCCATCATCTGGGCTATGTGAGAATGTGCCTTGAAACATCAGTTCTCTGCATCTGGGCCATGGGAAAGGTGTTTTTTCTGGTAGCAATGTCTTCACTACATGCCTGTGCATTCTTGGGGGGCGTGACTTTTAACAGGAAGTCAACAGGCCTGTCCCACTGCTGAAGCTGCCTGCGAGCCCCCATAGCCTTGTCTGGGATGTAATTGCTGTGCCATCAGCCAGCACAAGCCTGTGTGATGGGGTTTCTGCATTTCTTGTCTTGCCTTATTTGGCTTTCCAAAGATGAGTTTACTCATGCCCTCTCTCTCTCCCTCTCCCTCTAGATACATGCCTTTACATACCCTACAAGTATATGTCGACCAAAACATACTCATTTATGTTGTGTACTTGTGGTAGCGCTGGCTTATTTCCCTGGATTAAAGGACTACATGCTAAAGATGCGCATATATGCTTGAATATTCATGGAATCCTTTGGCAATTATTTACTGGCAGCCTGATGGGCTGGGTTTGACATCCTGCTGAAAAAATTCGGTGTTACCATATTAAACTTACTGTCCAGAGACCTGGGAAACTAAATGCCCCATGTTGAGGAGCAGGAAGGACTACCCTCCCTACTTACCAGAGCTTCTCAGGGCTTAAGTAAAAAAGCTTTACAAGAAGAGCTGAAACAGACAAGGGAAACACAATAAAGCATCAGCTTGGAAAATCTGGTTAATCTGCCCAGATTCAAGGACTATGGAGAAGGTTGCTCTCCTGCACCTGGTATAAGTGTGGATTCAGGGAAGATTACAGCATATTCCAGGCAAAGTAATCACACCCTTATGGCTTGGCAGAAAGACCCGAGATATCTATGCTGCTATTTTTATTAGATTTGGCCTAACACTGTCTTGCCAGATACTTGCTGCCATCAGTCGTCTTCTTCTCCACCACTCCCTCATTGTCCAAAAAAGGCCCAAAGTACTTCAGCTCTTTTAAATAAGGAGCAGAAACATGACAGTGTCTCTTAGAGACATACCTGGGTGCTCAGATATTCCTTCCCAGAAACTCTCCCTGTTTCCTCATGCTCACTGAGCCCAAATCTTGCTTCTCTTCCTGTCTTTGCTGGCCCCTGCTTCTTCTGGGACACAAGCACTCAATTCCTCTCGACTTCCAAATGCAGATATTTAAAAAAAAAAAATCCCAAATGCAGTTGTATTTGGTAAAGAAATGCCAGCTGGTGCAGTCGGCTCCCTGTGCTCCTTCACCGCTGGCAGGGGTCTGTCTGGAGCTTTCCTGGCTCAGCTATTCTTCTCCCTGTCCTGTCAACAGCCACCAGCTCTTGCCCTTTTAAGGCTCCCAGCCCCCAGTCTGTGCATATGCATGTGAATACATATATATATATACACACACACACATACATGCATGCAGGGAGCCCATGGGATAAGGGAAGGAAACACAGAATCCTCCCACTTCCCCCCTCCTCCCGTGTGCACTGAATTTGGGAAACAGAATCGTCATGTGAAGGACCCTATTAATAATCTTAAAAGACTAAATGAAGAACACTGCACAGAGCCTGTATGATCATCTAAACTCGCTTGCATTGTAAACTAAAGGCTCCCATACTGTGGAAGATTTCTGGGAGCTCTCCACAGAAGGTATGGCCAAGCTGTGCCATGTCTGAGGTTGAAGACCTGTCCAGAGAAAACCTGGCTGGTCCCAAGTTTGAAAACAGCTCTGCTAGTTGGAGGTCTACTGGGCTGTGTCTTTGTTAGCTGGCCCGTAGCAGAGACCATGAGGCTATGACAATTCTGACTGCTCAGTCACTGGAAAATAATACAGAACCAATTTTTTCCTAATATGTTTTCAACCTTTTTTTTTTGCAGAATAGTTAGAGGTCATGTGCCCAGTTTCATTGTTTCCCTTAAAAATACTAGTTCCATAAAACAATATCAGTCTTAACTTGTCTCCATTTTCATAGAGCTTTTTTTTATAATTAACAAGAACATTAAATCAAGAGAGCACTTGTTTAACATTTCAACACATTTTTGTCTGAAGTGATTCACTCAGCTCGTTTTCCTGGAAAAGGTGTTTTCTGGGCTTGTAATCCCCTAGGTATGTGCTTCATCTTCCAATATTGAGCTGGTATGGACACATGGAAAGAAAATCTTATCTTGATGAATAACACCTAATACCCTTTCCAGAAAAAACAATAACGATTTGGTACTTCTCCAGCTATTAATGCTTTATGAGTAACTAACTTCTCAATATGAAGAGTTTTCATCCTTCTTCTTCAGTACAGGAACAAAAAGTCCCAGGCACATGAGGCAGGAGCAAAAAGTCCCAGGCACACCAAACCATTTGCCAAGTTTCTCAAGCACCACATCATCATGACTTCCATAGGTGCTCACTGTACTAACAAAAATCATGGTGTATTTTTTGGTACTTACATGGACATCTCCAGTAATTTCATGAGCTTGCTTGCTCTTTCCCTCTCTCTTTGGATTTTTACTTCAATGATGGATATGAACTCTGTGCATAATACAGGGAACGTATTTATTATACAACATTTGTTCTTTCACAGGCAAGTGTTTTCTATAAAGAAACTATCCATCACTGCTATATAATAAGCCACCTCTTTTTCTTAATGGTCTGTCCTTGTGAACTGACATATGCGGGGATAAATAATACCCATTGTAAAACAGGGAGTGTGCAAATACTGCAGTTACTCCTGGCAGATAACTTATGAGACCAAACCCCATTTACAAAAGGCAGTAAGAGCTAGAACAGTGAAAAGATGTAGATGCCTAACCAACATAAATAACATAAGCACTAATGTGGCTGCCCCAGATCATGTTTTCTTCTCCTGTCCCATACAAGCTGCACACTCATACTTCCATCAGTGACATCCATTTGGCTTGTATATATCCATAGGATCACCTTAGAGCTTTTGAAGCTCATTCTTGCTTCCTGCATAGGTTAGTCTTTTTGATATATCTCCCTTCTCCCACTGGTGATTGGTATGAGAACCACTATGAGTGCCCAAGGTCCACAATGTTCTTCACCACCTACCAAACCAACATGGTTCCTAACTAGTCAGGCATTGGTAATGGGGATATGTCAAAACCAATATGTTTCATGAAAACATTTTTTATTCTGGAAACTTTTGCCATACCCAGGCTGAAGCTTTCTTGGCAGTCTTGTAGGCTTGGTATCCCCTGGAAGCATCTGATGGGCAGCACAGCACTGGGTCAAGAGATGCAGCTGCCAGGCTCTCCTGCACAGCAGGGCACATGGCAGGTCTGGATGCCCAAGCAAGAATGGGACTGAGGGGTTTCTATACACCACACATCACAAGGAACTGTCCAGGGGATGCTGTGGAGTTGCCTGCAACTGCACTTCAGACTTGGCAGCCATCTGAGAAGACAACCACCCTCTATGGTGAGCATATGTCTGCTGCATTTGGTTTCAGAAAAAGTGAAAAACAATGTTTTGAGCTTCCCAGAACAAAATATTTTCAGAACTTCATTTCCATGGGAAAGGTAAAACTTTTTTAGGCTTTCTTCCAATCCAGAAAGAAAACTATCTGGAAATGTCAGGATTTCCCACAGAAAGAAATTGCCAACATTCGACCCACACTAGCCTTATGTCCCTCTAAAAAAAAAACCAACAACTTTTTAAAAGTTAATAATTCAGTCCTAGGGCATGAATTGCTAAATGTTCCATGGAAACTGCAGTTTCAAATTCCTTGTTCCTTATGAGGATATTTCAAATTTCTGCACCCACATCCTTCACCTGGAAGTCGTCTTGTCCCTGTGTCATTGTTCCCCCCTGGGATTGTGTGTTACACTACCTTGTTGTGGGGTATTTCTGCCCAAATGTGGAACTAGGATGGAAAAGGGGATGTCAGCCTATCTGTTTAAACTAGATTTAAGTGAAATTGTAATGAGCAATGCATGACAAAAACATAATAATGTGCATACAGAAAGGATCTGTGTTTCCCCAGATGCCAGAGGGAATTGGCTACACTTTTCCTGATAATGTAGAAGGATGATGTATAGTCAGGTCCTTTTGTACGCATGGGTTTCTTAATTTCTCCTAGCATGGAGTGTGGCTCCATAGCTGTTGGTGTGGGACCTGATCCTCTCCTGCTTATTCAGGGACTCTCACTGGTTCTTGTGTGAAGCAGCCACACGATGCTACTTTGGCTGCATGGGGATATTTTACATCCACTTGTTACCTCCATGCACAAGTGAAGGATGGCTCATGGGAAGCTAGAGAGTGACCAGAACGCTGGAATTACTGATTTCTAATGCTCTGAAAAGAATAAATTTTCAAAAACATAGAAGGCCAGAAATAAAGAAGACATTACAAGCAAGCAAAATCTTTCAAACATTTTACCTGAAATTTTGCACATTGTCCTTCAAGGTGGCAAAACGCCTTGGCTCCTCCTTCCTTCTTTCCCCAGGAGAGGAAGAAGCCCAGCCCTGCCAAGGACAGCCTCCTCCACCAGGATCCAGTGCCCTGCTCTGAGAAGTCACAGTGAGCTGCCATTCTCACTAGCCAGCAAGGACTCCAAACATCTCCCTTCCACCTCAGATATCTTTTCCACACTCCTTGTTCTAAATCTCCATGTTATTGCCTGCAAGATAAGAACATGAAGATATAAATGTAGAATAACTTCATCCCAGCTGAAGTAACAACATTTTTCTTTCACCTTAATTCAGGAAACTGGGTATTCCAGTGAAGGACATAAGTCTCACCTATTTATCATTGTTGTCTGGACATAATCACATGTTTTCAGTAGAGAAGATTCAGATTATTTTGTGATCCTTCCTAACAGGCCTTAGCTCCCATCTTCTTGATACCTGCAAGTGAGTAATTTTACTTGCAATAAAAAATAATCTCTCAAGAGGACCTCTGATCTTAAAACAAATGCTGTTTAATTCACCACTCATTAGGAGTGTATCTGGATTGATTTATTGAGCACTTCTGACCCCCAATCTTTTGAACAACATTCCTTCATGATTTAAATAGGATTTGGGCAACACTTCTGGCAGGCAGACTGGAAGAACACAAGTGATTCTTAAAAACATTCATATCATGTAACATAATGAAAATACACTACATGTTGCGTGCACTCGGCCCAGACCAGAATGGGTATGTTTTCCAGCCAAGGCTCAGGTAACTGCTGTAGTAAATATGGCCAGAATACATTATACATTGTGATTGTTCCACCTTTGTGTACTTTGGAAATATGCAGTCACATTCAATCAATCAGAAAAATGGCACTATCTTTGGGTCCAAAGGAAATCAATGTTTTTGGTAAGTACATGACAGTCTGTGGCAGCAGAAAGTATTATATCCTCTGGGGAATCAGTTTCTACTTGCCACTTGATATTGAAAGAACAGAGAAATGGAAAAAACTATCCCCAAAGTCTTTTGTAAGTGACTGATTACAGACAAATGCTTTCTAGATGAGAAAAACAAGCTTTCTTGCTAGTTGTACCCAAGTAATTATGAGCATGAAAAGACTTGGCCTCTGTTCTTTGAGCATATGAACAAAAAACTTTGAACCTTGTAATGGGAATCAAGAGCGCCGAACCTCCTGCTATATGCCTCACCATTCTCACTTGGCTGCAAAAGCAAGACGAAGCCATGGTTGCTGCATGGAATAGGCTGTTGGCTGCCTGCTTGTTTTGGCCAATTAAGGTATATGCAGTAAATCTGGTATGTGCCTTCCCTTCTCGTCTGGCTTCAGGTTAACAGTGGAGTGCACTCTCTGTCTTGTCTCTCTCTGCCGAGGTTCAAGAGCAGAGAATTCGCCAGAATATTTGCATCTAGATAAATCACTAAGAACAAATGTTGCTTTAGGTGGTATTTGAATGCTAAGCAATGTCATCAGTTCTCAAGAATTTATCAGAGGATTTCCAAAACTAAGCTATTCTTTTTAATCATATCCCATATGATGAAGTTGGACATGAACCCAGCTGCTTGCAGAGAGGTGGCCACCATGAGGAGCAGCCCACATTTTTGCAGTGGTTAGGGTGAGCAGCTGTGAAGTTGGGTGTGCTTTCCGTACCCTGCTCCTGTACAATCAGCAGGCTCTTTCCTGAGGCATGAGCAAGAGCCTCAGCAGAGAGGAATGGAAACTGCCCATCTCCATGACATCTCTGTAGTGCAGACAAGGGAGGAATCCTTCACTCAGTAAGACCTACACAAAGCCATTAATTACCTTGCACTGCTAACAACAGGTGACAGAAAAATCTTTGTCTTACACCTGCTCGCTGAAAGTGCATGGAAAGTTTGTTCACTCTTCTGAGACCTTCCCAAGGGGCCACACAAGTGGTGAGATGAATAGCCAGTTTTAGCCAGATCTGCCTTTTGCTTGGGCCTTCTGGATACAAAAATATGTGGCACATGAAAGAGCTCTTTGAAGTGACTGATGCTGATGCTGCAGTGCATTTGGGCGAGTGCAGAGAATAACACGGTGTCAGGAGCCAGGGAGGCTCTTCCTCCTTGCACAAGGAGAAGCTTAGGATATCCGAGAGCTCTTTCAAATAGACTATATATCTGTATTTAAAAGACTGGGTAAATTTAGATTCTGCTGAAAAAGAAGAAGGGTTCATGACATGGGGGTGAGGGAAGAACAGCATCTGCTGCTTTGCAGCAGTGCTGCATCCTGTGGCATTGAGCCCATCCTGTGGCTGTGGCATTGAGCCCACCTTTCCCTGGGTGGCTGATGGTGGAGTAGTTTTCTGGCATTGGGAAACACTTTCCACAGATGCCAGTGAGTGGATTTATTTTTAGCCTAAAGAAAATTTCTGATCTAGGGTCTCTGGAACAAAACATGCAAGCACCTATGGTAGGTGGTAATTTTAACAGCAATCCAAAGAGCTGTCAAATGACCTTTCTTCTCTTGGTGGTGAAACAATTCAGTGTGCTAAAGATGGACTCTTCCATGTAGGATTTTTGTAAGGTAATTAGAAAGAAAGGGAAAAAGAGCATCATGAAAAACCAATAAAGTGTAAAACATCAGTTTTGTGTCACGTCCAGAGCCACTGGAAAATCCACATCATAAAACAGACTGAGAATTTGTGTAGTTGGTGCAACTTCCCTTGTGTTAGGGTATATTTTAAGCATTATTTAGAAAATGAATGTTTAGTGTCTCAGGCTGAAGGTGTAACAAAGAACAAAATCCAGCCTGCCTCCTCCCATCAGACCAACAGGCAACCACATCATCACTTTGCTCCAGCTGAACCCCTCCAGGTGCTGCTCTGCTCACTTTAGAACAAGCTGGTAGAGAAGATCAGTGGCATTTTCTTCTGGGAGAGCAAATGGTGCAGAGCATGGGACCTGAGGTGTCTACCAGCAAAGGAGCAGGAGTGTGGGGAGATGGAACAGAAAAGATGAAGAGTGAAGGAGGTGTATGAGGTCATCTTTGAACCCCTTACCTCTGCCATCTTCCTGTTTTAAAAATGGAAAACTCTAGGGCACAAAGCAATCCAAAGATTAATCCAATCTGTTCAGCTGGAAGCATTTCCCTGTGCATAAATTCATGAATACTTGTCAAATATTCCTGTGTGATTAAAAAGAGGAAATGCAAATACTTTATAAGCTTTGGGTTATGAGATTAGGCCCATAATAGTTTTACTTGGCTTTATTTGCCCAGTCCTGACCCAGTGAACATGATGGGAGGTCAGTTATCAAGCCACAGGGGGCAAGATAAAGCTCTATATGAGTTGCTATTTTTTACTCTTTAAGTTAGTCTTATTGGGCCCAGCCCAACTTCAGCTGAAGTCAATGAAAAGACTCCTGCTGACTTTAATGGGAGTTGGATTGGCCCTATTGTCCTTTGTTGAGTAAAGTAATTTTAAAAGGTCAGGAGGTGAATTAAAAGAAAAAGAAACAACTACATCGATAAGCTTTATTCAACGTGCTCACCTTATAGAGAAGAAGTGTTGTCTTAGCTGGTGAGAGAAGTTCAAACTAGTCCTTGTAGACTCTGGCAAGGATAACAAAGTATGGTTTTACTCAAAAAAACAAGTTGAAATGAAAATTGCTGAGTTCCGATTTAATGATCTCCCAGTGGCTTCTATCTGCTCAGTTTACAAATAAAACAGACACCAAAGTTAGAGCCTAATCTCAATGAAACCACCCTTGTGCCAGTGCAATTCCACTAACTTCAATGGACTTCATCTTGATCTACGCTCGTGAGAGAGCTAAAATAGGATGGCATGTTTCTAATTGCTATGGCTACAGTTCAACTTGGACTGTGGACAACCTGCTCTGCTTTCAGTATGGTCACTCCTCCACCTGCAGCTGAAGCAACTTGGTAGCCAAAGTGGCACGAAAAAAATGAGGAGGAGAAGGAGGATTAGTCAATGAATCTGTTGATGGTGTAAAAATGAGCAGCTGATTTTCCAAATGCAGCCTTGGCTCTCAAGGACTAAGAAGATAAAAAGGAGAGAAAAACCTACAGCATTTTTTCTGGTTGTGCTGTGTAAACCTTCTGGGTTTTGACTTGCACTCTGGGTCCTCTCCAGCTCTAAAAGAGCAGACCACAGGTTTTATCACCATACTCAGCAGATAAAACTATCAAATAAAAAGTTTCTATTTTTACACAATACCTTTTCAGATTCTAGTAGCATTGCAAATTAAAGACTCGTCTCCCTCAGAACAGGTCTCGTGCACTAGCTGTTGGAAGACGCTCTTGGCAATCATCTTCACAAAATTTTTCTTTTCCAGATTATCCCTCTTCCAGGATGCACTTTAAAATCCAAAGAGCATAAAACATGCTGAATTTCTTGGGAAATGGCTGAAGGAGTTTGGTTTTGATTTCTTTGCATTGTCCTTGCTAAATGCTTAACGCTGATACATTCAGATAGCGTTCTCTATACAGTCAGTAGCAATATGAAAATTAAAGTGTATATCCCCCACCCAATTTATTGCCATTTTATATATTTAAAAAATCTCTACGAAGCTGAGATGAATGAGAGCCATCTTTCTAGCAGATGGTTAAAACGAAAGGGAGAGAAGGATGGCTTCATTGGGCTAATCCAAGAAAGGGAAAAGCCCTCTGAGCAGTTCCTTTTCCAGGCGGGTTAACAGCCCTGTGCTCAGCAGGTTCTGACCATCAATGAACTAACCCTTTCCTCCAACCTCACCTCCCACTGGGCAGGAATTCAATGCATGAGCAGAGGTCAGTGTTAATGCCATCTTGCTAAAGGCATCCAGCTTTCATTCACAAAACCACTTCACTGGCTTCAGAGGGAAAAGGAAGTAACCCAGGAGAAAAAATGCACAAAGATTTTCTATTAAGTGAGAATCAGTTTACGGTATAATACCAGTCGCAAAAGGGTCGAATCAAACATTGATATAATATATCTTTAAAGCAGCTTCTTAAGTGAGAATCAAGGAGAGATTATTTTGCCCATGTCTAAGCTTAATGGCACACTTACACAAATAAGATGAGAAACTACAGCTGCAGCGAACACTTGTGCTGCCTGCTGCAGTTTACAGAACAAACATTTGGGATCTATCTGGCTAATCATGATATATTTTTCATGCGATCATCTGTTTATGCTTCTTTGGTTTATATTTCTTGGGACTGGGCTGCATGCCAAGGGGCTGGGGGCTGGAGTCGGTAACCCCTTCCCCCAGCCCCATGGGACCCTCAGTGGGACCCTCGGCCACAGCTGCTCCAGCCCCACAAGGGGACAGCCCCCCCACACTCCTCCTACCCCCTGGCAGCACATCCCTGAGGATGAAGCATGGTTGGAGCTACACAGCTTAACCCTTCCTTTTCTGCCCACAGACCCCTTTGCACTGGAGCCACGGACCAGGCATGCATATGTAAGGACATCCACATATGCTCTTTAGTGCACACTATAACCAAAAAAAAGGCATGGTGCGTTGGGGCAGCTGGATTAGGAGGTAAGGCCAGTAATGGACCAGGAATGTTTCTCTGCTTGTTTCCAAAAAATCCTTTTTTTCTATATGGTTTGTGTCCACCAAACCCCCTGGCCAGCAGCAGAACAGGGGACTTCCCGTGGCTGCCCACTGAGCTGGTAGGGCCCTGAGATGGCTGCTGCCACCATGTCCCCAGAGGCAGTGCAGACACTATGATCCCTGCACCAGACCATCCTTTCTTTCTGCTCATGGCTACCACAGCTCTTTCGTCAGGCAGAAACCTTCATCTTTCATCCATGTTCATCCTCAGAGACTATGCTTTCCACCACAGCTATCTGCCTTGTGCCACCCCATCGACAATCCCACAACCTGCTCATGCCCCAAGGCCCAGGACTAATTTCTGCCCTCCCAGCCCACAGACAGCAGGACCAGGCTGCCCCAGTCAGGGCCTGGCCCAGGTCCAGTCACTGGTGGTGCTGCTCATGCCCATCGCAGCCTTCATGGCCTCCATACACTAGACTCAGTGGGTGCTCCTCTCCAAAGCACATGCACAGAAGCAACCTACTGCTACTTTGGATCACCAAAACTGAAGACACAAAATCCGGGTGAAACTTTGGCTAAGCAGCTTTTAAGATGCAGGGAAAAGGCTGGCTGTATGGGACATCTCCCATTTCTCTCCCATAGAGGGAGCACAGCTCATCCAGAAGACACCAGAGCAGATGCACTTCTGTAACTCATTGCGAAATTAAGAGGTTAAAGGAACCGGAAAACAGGCAAATGATGGCCTATGCCTCCAGCTCAAAGCAAAGAGAATTTTTAGAAGTGTTGCTGCTGCTTCTCTGGCCTCCAGCTGTGATGCAGCAAAAATGAGATCTCCTCAACATTGCAGCTCTCCTGCTGGGTGCTGGTGGCAGGCAGGAGGGTTCAGAGCAGCACCTTAGGACAGTCCTAAGGCAAAGAAGCAGCAGCTTTGAGCCCTGGCCCAGAGTCGCTGGGATTGTTCTGTACCTTTGCAGGCTACAGCACTTCCCTGCAAGCACAGCTCTGTGTGTCGAGCCATGGAAAGTACACCAAGGAGAAGGAAATGCAGAATGAACCAGGATAAGGCCACAAACACCTAGCGCCATAACAGTGACCCACACAGTATCTTATTACTCTGCTGGTGGTCACTGAAGCTATCCACTCCCCTGATTAACAGGCAAATCAAGAATATGTTACTTCTTCTTCTTCAAGTAGATGTCACACAGCACCTGTGTAAGCCCAAGCCCTATAGTTCATGCAGCAGATCCAGATCCACTCCCAGGGAGAGCAGAGCCAGCTTTAGCCTCCAGGCACATCGGCCCCAAGCCACCTTGAGCTCCTCACAGATCTTTCACACATTCAGAGAGCCAGGGTCCCATCCAACCTCGAAAGCAGTCAGACTGCATTTTTGTTTAGCAATGAGGAGCCCTGTGGTTTTTTCACTGTTCAGCTCCATTTCCCAGCCATGACTGCATTTGAGCAATGGTTTGGAAAGACTCCTGTTGCCTGGAGTGGATGGATGAGGTGGGAGGAAGCTGGGAAGACCTTGAAGGCACACACTAGGTACCCCTGCCCGTTTCCAGCCTGCAAACACACCCTCTCAAGCTGCAACCTCAGCAGCTCCACTGGCAGAAGCAGAAGACTGCAGGCTTGCTGCACAAGCAGCATGCAGAAAACAGCTCCTTCTGACATCTCGCCACAGGAGGAAAGACAGCCAAAGTCTCAATACATAGCAGCCTACTCATCTGGAGAGAAATGGGTCTATACTTTTCAAATGCCTCAGAGCTAAAAGCAGGTCCCACACAGCCGGGTGTGGTGAAGGGCATGTGCCCAGGAGCCTGACTCACAGGGTTCTGTGACATCTGTGCCTCCCAGCAAAGCCTGAAAGAGCAGTGCTGCATGCGGGACTGTGATGCAAAGCACAAGCATGTTACATTCCTGGTGAGAAGAGTGATGAGCATTTCTCTGTGCAGTCTCTACCTTCCTGAAGATGTTTACTTTGTTCCTTGTGCTTCTCCTCTAATTCCTTCCTCCCCATTTCCCCCCACTAATACATTACACATAAACTAGCAATGAAACTGAAGAAATGCCAATGCAGTCTCATCAGCAATAGCTTTCGGACTGTGCTAAGGTAAGATGGGTGTGCATTTCTGGGTGGTGGGTCCCCACGGGAAAGCCCAAGTGCAATGGGCTCTTCCTTCCTTATGTCCTAATGGTGTAGCAGGTCTGTAAGAATATCTTGCAGGTGCAGAGGATCAGAGCCATGTAGATTCAACCCTAGCACAATCAACTGCTACCAAGATTACTGGTGTGTGTCCACGCTACTGTGCAGTGTGGCAAAGAAGTCAGACAAGGAAGCAGTGAGGGGCACGCTGGCCATCAGGGGGAAGTACCCCGCTCAGGCTGGAATGTCCCATATCATACACTTTTGTAGAGAAATTATTTTTCATCATGATTAAAGTTGGTTACACAGTATAAATTCTCTTCCTCATTGTTCACTAGCATCACTGAGACTTTTGGACAGAGCCTGGAGGCCTTTTCCCCATGTTAAGTCCCATGAAGGTGGTGGGGATGGCTGAATGAGAACACAGTTGGCTGCCAGAGAGGCTGGTGGTTGACGTGTTCTCTATTTTTCCTTTCTCCTGTCATTTTTAGGTAAGCCAGGATGTTCTCTTCTCTCAAATCTTGATCTAAAAGCACAAGCTCCACATTGCTTAATATTCTGGGTGTTGAGGGAATTTCAGATCCCTCAAGTGGGACATATGTCTATTTGAGACTCTCTGTAATACTTGAGCAGATTCAATTTTTCTCTCTCATTTTAAGAAGGCAACATGAGAAAGCACAAAATCTCACTTATCTGATGATTGCACAAGTGGGACTTTTTTGGGGCAGGAGACATTATTTCAGTCTGATCTTGCTCCACTATCTTTTATTTAAATCCACACTCCTCAGTTCAGCTTCACTTAAATGAAAAGTAGAAACATCGAAGTGGCCCTTGTGTGAAGTCCCTGGGAGACCGCAGGTCCCGGTGACCTTGTTTTATAGGACAGCAACTGATATCCACCAGTGTCTGGAAACACCAAGTCTATTCATACAAAAAATAAATCTCATGTGAAATATGGGCTTTCATGGATCATCTAGTAAAGGCGAACGTTTTTTATATCATGTTGCACACTAGGAAATAAAAAGCAAACTGCACTGACAGGATGCATTGATAGTGCCCTTTCTATGGCAGATTTTTATGTGTTTTCCAGAGGCTTTAATTCTCTTACTTCAGAGTGCCTCTCATTGTGGATTTATTACATGTTTCCTGCCTCCCTCCTCCTCATCTGTTCCCCCATCTCTCTTACTTGAACTACTTTAAAGTGACACGTTGACGCAAATCTATGCGATAAAAGCAAGCACATAGCTCCAGAACCAACAGAGTGCATTTCTCTGTGGCTCAGTGACCCCAGACCAGCCAACAAACCCTGCCAACACCTGAAGCTCAAATGCAGTGGACAGGCAGAAGGACACCCGCCTGGCAGGGAAATGCCGTGAACTAGGAAGTGGAAAGGCTTGGTGCATGTGGAGCAGTCAAGATACTGCGCTTTTTCAACCCCTGGGATGCCTATTTGGGGCTGAACTGTGAGAAGTAAAACTCTTACTGCTATTAAGTCACAGCCCATGATGGCAGCAATCTGATGGTCCCTTTTGGAATTGTTATCCTCCAGTAATTTCCGCTACCCACCATAGAGGTAGTCACCTTAAAAACCCAGGGCCACCCCACCGCCCACCAGTGTTGGCACCAGTGACACACATCCTACTCTTCCTCTCTGCAACTTCCTTCCTTGCCCTTTCTCCAAGCTCAGGCTGCACCCACTTGCTCAACCTCGAGTATAGGGCAAGCAAGGCCAGCATCCAGAGCCAGGAGCCAAGGGCCTCCCTCCCCTGCATGGTCATGCATGTCTAGGAACTAAAGCAAGCTCAGTAAGTTAAAGGTTCCCTGATTTCAGCATTACTGACTGACTGACCTCAGATGGTTCATAACAGGTGTTGTGCCTCAGTTTCCTCCTACATAAATGGTATGTTATCTGTTCCTATGGCTTTGAATTTTCTCCTTTTCTTCCTGTGTTCCTGTTCAATCTTACAGATTCTGTTCAATGCCCAAGGGCATCCACACTTGCTAATGTTTTGAAATTAAATAATTTAAAACATGTTTTGAAGTCCTTCTGCTTCTTAATGCACTTTATCTCAGAGATGTGAGATCCTAGCATCAGGTCGAGACCCCCAAATTAATTATACCAAATGCTGTAGGTGATCACTGCTCTCTCCCCACCAGTGCTTATCCCTGTTCCCTTCCTAACCCAGGGAATACCTTTCCTTCAGTCCTCACTAAGAAATGCTTGTTCTTACGGCAGCCTCCCAACTGTCTGCAAAAATCAAAATGCTGAACACCTTTACAAACACAATGTTAAGTACCCCTTCCTGGGACTTCTGCTCCTGGGCAGCCTTCCCAAAGGATGTCTTGAGCAGCAGTGATCACTCGTCCCGCAGGAACAGCAGTACATGGAAACGTGCTGCCTTTGCCTTCTGCTGGGCAGAGGCTTTTGGAGGATTTGCAGTTTTAAGGGATGTGTTCATTTACCTTTAAAACAACATGGCTGCTTCCTGCAGCTTTAAAGAGGCTGCACCTAGCCTGGCTACATCACTATAGGGAAATTTCTTGTTCCTGGACAGTACAACCATAAGTTAAATCTCAGGTGTTCTCTGTATAAATGCACCCAGAAAAGCTTTATGGTGCCAGAGTCTGGAGTTTCTCTGTCCTGTAATCACCACATGCAGGATGCCAATGCTATGTAATGTTACAGCTATTAAGGCCTTTTTTCCCTACTGCTAGAGTTAAAAAAGAGTAATTTCACCATAATGCTTTTCAAGTATTTATGTGAAGTTATATAGCTCTGCTTTTTGATCTACTTGTAAAAGCTCCTGCAAAAAGGTGTCTCTAAAGGTATTAAATTTTTTCCACTGTTGACATGACTCTTATAGAGCTCACTACCTGCTGAGAATAGTAAGGGGACAGTTTTTAAAGAGGGCCCTGGAAAATCATTGCAAAAATCCAGACTTGTGGGCTCATGTCTTTCCACACCTTTGCAAAGCATCATACATTTCATTAGCTCAAACATCTACCACCTGGAATAAACATATTCATTGACAAAAGCAGTTCAAAGCAAGACTTGTATGGAGCTCACTAGCACTTGCCCGAAGCCAGCAGTGCTCAGCACCTTGCAGAATTACATTCCTCTGCTGGGGTGAAAGACAGTGCAAAGGACAAGGCAACTATCTTCTCACCCAGGCTCTTTGCAAACATGTATAAGGTTGAGGGTCTAGGATGGGCAGAGTTGCTGCAGGGAAAGCAAGGGTGATCTTGCATGTGTACATATATGTACACACACATGGGATGCCTGGGTGAGCTTCATGAGTTCACACATGATGAGCAGCTGCCCAGGACCATCTGTCTTATTCTCCTCTCTCTAGTCAATGCTAGTGCTGGCCTCGTAAAGAACATTTGTAAGAAAGTTATCATTATACTTCCACTATAGATTCCCAGCTTCCAGCAATAAATGGATTAGGATATCCCTGAGCCTGTGTCACTGGTTTTAAATAGTACACACCTGTACTTCCATAATTTTGCCTAATCCCTTGGAACCATATGTGCTTGTGCATCCCATAATATCCTCCAGCACTGAGTCCCACAGAGTAACTCCATGTTGTACAGAAAGGTTCTGTCTCTTGCTTCCACTAAACCTTCTGCCTGGAAATTTCACTGGGTCCTTTGTAGTTCTTGTGCCACAAGAAACAGTGAACCACTGTTCCCTGTCCATTCTCTCAACATCATCTTCATCATCGGTAACCTGGCCATCTGCCAGGACACTTCGGACACAGACAAAGAAGCAAGATTTGAGATGGAAAACCTCATTTTGACAGCTGCATACATGGAATGCAACCTGTTCATTTGGAAGTGTCAGAATGAAGGCCACTGTACACAAAGAGGTGAACATTCATGTGATTTCTCTGTTTAGACCTAGTCCCCCCGCCAAAGCACTGCTTGCCACCATTGTACCAGGTCTAAGGGGCTATGAAGTAGCTTCTGGTGAACATTCCTTAACTCAACCCACTGACCTAGAAAACACCAGTACATTGAAATACTATGTAGCTTTGCTCTCAGCTCAGATTTGCGTGAATCATGCCTGGAGTTCAGCACATTAGAAAACCAAAGAAATGTGAGTGGGCCTACCTCTAATTCCAGGGAAGCGTCACAGGAGTCCTGGCACCATCTAAAGTCATCTGCCTTCCAGCTCTGACCTCTAAGTTCTCAGGCATGCTGTGCCTTTCCTCTCCCAAGGACACTGCTGTGAGTACTCTGCTGCTGAGCTTTGGGTTTTGTCTTCTCTTGTCTTTTTCTATAGGGTACTTATGTTACCAAAAGACCAAGGACAAACCTTCAGAAGGACCCTAAAATTTGAGAGATGGACAGTCTGCCTGAAATCTCTTAAGTGCATCGAGGTAGTTGTCACAGTTTCATGAAGCAAAGGCTTCTTCCATGCTTTTTGGCCAGCTAAAGCTGGATACACATCTGTTAACTCAGAGAGACAAATTTCTGAATTTCTCATGTAGATAGCAGACTTTGTCTTTCCTGTGAGAACAGGATGGAGGCAAATGCTCACATGGTGGATGCTGACACCCACCTAGGTTCACGGGTAATTATGCAATGGGTGAGATGGACCATAGGGAGCTTATAGTGTAAATCTTTGCCTGTCTGTGGCTTTTTCCAGTCGTTTTGTGACATGACCGCCTCAAGGCAGCACCATCTGGATATGAATGACTGAAGCCAGAAGAATATTTAAGAGTTTTCACATCACGTTAACTTGATACTATAATGTTAAGTCTTGAGTGCATGTGTCTTGCTCCAACACATCCAAGGGACAGTCAGCTTTAAAGTCAATATCAGCTTCTCATGCACTGGAGGCTTTCAAGATATCTTTCAAGATGTTTTTCAAGCATCAGAAGGGGTTTGTCAGCTATTTATATAGATGAGGAAAGAGCAGCAGAGCAGTGAAGTTACAAGCTGCAGCATAACGACTTGTCACTACCATTAGGGGGTGACATGTTGTCCCCACTATCTCCTCCTCCAGTCTTCCCAGTCCCTGCTCTTCCTTCCCTCTGCACCTGGCTACCTCATCTCACTCCATTGTAAGTCAGTTCTCCTCAATAGTCCAAATTATCTGCCGCTTTTTTGCTGGGTTAGTCTTCTGTAGCTTCAGAAAGCTAAACCAGCTCAACACCAGTATAAAAATAACAGCACGAAGCAGTGGTAGGAGGTGGGNCAGCCCTCAGGCATGAGAGAAGCGATCTTTTTGCCACATGCAGCTGAGCAGTCTCAAACAAACGTGCTCTGCAACATTGCTCACATGAACGGCACAGGGCTGTGGAGGCACAGCGGAACCATTTCTGCAATACGCTGTCAGCTGGTGAGAAACTCTGCAGGAAAGAAAGAAAGTGCACAGCAGCTCCCAGCTGCCCTGGGCTACAGGCATCAAACCTACACGCAGCCTTGCTGACACTATATAATTGTCCGCAAGTAGGGTAGTCTGAATGGCACCCTTTGAATCACAGACTTCCATGTCTCTGGCAAATGGAAAAGCAGACATCGATAGATGATGAATATAGTGAGAATTGTATTCTAATTGGAAATAAGACGCATATTACCTTGTACTGGATCAAATAACACGAAGGATTAAAATGGCTGTGCTGAATAATTGCGATCCCAGTTGCATAATTTTTCCTATCGTTTTAAAGTTATGCCATGGAACCAGCAATATTCCACTAATAAAAAAAAGGTTGCTCATAAAAAGGAGAAATATCAAAGAGCCATCAGTGAATAGGAGTATTAGAGAGAGAAGCAGAATTCTCCCCCTCCTGGCACTTCCCTGTGTGCAAGTACTACTTTGTAGGCTTTGATTCTTTTATGAAATTATAAACACAAAGAAATTCATGACGAGCAGCTGGTGTACTCATACAAGCACATCAGATGTACAGTGATGCTGAAAATCTTCTCTCTACCTTTCCACCCCTGTGATGCTGTGTGCACTTGTGGTGCTGTGCAGTTAGAAAGAACTGCCAAGACTTGACTTGATAACAAGAGTAACAGCTACGTCCAGTTGTAAACTGGGGGGTTCAAAACAGAAATAGTTATGGGGTTTAGGCCAACTCCAGCTGAAGGGATCACTTTCTAAATCTAGCTGTGAGTAAACAGATTCCTCCCTACTGGGGCTGTTTGCCCCCAGTACCATGCAAAGCAAGGAGCTGTAACCATAGGCACATTCGAAGCTTCTGCGTCATTATTACTAGTAGCTTGAAATTCAGACTACAGCCTCTTTTAAAAGATAGTATTTTTCCAGAAATGTTTATTTTAAGTTTAGAGCTGTTATTGTTATTTCTTCTCAGTGGTGTAAAAGTCCAGTTGGAAGAGTTTTCTTTCCTCTGCACTGAGGTTGAAAATTCCTGGAAAGCCATGACAATATTCAGCATTCATGATTACACAGACAGACGTATTTCACGAAAATTGCATAGGCTTTTAATACAGGATTATGAATGAGCTCTAATGTTGAAATTATATTAGATTGAATTTCAGAACGTATTTAACATATTTCCATACAGCAACCTTGGGATGTCTTTTCAATAACAGTGATTATTACAGGCAGGCTGTTTTTTATGAAAACATTTGTTCAGGGTGGACAAGGCTTCCTGAAAAATGTTGTACATCTTTATGGCTGACATTTTAGTTGTTTTGAATTAACTTTCTTCACAGCCAGAATGAAACGTTTCACCATATAATTCTTCATGCATGTCTTCAAACAAACCTGGAGACTTTGCTGTGACTTTTCTAAACTGTAATACAATCTCGGGCATGAAAACGCTTTGTGAGCTGGAGGTGCGCATTTTGTCCCAAGTTATCCTGTTACTCTCAAAATATAAATATTCTTAGCTAACGTCTGTCTTTTAAAAGCAATGGTTGTCTCAGCTGATTTGAAAGCATCTCTAAGGCATCTTGTAAACAATCCCAGGCTTACTCTTCTACAGGCCTCCTACAGCTGACTACCCAGCTCATGGACCTTGATGAGGACAAGCTGTTTGACTGAGTGGAATAGAGTTCAAATTTTTCTTTGCAGAATGCCAAACACATTGAGATTACACATCTCCCAGGACAGCGTACGCATTTGGAAAGCAGAAGTTGGCAACTCACCTTCAGGATCTGCCTGTTTCCCTGCCTGTCCTCATGGCATGGCTCAAGGATGGTCCCCTGGACCAATGGCTCAGCTCTGCCATTTTGCCCTTTTTTCCTCCCTTACAGAAAGCAGTAGAGTTCATGTTCCTTTTTCTGGAATATCAGTGGTTTTAAATGTAGTTAATTCAGAAATGTATCTAGTAAGTAAGGCTCAAGGTAATGGAACGTGCCTTTGGCAACTGATGTGGTTCTCTCCAGGGGCTGCTGGACTTGTTTCTCCATACTCGCTGCTAGTAAGAGCACCAGGGCTATTGCATTACATGGACGCTGCATCCTATTTACCTCTCATTCACATTGGTGTCAATCGGAAATAACGCTACAGAAAACACTTAGGTTTTACCAGTGTGAGGCACTGAAAGGCTTTCCCTCAGTCGTTAGCAAGTTTGATAGCTCTCATTAGTCTACTTTAGTCACTGGAGCAAAGAGATGTGTGTTTCCTACACTGGTGGCATAAACACTCCCCTCACTTTTACACTCCTGGAAGAAATGTGTATTTTCAGGGCTAAAACAGTAATCCTTTCACAGTATGCTTCTAAAACTGACTCTCTTAAATGGTCAAAACTGTGTAACTGGATGCCACAGGCTCTATACTCCTAACACCTAATAGAGATTCTTTGAAGGGATGTTTTGAAGACATTTGAAATAGGAAGCTCTGTGCCCTATCCTCACTGCTGTTGTGAAACTCTAGGTGAGTCCCCATAGATGTGGATTTTTATTGCAGTTAAACATTTCTAAACACCATTTTGTTGGTTTGAATGGGCTGAGTCATCTAAAATTGAATTTTATTTTTGCCCTCTAACTGGACCCACAGAATAGATCTACTAATTGAATGTCAACAGGAAAGAAATGTCTTCACAGAGGGTAAGCAGGTATCTATGGCAATTTTGGTTTGTGGTGAAAAAGCAAGCATGAAAAAAAATCCACGCAGAGAAAGTCACATGCGGTTTTAAACAGTGTTATAAACTCATGAATGGCCACCCAGCTAGGGATGGAAATGGCTGGAGACACATGGTATTTCTAGAGCGGATTCAGTAAGGTCTAGGAGACCGTACCTTGTCAGCTGACCTGTCCTCAGCTGTGACAGGTCCTATACTCTTAGAAAGAGTGGGCTTGGCCAGTTAGCAAGGACAAGCAAAGTTGTGCATCCTGATGGATCAGCTTCATCCCCGTGGTGCAATTCAGAAGGGAAGCAAAACTGTACATAAAAGTGCCTCCATATTTACTAACAGAAGGAACCTTTCACACCGTTTTTTTTTCTTGCCAGTCTGTATCTCAGATTCATTCCTTCTGTTTTTCAACTAATGACCTAGAAGGAAAGCTGCGTTGTAGAAATCTCCATAGCCTGGATAGTTTAAAGAGTAAATAAAATAACAAAGGGAAGACAAAAACCTACCATCCCACTTGGCATCTGGGTGCAGGAAAAGTGCTGCTCCACTGTCACCAAAATGCTTTTAGATGCAACCCACTACTGGGCACTGTCTCAGCCTTTCAAGAAATCACTTTCCACTGTAAACATGGGCTGAAGTCAGTGCAAAATATTTATTCCTCTCATCAGAGGATCTCCCACATGCTTTGAGGTATTTGAGTTCATAAGTGAGAATACCAAATATTATTCCTGTTGCACATACGTCAGTCAGTTCTTGGACACTCTCCCTCTATGTCATGGTGTCAGTAAGGATGAGTGAAGCTGCCCTTTGGCCAGACTGCTGTTTGGTTTAAAACGCTAGATTTGGGTGTTGCTAAAACCACCTCCCACCGCTGCTGTCCTTGTTTTCCAAAGTAAACAGCTTCTGGCGTCTTGTGACCTGAACAGCCCCAAGTGTCTGACCCTGAAAAACAAAAAATATTTTACTTGAAAAGAAAAATCTGCAGTCTAAATGATTTGGGGCACTGCTTTCCTTCCTCAGCAGGATTCTGGAATGCCCAGGCTTTGGTAGGAGCTGCTTACACACCACAGACATACATGGGATCATATTTGCCCTCTAATGATATATTAGGCAATGGTTTTGAGTTGGCAGGCTACTAAAAGCCCTAGCCAAACAAAGATAAAATTGTAATTTATCAACAGAGAATACTGAATTCATGGTCGCTGGTGACTACTGGGACTGGTGGTAGCCCACAAAGCTAAAGTTGACAACATGGAGACAACAAATTCCAAGGATTGCTTAGAATTTTCTCAGCTCTGGAAAAAACAGTTCAGATTTTTTTTTCCTAGGAAGAAGATAAAATGATCACCTTTCTTGAAATCGTGTACAACAGGGCTGAAGCAGCAAGGGTGTATGATTGCATTGTGACTGCAAGTATCTTCTGCAGCGTGTAAAGGAAGGGGTGAAAACAGAGCAGTAATGACCACTGACAGACACCAGAACGAAGTTAAGAAGTAGGACCTGTTTTTACAGGGTTTCAGAAGCCTTTGTTATTTTAATTGGCCTGAGTTAAGTGTGCTCTCACAGTGCCACAGTGGAAACCTATCTAATTTAAGATGAATGGGTGGGCCAAACAGCAAGGGTCAAAATGTGCAAGGCAAATTCCTCCCCTCCCTCCCCTTCCCCACCATCCACCCACTCTTCCATCTCCTGCCTGCTCTCTGGATAGAAACGGACTGCTCTTACAGTGAGGAATTCAATCCTCCTCACCAGCTGCAGCATCACCAAGGCTCTCAGGGATGCTGCCACAGTGATTTCTGTAAACTGGTACCAGCACCAGCTAATTTCACAGAAAACCAGTGAACAGCTGAGAAATCACCAGCTGTTACAGACCTAGGCCAAATGTGAAGTGGTGTTCTGGAGGTGAAAGGATCTCTACGCCATTACAGACCTTCTAAGTTTCCCAGTCCCAGGGGTGTACTTTCATGGGAAGAAAAACCTGTTTCAGATCACGCCAGATATTTTCTGCGCTGCCCAGCAGTTATACCTGAGGATGTTCTCCAGATGTTCATGTTTGTATGAAACATACAATAATAAAGCTGTAAACTGAAGGAGACAATACCTGGACTACAAAAAGAAGGGCTTTGGGGCAGCCTGGAAAAACATGAAAACTAGCAAGTCCACACACAAAATCAACTTGTCCACTTTAACAGGACAATAAATACATATTTTATTTGCTTTTCCAAAGAACTGCTACTTTTCCCAGCAAGTGGGCATAGACAAATTGTCACAGTTCTTATAGTGCCAGTAGGTGATTGCTTGTAATTTGGGGAACAGATATTCCTTCCACTTGGGCAGAGAAGAAGTGAGAACTTTAGGGTGTAAGACAAGCTGAAGCCACAGTTCAGATAGTTTTTAGGCTACAGTGAGAAGAAAATAATAATGTACCATTGTCTGCAATGCCAGGTATTGAAAAGCAAGAGAGAAGAAAATCCTTGCAGCAACTGGAAGGGAGGGAAATAGACTTGTTGCATTAGGGCAGTAAAATTTCCTGGCTAAAAGAAGTTAGACCACAGGTATCATTTCTACTGAAACTAGAAAGAGTACCAAAGGAGAAGGCGCTGGCTAAGATATCTGCAGAGTGAAATGTCTTCAGTGTTTGCAAAACAGTCTAACAAGGGGTGAATAAACCAGGAGTTTGAAACTGGAAGCCTTTTCTGGAACCACTTCTCTTTTTCTGCTGGCCAAGGTTGGCTAAGCAAAAGGTCTGAGAAGGCTGGCTACAAGTCCTAGGAGGTCTCTGGGGAAGGTTTCTGAGTCTACTATTCCTGCTTAATTTGGGCTGTTCAAGCAGGTCCTGATCCCAAAAACATGTGGACATACTGAGGCCTTTTTGATTAGTGCATTTTATATTACACCGGTGGCCTATATAAGGATTTCAGAATGTCACATGCCTACACTGCTCAGAGTTTGGCTGTTTCAGTCATTTCACTGACTAGGGTGCGTTTGGAAGTATTATCTCACATTCTTTTAAAGAAGTGACTGTAAAATTAATACAGTTGCTGGCTGCTGTCATGGCTTCAACCTGAAAAGCGAAGTCAGGCCCTGTGGTTGTACAACTTCTCTTCATAACAAAGCGGGAGCAAGCCAGACTGGAACGCAGTTCTTCACATGTGTAGGATTAAACATTTTTGCAGGTTTATTGCAGGACCTGTAGGTGGCCTCATTTTAATAGTCAATAAAACAAGAACTGTTTGTTCAGCTTGCCAATGAGCTAAGTAACGTTTTGTCTTATTCTACTGAATCTGGAAACTGATGAATTTGCTTCTAGTGCCACTGAATACTCTGCCATTTGTTCTGTAAACAAGTGGGTATAGAGCACACTGACCTTAATTCTGGAAGTGCAAATATCTGCTTCGTTTTCATCCTTAAATTCCTTCAAGGATGTGAAGAGAGAAGGTGAAATTTTGAAACTCTGAATTTGGACCAGAAAAATAGCCTGTATCATGTATGTCACATCCCCCCCAAGACCACGAGTGAAGGAGCAGAGGACTGCTGGCCATGCAGTGACATTAACCACGGACTTTTTGTAACATACTGAACAATAAGAAAAATTAACATCCGTCACATATTCTGTCAGAGAAGGCGTAACCTCATAGCTTATGAAATTCTGTTGGGTAAATGGACTACAAGACAAGGCTAAGTGAATTAAGACTGAGACCTTTCAGTACAATCAACAGAGTACCAACATCCACATCCACACTTGGCATCATGTCTGTGACAATGTGTTCTTTGCTGCCATCCCAATAGAAATGCTGACTTATGATGCTGTCTTATTTAACAGAGCCATTTTTGGGGTGAGGAAGAAGAGGAAATGCAATGGAGCTTAGCTAGTGCCACAGCTATCTCCACCTTTGTTGCTGTTGAAAGGGCAGTAAGGTCTCATGCCTCATGCTGGTACAGTAGGCAGGTCCTACCCTGTGGGTGGTTATTATTACCGTCTTGGGCCACTGGAGGCAAATTGAGCGCTTCAGTTTTATCTTGCCTTTTACCCTGAGAGATGATAGAGCCTTCAGACATCACTCACCTGTGAGTACAAGTAAGGCCAATGCATTACTTCACAACAAGCTCCCTCTCCTTTCTTAAGAGCCATGTCTTTGCTGCATAAATCCAGATGTCAGCCTACCACCATCCACATGGGGCATACATGCTATAGCCACTGTGGTAAGGCCCCACTTTTAACCAGTTCACATACACACACTGTATTTTAAATTCTTTTTTTGGTGTATGAGAGCTGGCAGAGCTTGTGATAGAGGCTCACAGTTAAGGTGCCTTTAATACATGGAAGCCATATAGCTACAATGGTAAGAGAATCACAAAGTGGTTTGTGGCATCACGTCACTGGTCCTGCCACCACTGCTTCTCCCATGCTGTGGCCAGGGCACCCCGAGGAACAGCAGGAGCAGCAGGGAGAGCATCTCTTACTAGCAAGTTCCCTGGTTTTGAAGTGGTGGAGTGTACACGTGTCTTAGGCACACCTGCATGCCATGCACTGCACAACACAGCCCGCCTTGAGCTGGACGGGAGCGCAGAGCGGTCCCTTCAGTCTGCTGCCAGGCCAGCAGCAGCAAGTGGACTGGACCACAGTCCTCTGAAGATCTGCCTTAGCACAGCACCTCTGGGTGCTGACAGACTGGCTGCGTTACGCTGGGAGTGCAAGGCAAAGCCACCACAGGGTGTTCAGCTGCATCTCATTTTAGTGGGTGCCAGTTAGTCCCTCATTTCAGAGATACCAAACTGTTACAGTTCTGAGAGGGAACTACAGTAGACAGGCGGGAGGCAAGGGGTTAATTTTTGGACTAGCAGGGATTATACTAAACTTGTAAAACAAGTCTTCCATGTGTCATCTGTCCTAGGACACTCTGCAATGCTTGAGAACAATTAGCAAGTGAATTAATTTTGATGTAACTCTCTGGTTTCCATGA
Source organism: Eurystomus gularis (assembly GCA_013400335.1). Lineage (NCBI taxonomy): Eukaryota > Metazoa > Chordata > Aves > Coraciiformes > Coraciidae > Eurystomus > Eurystomus gularis. The sequence goes on from VZZY01019343.1 coordinate 144,381, forward strand.
ACACACACACATGCACACACACAGACACGCAGAAGCTGGTTTGAAAACAGCCTGCAGCTTCTTCCCCTCCCTCACACCTATCTTTGAAAACCCACTGCAGAGCTGATCTACTGAGCAGCATTAACCCTGCATCCTTGGAGATGAAACCTTGACAGAAACCAACTTTCCAGCCAAATTCCTCCACTGCAAGCTGAGCCTGGGCACTGCGGGGCTCCTACAGCATGCCTGCAACTCACCACATCCCATGCCACATCTTTCAGAAGTGGTCAAAACTTCTGCTAAGTAGTAAAGTAGTAACTAAAGTTTAAAAGTTGAAAAGGTTCTCTAAACATTTCCCCTCTCTATTAGGCCTGAGTGCTTGTGATAATCTCTCGAAAGCAGGTAAGTGCAAGGACACCGGGTGCCTCGCAGTGCTGTGTCCCTGCCAGAAACCCAAAACCCCAAAAAAACTGGATATATAATATGGACAGTAAGTTAAAGGAAAGCAAAGTAAAAGCAGTTTCCTAGGACATGCTGCAGCTAGAGGCACAAAAACCTGTTATAAACCCAGATAAATAAGGAAGGAGAACAGAATTATTTATAAAGATATTTATTTTATATTTGTGTACAACAAATATATGAAAACAAATTTAATTCGAAAAATGTATATTCGATTTCTTAAAAGTATTGAACCCTCTTAAGGAAAGGTTTTAGTTATTAAAAAGGTACCGAAGGATAAAATTATACTTGGATAATATATGTGCATGTACATATATATATATAAAAAACATGTGCAATTTTATATATATATATAGTATATATAAATAACATGTGTGACTTACATGATATTTTAAGGTATGCTATTTAAACATCTGAGTAGCAATAGAGATATTATAAAATATACTTTGCTATTTCTACACGGTTTGCATTCAGTTTTTATAAGCATCTAGATAGTGCAAAATTTAAACATCCAGAAATATCCTCCTATTGCTCTGTTCATTGTGCTCAGCTCCCAAGTTTCCTCTGCCATGATCATAACCAGACTGAACCAAATTTGGAGGGTTCAATATTAGCCCTTACTAGCATCTTCTAAGAGCAATAAAAGGAAATCAGTCTTACCTTGCACTGCACTGTGGTGCAGTTTGTGCAGAAGAGAGAACAATGCATTTCCTATGTTAAATGGCCTAACTCCCAGAGATCACATACACCTCACCATATTGACTCATTTCATTGCACTCCATATCCTGCAAAAATAAATCTCCTGTAGGACAGCATACGTTACCGCGTACTGAAGTTTAAGTAATGTATTTCTTTAACATAAGGCAGGAATATACTGAAATTTGATAACACTTAAAGCCAACAGCAATCTGGAATTAAACCACGTTTATGTACCACATTTTTATAGATGCTGCCTTTTTTATGCTTATATCAGAAAACGTGGTAGAGAAAACCTACTCTTCTTTAAATAAAAGCAAGAGATAAAAGCAGTCCTTCTAGAAGAGATTGCTAAAAACCAATGGGACCAGGAGAAGCTCAACCGCCTTGAAACGGCAAAGGTCAGTCTGCAGAACCTTTCCTGCGGCCAAAGAGCGATTCCTTGCCTGACATCTGGGGGAATACTCATGTACATAGGTGCTCGCTACAGCAGAGTCCGAGTGGGTCAGCTTTAAATATTTGTCATCCTTATTTGCATCTATGCTACATTAAGGTATTGTATGCTTTTTTCATGTCTTTCTTATGTTGCTAAAAAAAGGCAATTCTGATCATTCTGTATGCTTTTCCAGGAGGTATGTTTTAACCAAAGGATGTTTGTACTTTAGATAATATGTTTATTATCACTGACATAAAAACCTCAATCCTGCTTCCATAAAAATCACTGGTTGCTTTGCTCCTACTAGAAATAAAATTGGATCCAAATACGTTAGTCACAAAGTTTGCTAATAAAAGTAAATACTATATTCATTAAGTCTCTCAAGGCTTAAAGGCAAAGTGGTGTTAGCAAATACTGTATAGCACAGCTTAAATAACAGTTATGCAGAATTCTAGACAAATTGTTATTCAACAAAATCTAAAAGCAGCAGAAAATTTTGCTATATGAAAATTCTGGAGCTCTGACAGGCTTTTTTCAAATTCATTTCTTAAACCAACCCCCTCCCTCACGTCTTACACCCCAACTGCAAAAATTAAAGCCTGTAGCCTTGTAGGCAGCATGCATCCAAACCAGCGTGTCTTTAAAATTAGATACTTCAGGAGAGTGTCCCTCTTTCTGACACATTCATTCCTAAACTCCCTTTTAGCAGAAACTGTCCTGTTTCTGAATCCTTGTAGCAACTGACAAGAGCCTCATGTCACCACTCATCTACTTCACTTCTCAAGTTTATCTCTGCACTTGTCCATATAATTACCCCCTGCAGATTTCAACTTTAATTCAATTTTGAGTTACAGTTCCTAAACAAGCCTCCCAAAAAGACAAAGCCTCATTAGCAGCCCGCAAAAGTGAGCCTTATTAGTTGAAACCTTGACTTAAATACCAAACAAAGGGGAAAAATGGATGCTGGGACAATGTTTACGTCCTTTCAACCACACCCTTGAAATTTTGGCAGTAAATCAGCCAAAGGATGGGCTTCACATCTCATCCATCTCTCTCAGTTGGGAAGGAACAGCCATAACTACAAGTTTTTGCAGGGTGCGGCTGGTGCTGGGAGATGGCTGAATACATATGACCAAAGGCTGCATGCCTCGCAAGTCAGAACAAAGCAGAGGTGTGCTAGGAATTCTGGATTTTCTTAGGCCCAGAAGTTTCCTATAGACTGGAAGCAAACACAATTCCCATCTCCCACACAAAAAGGAACAGTGTTCAAACTTAGAGTAACACAGCTCTAAAAAGAAACTAATAACTAACGATGCCAAAGCCTCTTGATTTAAGGATTTCCCAAAGCAATCTCAAAGAAAAGAAAGGGAAAGAAAAACTGTGGTGTCAGTCAACACATTTTTCAATCTAATTATATAGTAAATGCACCGGCAGGCAAGGCCTCAGTTCCGACAAGGTGCTGAAGAAGAAAGATGGTGCAAAATGCTTTCATACATTGAACATTCTTAAGATATAAGAGAGCAGGCAACTTAGAAAACATTCCTTGTAAGCTGTGTGGGATCAGCGCAGTTTGCTGCAGTCTTTGCTTCGTCCTACAGCTCAGCTTTGCCTGTTTGGGCAGGACTGGCGTTACCGCTGCCTTCTCCGGCATTGTTCTTGTCTGCTGGCTTGAAAGATAACGAAGCAGAGTTTGTGCAGTATCGTTTGCCAGTTGGGCGAGGTCCATCATCAAAAATATGCCCCAGGTGAGCACCACACTGAAACAAAATACAATAGAGTATCACCGTATCTCTGTGCAGCTTCATGGCGTCACCATGGTATCAAGCAATGACTAGCAGCCACCTCCAAGGAAGCACACTGGTGCTTACATCACTCTTTCAAGTGGGATTTACAACCTACATTTACCTGCAAAAGCGATCCAGGAAGATGATCTTCTGAGATACCACGGGCCCCTAAGACTTCAGTGTTTCCCACTATGCCACTGCATATGTTTGGTTGGGTCACTATTTCTGAGAAGCTGCTTGTCTCTGTAACAATCTCATGACACAAGCTTAGTTAAAAACACAGCAGTGAGGGCAGCACTGCCCATATTTCACTTACTGCTGTACAGAAAGCTGTGTAAGAAAGGGGCAGCCTGAGATCTGAGCCTGAGCTCTGGGCTGTCCTCAGCCTGCTGCCATCTGCTACATTCCTCAGTAAGAAAACACTAAACCTCGTGGTGATCCCAGCAAGGACCTAAAGTAGTGAAGGTATTTTTTGGAGTATGCTCCCAATCTCTTTTTTTTTTTCTTTAAACTTCAACAGCCTGGTACTCTTCTGATCATCAGAGTCCTTCTAGATGCACCTCTGCTCCTCACCCCAGGAGAGGATGGAGCTCATCTACTACTTGTCTGATACTACTTTCTGTAGTATATTGGAGATAGGGAGAGGTAACCGAAAAAGACCTGTAATGCATACATGTAAAATATTTCTGAATGAATAACCTTTAGCTGGGAGTAATTATAAATACGAATGATGCTGAATTTGCTTTTTGCAAGGAATATGAAGCTACAGATGGTCTTTTGACACTTCTGTTCTGCATGAATCGAGCTGAGATACTTGCAGTGGTATTCAGGGTGAACACTGCTGCTCCCATCTGTAAGGAAGGTAACAGTCCCTTACTTTACAGAAAAGCACAATATATTTGGAGAAGCTGATTCAGTTGATCCTTATTAAAAAATTAGGATTACTCTCACTGCACATTATGACTCACAACTTATCTGGATAATAAGAACTTCTTGTAATTAGTCACTTAAATTCCACAAGTTCATTTTTACAGCCTGCCATGAGAAATAAAAAAATAAAACCTTGCACTGGAGAAATATTTACCTTGAACAGGAAAGTCATGCTGCTTTACCAAAGAGCCTTGGCCTTTCAAGTCAATAGCTCTTCTCAGTGAGAGCCAAAATGATGTAACTGAGATCACAGACCTGCTCGTGGGCTCGCAGTCAGACAGCAAAAATTAAAGACTGCAAATTATCCTTAACATTTAATTAATTCATAGTATCCCAAACACATAGAGGCAATACTGATCATTCTGAACTGTGAATGAGTTAGTGATGGCAAAACTCTACCCTGCAGTTAATGTGTTGCTAATGTTCTCCTGCTGTTATGGCCTTTAAATCACCAAAGCAGCAGGAGGGCTGTCTGTAGAAGCAGGTAAAGTCTTGGCTTCAGGTTCAACTCTCCCAACAGACTGAAAGGCTGGCAAGGCTCTCACACCAGCTAGGAGGGACAGAAACTCTTCTTGTTTTAATGACAGCTGAAAGAACAATCCTTGCTGACTCCAGGAGCAGGGCAGGTAGGTGTGTGAAGCCTCAGTGCTCCCACCCATTGGTCCCACTTCCACAGCCACATCTCAGGGCAGGATCCCTGCTCCTGGAGAATCGTCACTGAAACAGCCATGGCAGTCCAGCAGGGACCCCAGTAACAAACAAGGGTGCTTCTAGTCCATGGTAACAGCAGGATGAGCTGCCAGAGGCAACGGGAAGAGGCATGGATGACTTTGGGTTAAGCAGTAGCTGCTTGGCTTTGTAAAGAAGACAAAACATGGCAAATAAGGAAAAGGCAAAGGAAAGTCACATGGGAACTAGAGAAGACAAAATCTCAGGTCTTGTTCCTGAAAGACTGCTGTCTTGCCACCCTTTCCTTCATTCTCCACTGTGTATTTTATGTCATTTTCCTTTAGATTGAAGGCCTTTTTTAGGCAGTTTGGGCGGAAAACCTGAGCTTTTTCTCAGAGTGTGGTCTCTCACAATGAGGCATTTCACCTGATTATAAAGCTTTTCCATACCTTGGGAAAAAAACAAAAAAAAACAAAAAAAACCCCAAAAAACCTGAAAAAACGTTACGTGTCCCAGAGAGAGTATTTTTCTAAATGCTCAGCATCCTAATTAAATCATCTCATCTCAACTAAGAATGCTTCAAAACCTCCTGGCTAGAAGTGTTAAACAGATCTTTTCCAGATTAATATTTAACCAAAGATAAATCATTCCCTCTCCACTGGAGACAAACAGAACAAGAAAAACCATAGAGAGAAATGGTCTGCAGGAGCAATATACTCACCTACAGACTACAAAGGCAATCTATCAAAAAGGTTTTCCTCACAAAACCTGAGAAGCTGTGTGAGAGTCCAAGGTAGTCTCATTACACCTTCTTGTGATGGCAGAATCACACCAGGATTGGATTACTACAAAATTTGTTACCTTTTGAGATTATCCCTCACCAAAAATTTATGTGGCAATTCTCTCTGTAGAGGGCTCTATAACTCATCTGCCCTGAAAAGAAACGTAATTCAATACTTTGCATTGCAGTGTAAGAAACCTGGCCCTCAGCTGAGAGTACAAAGGATGAATTGATTTTACTGTCCTCTCCGCACACAATAGGTGCCGATCATTTTTCTAGGATGTATATGCATGTCTGCAAAACCTCCCAAAAAGAAACAATCATCTGCTGCAGCTCTGCACATAAACATATTGGGCAGAATGCACTGGGACGGTGAAAAGGTTAGAGTAAAGCATTTGAAGTATGTGTCTGGGAGCAGGAAAGGGCGGGGGTCATTGCTAACTGTCAGTATCCTTGGTTCTCCCAAGCCTCCTGGTTCTGATATGCTGCTGGGAAGCATGGAAAGCAGCTTGCTGTCAGCTGCAGTAGCTGAGTCCAAGCTATCGATGTGCAAACAGTACTTCTGTGACTACATAATTTTATTGATTTGTACAGGTACAAATAACAGCTAGGGAGATCTCAGGGGAAGGGACTCTCAAGTAGGAAAGAGAGATGCAACCAGTTTTACAGTATTCCTCAAATGCATTTGTAATTAACTTGTACTTGTCACCAATCACTGACTTTTAAAACACATCCAGGGTGATGTGTTGCCAAAAAAACATAGAAGTTATTTCTAGGATAATCCTATGGATGTCTTTGATTATCATTACAGCAATTTTCCCCCTGTGTTTGCTTTCTATAACAGAGAACATTAAAGGAGAGGTATTTTATTCCTTCAGACAGGTGGAAGGACTTTTAAAGAAAAATCAAAACTACTTTTTCATCTGCAAAAGATTAACAAGGTTTTGGGTATGGGAGAGGCTATTTCCCTCCAGTTCTACCAAGGCCTGCCATATCAATCCCACTGCTTTCCAGGCTGCAGTAAAACTGCATTTTTTTGCAGCTGCCTGTGTGATTCACATTCCTAGGGCTCCAAGGAGGGGAGGAAATAGTCTTGTTACGGATGTACAATGCAGCGGTATTAACTGTGTTGAGCAGGGGCTGCAAAGATGCTCACCACTCCTCAAGCTATTTTCCTGTGCGATTTGATCATCTGTGGGGTTATTGCCCCAGGAAGTTGGAACAGCTGGTAGGAAGTTGCATCGGACAATATAACAACCCTGGTCATATTTTTTTTCTTAATGCCTCAAATCCAGTTTTTGGTTTTGCTTTAATTTTATGGTGTCTGCGTGTGACTGCTGCTAATACTGCTGGTCTCAGGTCTGCTAATGTTATTTTGTTTGGCAACAGGTAAACGACATTCCCAGATTCCTTGGCCTCATCACAAGCTGCCTTGGGCTTCTCTCAGGTGAAACCCGGAGCTCTGGCCATCTCTTGAAGGGTGTCAGCAGAAACAGGCTTAGCAGGTTAGCAGTACACTCATTTTTGCACTATTCAGGCCTACTAAACAGAGCTGAAGAGAGCGCGTTGCATTTTTGATTATGTGAGTAATCACTGGTGAAGCACAAGATTCCCAGTCTGCAGTCCCATTGCTACTTCACTAGGGAATTTAGGGAAATGGATGTTCCCAAAAAGTGTTAAATGGACCTTCTAAAGCATATAACCAATGTAAAAACTACAGAATTATATTGCATACATTGCATACTAGCAGAAACACTGATTTGGCCATTAATATGTTGGGCCAAACTCTCTACCCTGACTGAAGTTAATGGATTCTCTATAAAGACAATCTTGCCTTTTTTGAGAAGCTTCTTAACTCACTCTGAGCATTTATATGATGACTGACTGGCTAGCAAGGATGTATATTGTCAGGGATTACATTTGTTATCCCTCCATCAATACTGTCCATAAAGAGAACAGCAAATTATAACTGCCCAAATGGAACTGCTGCTTCCGGGAGGAGTGTGAGCATGTGGAGCTAGAGGACTGCAAGCTGCTGGGTACGTCTGCTAGACGCCAATACAGCGGCTGTTCCCTTTGCTAGGTCATGATTATGCCATTCCCTTCACAGAGAGGAGGGCAGCACAAAGAATTAGAGAAAGTAGAATAACATAGATAATGGAAAATCTGGACATGCTTTGAATGACTTCTGACTTCATTATTACGGCAGTTGGGATTGTTTGAGGCAGCCATTAGGACTGCGCTGGGAGTGAGTGTTGGGAATGAGTTAGCACGGCTGCACAGTAATGCACAGTGATGGAATCAGCACACAGACAGTCGCTCCACTGCTTTCGGCTTCCCTCTCAACTGCTCATGTGTAGAGTCAGTTGGCCAGGCTCAGGCTCAGGAGCTCCTTTGAAAGGATCCTCTTCAGGAAGACAATTTTTGTGGACTCAGCACCGAGTCCAACCATTTACATCTGCTCTGTTAAATCTCACACGAGACAACAACGTGCATTCCAATGAGCCCTTTGTGCCTTCAGCTCGTTCCACCCAGCTGTTATACCTACAATCCATTGTGCTCTCTCACAAAGATTACTATTTAATGGAACCGAAAGGTTTGCAAATCTCAGGAAAAGTAAAGCATGCTGTAATGATTTTTGCAGCCTTTGCCATTGGAATGGTCTGTGTGTGCTATAAACTAACCTGACTGCAGGATATTTCAATCCGATGCATCCCATAGGAGAAATCATCGTTGAAAGAAACTGCATCAGGACTGATCACATCATAGAAGGAAGGCCAACCTGAAAAAAAGGAACAAGATATGTAAGAAAAGAGGGTGTCTTCATGGCAGATGGCATTGTAAAAAGACAGAATCATACTTTGAAAAATGTTGATCTCACTCCAGAGCCTGGAAATAACTGAAATGGGCACTTCGGATTCTAAATCACTTAGGTACTTTGGAAAATTTCCCTCCTAAACACAAAGCTGTTTACAGGCAAGGACTAAACTGCCACTAGCTGCCCGTCTTCCATCTCAGCAGGGATTCCTGCATTCCACCACAAGCAGCAGTAGCACTTTAGCTCAGGCACAAAGATGGTTGCCCAATTAAGCCAGATTAAGCCTCACCATCAGTTTAAAAAACCACAAATTCCACTCTGAAGACAAGCAGTGAGTCTTTATGGAACACAAGTGTTTGACTCTGCACTGTAAAGATACTTTAAAAAAGAGTTGGTAAGTTGCAACATAGAGCCCCCAAACTTGCCTCACTAAAGGCGTGGTTACACCCAGAAGGATGTGTTCAGGCACCAACCCATCACACACTGGAGGCAGTGAGATGACTGCTATTGTGTCTGATTTCAGACCAGTAATGAGTGCTTCCGATTCGCCATGGACAGGTGGAGTTGTAACTATGCCAATATTGGACATAAGTAGATGGTCTGCATGTGGTCTGCATCCAGGACAAAACAACTGCACTCATTAACACGTATGTTCAACACAGCTGCTGTCTGAGCACTCAAGCAGCACGACCTGACACCAGATGATGATGAGGTGTATATGTGGTCTACCAGTAATGGCCACTATTCCATGCCAAGTCTTCCCTTCTCCCCAACTCAGGTAAAAACCAACACAGGTTGGTCTACAGTGTCCCAGTAGATACTCATTACACAGCTGTAACTTTTCAGCCACCCCTCAAAAATCTGTCATCATATGCTCCATTTCCTGTAGCTAGGTTCCCACATAAGAATCTGATAGGCTTTAAGGTTGTGTCAACATCGACCAGTGCCCACCTGAGATCCTACTAGCTCTCTGTCTTTCTCATTCCGTCTCTTACCAAATACAACATGCACAGACAGCTCCTGCTCTCTGTATATTACACATACACCCACATGTACAAAACTTCCTTGATTCTTCTTCTAATTAAGCATTTGCTACTGGTGATTTCATAAAATGACTTGCAATAAGCTATTAAGAAACAGCAGCAGCTGTGAACCACTGCCTGCAGATGAATAAAGGATGTATACTGCTTCCCCTAAGTCAAGTGAGTAAAACTTCCTATACAGCAAAAGGAGATGTGGAAGCTACCGAGTTTTCTGAATGTGGGTAAAAGGAAGTGTGTAAACTGGAAAAAAATCCTATGTCCTCAGTTGTATCTTAAACCATTAAAAACAGAAGAACACTTACTTAGGATGCAAGCATAACAGGCATCAATTTTTAAGAAAGAAATGCTCAAAAATGCATTTATCTTCCTTTTGGGAACACCCATATAGTAGCATTTCAAAGCCTGCAACCTGAAGGCATTGCAAGCCCCAAGTCCTATGCTCCCAAGGGGCCTACTACCATCACAAGTGTTTCTACCCCAGAACTCACTGCAGAAGTAAGTGGAGTCATTTTTTTCCCAAAAAGTATTGCAAATGGAAGAGTTACAGACAGTAGAGAGACCAAAGAGCAAGAACTCTGAACAGGGAAAATATCCCACAAGACGGGAACTCAAAACAGTGCAGCAATGACAACCATAAAAAACCAATTTATAAATTGTTCCCCTCACACAAAATATCCCTGCCAAACAATTACCTTCACAAACAGAAAAGGAATAAACATATGACAAGTTTTGCAAAAGGAGTTATCCTGTTGACAGAAAAATTGATGTCTCCTAATTGGTGGCTCCTTTCCAGCACCATTCATCATCTCCTTAGCTGGGCCTCTAACAAAAATTGAGGCCTTACATAGAACTGGTCAGAATATTTCTAACGAAGTTTTTTTAGTTTTTTTTCATTTAGTAATTTTGCAAAACAGACACATCATTTTGCCCTTGTGTGATGGCAGAGAAGTTCCAAAGAGGGAGCTGTCTGATGCAACCAACTAGCTGATTGTGTGAAAGCCTTTGGAGGAGGAACACTTCAGGGCTGCAGAAATTCTCAAAGACAACCCTGCCTCCTCCCTAACAGCAATAAGGGGGAAGCTTCAAAGGCTGCTACACAGAGATTGAAGCAATCTGTGTCTTGCTGAGAAAATTATCTTGAGAGAAGGGTTTGGAGGAGACGTGTTTATGTCAGCTTTGACATTAAAGAAAGACCATCCATCCTCCTTTCTCCAGACTTTTCCTTTTGGTCTTTCCATTCACCACAGAAAATTATTTGCTTCGGATGCACTCCATGCACTTGAAAAAATGAAGTTATCTGAAACCTATATAAAGAGGCAAGCTTCTCCTAAAGTAGCCCTTGTACCCAACTGGAGTGACTTCAGTTTAGGCTGTCAGTTCAAGCTATACATGACACGTTTCAAAGGCTCCACCACTGCCACATATATGATCCCCAAGACGGGGACTAGGAAACAAGACTGTGCATCCACAGTGTGGACTTTCAACTCTCCGTCAAGCCACCTCTTCTTGCGAAAAGAGGGCCAAGCACCAGCATCACAACAGCATTACTATGACAAACTAGTAACTCCATGAGGGTTGACTGAAAACTCTGCAAACCCTGCAACAGAAAAGGTCCTGAAGGGCACTCTGAGACATGCTGTCAACTCTGTTGACCTTGAGAGGAAGACAAGTGAACTGCTCATTGAGTTGATGAGCCAAACTCCCCAGGAAAATCAATCCCCCTCTGCTGTCTCATTTCCTCTCTCCTGAGCTCAAGTGGAAAACCCACCTGATAGTGTGCTAAGCCTTCTCTGGCCATTTCCTCTACTTCAAAAGCTGCCAGGAACAAGCTGCAGAAGCAGTTTGCTTGCCTGCATATCAGGCAACTCCCAGTGACCTAGAAAGCCAACCAGGCCCCTGTGGACTCTTCATATGATCCACTGCATTCATATTTCTGTCTTTTAAGTGGTGAATGAGCAAGCAATGGCTTCCACTTTGCAAGCCCCAGACTACTCTTCTCCTGCTGTCTCACTGGCTGCTGCTCCTTCACTCGTGTCCTCCTGAGCATCTGCCTTCTTCCGGCTGGAAGGCTGCAAAACGGCTGACTTGCTCTCCATTTTAGACTGCTATTAACTGTGCATTAAAGCTTCGGCCTGCCTTTGAAGGCTCTCTGGCTACTGGAAAAGGGAATGCTTCTGCAGGACTTGGGGGGAAGACAACCTCTTTGGATCTTTTCTGCTTCTGCTGAGAGAAACAGTAACCTTTAGCACTGCAGAGATTGAGCACTGGATGAGACCCTTTGCAAACCCTGCCGGACGCAACCCGGACGCAAAGGTGATGGCTTTCTGTCAGGTCGGGCTCACCACATCTGATGGGCAGCAGGAGCGGGGCCACTGTCTTTTAAAGAATGGTGAAATGTAACAGCTAGGAAGAAATAGCTGCTGGAGGACAGGGGCAAAGGGTAATTGCAGGAGACAAGATGGGGGTGGAGGGAGTCTCCCAGCTGAGTGAACAACTTCAAATGACATTCACACTTTTTTCTTTTTTTTTTGCATGTGTGAGCAGCAGCTATGATTTGTGAATACATTGTATCCTTGAACGTAAAGTCTAGTTTGAGGGAGAGTATGACACAGTAACAGTCAGCAATTTTAATCACATAATAGACATTTAAAATGGGCTCATTCTTGTTTTCACAGTCACTTTGCATCACACTGGCAATATGAAAGGGCTTTAAAATAAGAGTCTGTTGTGTTTGTGCTCACTCTGATGACCCTTTACATGGTAGTCAGGCCACTATGTCCAAACAGCCAGTTTCTGGTACGCTAATAAGTCAGATATATAGCAAGTATCCTTTCTTGGGTCTAAAATACACAAAATAAAGCAATGAAACCTTCTTCTGTCAAGTATTTAAGTGAAAACCATGTGTAAACTGAACATTAGTGACAGATCTTTTCTGCTCCATCCTGCATGAGTAATAGGATCTCATGCTGCTGGGTGTCACATACACTGAGTCATGTCCCATTCTTCCTCATTCTGGAACATCCCTCAAATATTTTGTAAAAGCTGCACAGCAGTTCTAAAATTCAACCCACCCACCCCCTCCCTCCCAGTGAAACCAAATCTTTTGTTTTTCATAACGGTCCCTATTCTGGAAGAGAGGAGACAGTGGTTCATGTCTCTTTGTTGAGGAATGCTTTCTTCAGAGCAGAGATAGCCTAGTACTGCCCTGGGCAGCAACAGTGAAGAACAGGGAGGAAGAGGAATGTTGGCTTTAGTAACCTGTGCTGGATGCTGCTTTTGCAGAATTTCAAATAATTCAAAAGAGGCATCTTCTCACTTTCAGACCACCTATTCCAGGTACCTGATGGAGTCTGTATTACCAACAAGCTGCCTACAGTGGGCACCTATACAGGCAGCTGGCAAAGAGTACCATGACAACACGGGCAGCCAGCACCCAGCAGTCCCAGACAGCTGAGAAACTAAACAGTTTGTCTCCTCCTTAAAATGAGATGCCAAAGTAGTTGTCACGCCTGAGTAAGGCAGCGACAGCAAACAGTGTGCCTACAGTCCCATCCCCTTTGTGCATTCCTGGCAGAGAGATGAAACTCTAGCAGGCTTAGATTGTTTCTTTCACATTAACCCAAGAAGTTCTAAAGCATCTTAGCTCATGGCTACTCCAGGACTCTTTCTTGTGGCAATAATGACCTCATTCAAAAAAAAGACAGACATTTTGTTCCCATCAACTTTTGGAAAGCAGTCCAGCTGTTGATTGATTGATCAATTTTAGAAGTATCTCAAACTTCCTTTCAGTTTTGCAAGTTTGCTCACATTTTGTTGTAGTTAGATCTCCAACTTCCTCACAAATGGATGCAAGCACTTAGACATCTAACTGTTAAAATATGAGTCTATAATTATTTGCAGAAGCAAACGGCAGGCTGCTTTTGAAAATCAGCCCTGCTAGGCTATTTTTTCCCCCTCTCCTGAACTAATATTCCTTTTGACGTTTTTTTTTTTGAACAGCACAACTGCAATCCAAAAGCATCTAATGCACTGACATTATTCCCATTTCATACACCTGCTGAATGGAGACCTCCAAAGTTTTTCAATAACTGTGATGTCTGTAGTTATGTTTTTCATTTTAGATCCCAAAAAGATTAAGTTCAACCTGCATTTTATCATTCTTTGCTGTAAATATTCCAAGCATTTACTTCAGTGAGTTATTTACAGATGGAGAAGTAGGGGGAGATGGAAGATGTTAGAACTACCAAATGGCACCAGATGGAAAAGAGGACCTTGACCTGAAAAATACCTTGTTTCTCTGATGTGCTGTATTTTTAGAATTCTGATTCCCTTTTAACCTAATGCGGATTAATGAAAACCCAAAGGCTTTTTAAGGTAGAGTCTCATCATTTATCTTCACTGAGAAGCTATGTCTGTGTAAAAACATAAAGCGTATAGAATAATAAAAAAAAAGGGTAATAAAGCTTCTGCTTTGAAACTGCTGTAAAGCTGAAGGGCCTTCACTTTTTTCTTTCTCACAGGTTTATTGAAACAGAATCTGAAAGACACAGGCATCCACAGCTGTACCTTCTCACATACAAGTTTAATGCAGAACTACAAAGTGACATATTGCTATTATGTAGAATGCCTGTGCAGCTATAGGGCTGCTTTTTTTTTCTGTTTGGCTAGCAACCTGGATTATATTTCATAATATCTTCATGATGATGAATGCACAATAAATATTCTTACTTAGATATATGTTACCATCACATAACATTACTTTCAGTGAAGGTTCATCTGTTTTACCCAAATGTAGCTAGAAACAGAATCAGACACATTCTTCTTTCCCAGCAAACAACTTTACATTAGATACATATTCCACCAGAAAGAAAACAGTTGGTCCTTTCCCGCACCATCCAGCTGTAAGAAGGACAACATGGTACTGTTTCTCAGCAGAACACGCAGAGTATCAGAGTGGTAGCTACATGGGGGTGGGGGGAAAGATGAAGACAAAATGAAGCTTAATTTTGGAAGGAAAAGTAAAGAGAGGGCTTATCTTTAACACACTACCTGTCTCTAACAGCAAAGTTGGGCTACCGTGGCAGGCAAATACTGCTCTGGCAGAAGAGTGTGGGAAGGGAATTTTACAAAACAATGGAACTTCTAATAGCAGCCTCCATGAGACAATCGTCATCTGTTTTTTTCTTTATGTGTCTCACTTGGGAAATAAAAAAGTGAAAGCCATAAATAAAGGTGGCGTTTGTTTTCTTCCACTACAGCACTCTGAGCATCAAAACAACCTACTATGAAACAGCATATGCAATCCAGATTTATTTCTTTGTTGGAAGGAGGAGGTTACATTGTATTTATTTAATGTGATAGTTAAGGGGGATCTGAAACTTTGCATCTACAATTTCATTTGACTTCTAAGTTTTTCAGAACAAGAGTGACCCTGATGTCTCTTGAGCAACCAAAGCATGGGGCCTGCTCTCTTTAGCAACTAGTAACTGTATCACCGCACCGCTATTGCCCCCGCTGCTTCCTTAGTCCTTTTGCTGTGCTCTAAAATACTGCTAAATAGAAGATCTGGTGGTTTAGAGCCTTCCTCTATAGCAACCCTGACATCTCCAACATCTGGGCTGCTGCTAAAATCAACAGGTAGGCAGGAGCTGGGATCTTCCTCAAGTCTTCTTACAAAGATTGAGTTACTAATGGTTTCTTTCTTGGTTCAGGTTCAACAGAACTACTGAACCTAACTCACTTCCTCCCAAAGGATGGGTTTCTCCCCTCATCTGAACAGTGTCTCTTGTTACTTTAAATCATGGCCAATGTTTTTAAAAATATATCTTACACATAAGTCAGCTGTAGATCTTCAGCATCAAAGGAACCAAACAGAATGGTGTGAAGCAGTGTAACCTTAAGCTATAATTTTAAAATGCCATCAAGAAATGTCTCAAATAGTTTTTAAAATTTACTGTTGACCTAGTAACCTCTGTCCAAAGCATTCAACTTCAAATATATGTTTTTGTTTTCCTTCCAAAAGCAGTACTGGTAAAACAAATGTATCTATTGCAAAATATCTTGCAACTGTTATACCTATGAGTTATCTGTGCAATTTGCTAAAATAACTGAAGATTTCATATAGGATGAATAAATCAGGACAGCAGCAGAGCTGGCAGGCCTTATGATGGAAGTGATTTGACAAAATTGGAATCTTAATACAGTGTGTTCACAGAGAAAGGAAAAAAGAAACAGTAAATGTAACCTTGTAATAATCAGCATCTGGCACTGAAACAAACAGCAGTCACAGATGAAGTACATATTTGAAAAATTTGTCATGGGGTGTTTCAAGTAATGAACATCCACAATTTGTTTATTAAAATATTTTCCTGTTGCATTGTTATGCATGTCTGGGAAATAAAGTTCATAAAGAACAACCAGTACTCAGTTAAACACTAAAACTGAAACTACAGAGGTGGAATTCTGACATACTTATTAACTAAAAAAAAAAAAAAAAAAAAAGCAGCCTTACTGTCTTCCCTTTGCAGTTATATTCCTTCTG
The DNA here is from genome assembly GCA_013400335.1 of Eurystomus gularis. NCBI lineage: Eukaryota > Metazoa > Chordata > Aves > Coraciiformes > Coraciidae > Eurystomus > Eurystomus gularis. The sequence continues at coordinate 160,517 of VZZY01019343.1, forward strand.
CTACAGTGTCTCCAGCACTGAGTGCTCTAGCAGGCAAGAACCCTCCTCATTACAGCTGGATAAACAGGGTCTCACTGCAGTTGTAAAGTTTTGAAACATGGGAAAGAGTTATTACACAGATTAAAACAAAAAAAATGGACAAAGGTTCCCTTTCTTCTGTTTACTTTAGATACTGAGTGAGATGTCTTGGTGCGGGAACATGGTCACAAATAACTAAGAAGGGACATAATTTTCTTGGCCATCAAGGAAAGCTTTTGTCAGGATTTGAGCCAAGACTGGGGCAATGTCTGATGCCAATGTCTGCCAAAGGTTGACTGTAGAGTACTGAACAGCAGGGTGAAGACAAAGCCACAAACCACCAGGTCTGCTGTAAGGGCTATTTGGCCACAGGACAAGACTCTGCAGGAAGGTGGGATATGGCTACTTCACATGCCACCATGAAGCGATGGAGACCAAAACACTCCTCTTTGCCTAATATCACAGCTTATCCACTAAACTAGTTCCTTAAAATAGATATATTGCCAGATCAGTATTTTCATACCAGTGTAGGAACATCCTCATGAGCTACAGTTACGTCAAGCCCTACAAGGAGCCTTGCCATGAAGACCTCCATCACCTGGGAAGTGCAGTAGCTACTCATTGCAGCTTCACGCAAAGATTTCTGAGGTACTTCTGCCACCCTGGACCTGGTACCCAGGGTAACTTTACACTGCTCTTCACCTAAGACTTTCTATCTACAACATACAGCAACATACAACATCGTGTTGTCGTGCACAAAAGGATGAAATAGCTACAGGCACTGCAGAAAATCCTAAAAGAAGAAAAAAAGAATGATTTGCAGGGTTAGATTGTTTGGAGTTAGCATTGGTTTGGGGGGAAAGTTTAAATCTTTTTAACAACCTCTTATGTAAACAAAAGGAGGTAGGTAATAATGCTGACTAAAATAAAGACCTTTCTTCACAGAAAAGCCTGACAAAAACAATATACATGTGCAGACACACTCTCACACACTCCTTTTCCTTTAAGTTTTCTGCGGAAAACTTCAGCTGTACTTTGAAAACTTCTGAAAACGGAAACTATTGAAATGGAAAAGTTAATATTTCAGATTATAATGTTCACCTCCTGTTTTGCTTTCTGTTACGGTTTCTAAAGCAAAGCATGCCCTTTCTGCTAAACCCTGTATTTTCTTTCAAGAAAGATTTCAAAGGAAAACTTTTCACAGCCATTCTATGTAGCCGGTGACACAGTTCAAGGAAAGAAACAGCAAACTACTTAAAAAATGATCTTATAAGAGCTGTTTTCCTTTAATGCTCTTCTGCTGGGGGAAGCCCAGCTTGGCTCTGGTATCTCCCAAAGACTGAGCATGTGCTAACATGGCTGCTGCGCACATCAGCTCAGCACAGGTCTCTTATTTGCTCCAGTGCCTGTGTTATTCCTTACGTGATTGCGCCTTTGATTTCATCTTTTTCTTCTGCATTAGCCTTCTATTATATTTTTTTACTTGAATAAATAATTTAAACAAAACAAATGTACTGTACACAAACTGCTCAAGACATGGAAGTAATTTTCAGCCTAAGCTAAGAGCATTTCTAATTAAGCACAGTACTCAATGGTCACAGTGGAAGTCAATTATACTCACTACATGTCTTTGCAGACAAACAATATTGGTTTATAAACATCCAGCTCACTTCAGGGTCTTGTTTTATTTTACGGTATTCTATGTAAAGGAATATGTTAAAAGGAGTAATTGGTTTGGAACAGACACGTGATGCAATAAGCAAGAGGAGAATTAAGAGAAGACATAGAGAGAACCAGCAGAAGGAAACGGGCCAATGTGCAGGAGAAATCTGGCGAGAGGTGAGATGGCAGGAGTGGCCATGCAGTCCTCTAACAGATGCATTTGGGTATCTCAAGGAGAACTCTCCATGCTCATGGGGATTTGTCTCTGTTACACAGAGCCTCCCACAGCACTAGGCTAGCCGTAGCTGCAATTCACTTCGCCAAGCTATGGCCACTTTTTGGATATTCTCTTCTGTAACACTGAGGGCTGCTTTGTGTCTGTGTTCCCCCGGGCCATCTCCTCTGGGCCATTCTGATGTCCCACTGCCCACGTGGAGCAGTCCGGGAGGAGGGAGGGGAGGAAAGGCAGGCAGCGCCTGCAAGCCAGGGTGCTTGAGGGAGACCTGGCTGTATAACGACCCCACCGTTCCCTTTTCCCGCTGCCTGGGAAGGGCCGGTGCGCCCAGGGCCAGCGGAAGAGAGTGGCCCAGGCCCGCCATGACAGCCCAGCCCAGGCCTGCCATGACAGCCCGGCTCAGGCCTGCCTGGCTGCTCCTGCAGCCCGCTGCTGCCTCAGCCTCCGGGCAGCCGGGCACATTGCCTTGTTCTTGTCTCCACCTGCTGCTTCCATGAGCAAATATACCCGAGGAAAGCAACCTTACCAATAAATAAATAAATAAATAAATAAATACCCGTGCCAGTCATTTCAGAGCTGTGATTCGGGACAGTTTTCCAGGAGCTCCAGCTGCAGTTACACACTGTGATCCAGGAGAAGAAAAAAAGACACTAAAACCGGGTGCTTTTTCACCCAGACTCTTGGAAAACAAGCATGGAGCCATTCTGTCGTGTTTCCTCCAGCTCAAAGACACTCAGAAGTGCCACCGAGCTGCGATGACCAAGGGCAGCTTGAGGGCCGTCATTTTGGCCAGAGAGGAGAACGAAGGCAGAGGAAGCTCTGGTGTAAGCAGGCAAGCGGGCACTACAATCACTCAATACGTTTCTGGAGCTCACATGTCAAAGAGCATCACCTTCAGTTCACTGAACCCTTCAAAGAAGCACAAACCAGGGCTCCAGCCTAACCTGGCTCTCACCCTCCTCCCAAAGGCCTAAAAATACAGGGAAGGGATATACAAAGGCAGTTCTCATCAACCACTAAAAGGTCCAATATACTCGTAACCTTAGCTTCTCTGCTTTATAGCAAGGGAGTGATGAAAACCTGATGGGAACAGGCTTGCAGGCTGCAGTCTGAACCACCGGGGTGCATTTTCCGAATTGGACAAAAATATTCTGAACTGGACACCTGGAAAGGGCATGGGCAGCAAGGGGAAATACTGTTAGGAAAGGAAGAGTTTGAAAAGATTAAGAAAAATTTCTGATGAAAATCTGAAAAGGTTCTGGCACGGATCAGTTTTCCTGAAAAGCAGGAATCAGGCTCTGAGCTGGCTACTCAGATGCTATTTGGAGACCTCAAAAGCAGAGTCATTAAGAAAGAAACTTCTTCAAGGAGTCCAGCTAAAACTACAAAGACATAAAATTCTAGTCAGACACAGGAAATTCTTACGGGAATACAAGAATTTTATGAGTCAGAAGAAAAAATCCCTCTGAATACCTAACTAAACTAATCTAATGAAGTAGTCACCAGGAAAGGAGTGTGATGAATCTGCATGTCAGGAAGGACAAATTTAAACAAACAGGAAATTGAACAACCTGAAGCTGTTTTCATTTTTACTCCCTGTGCCCTGCTCCTTTTTTTTCTTATAAGGTGCAAACTGAGTTGATGGCTGCAGAAGCTGCCGTGTGGGTCTAAGGGGACTATTTTATTTTAGATGAAGCCTCAATTTAAAATAAATTAATTGCCTGGCTTCCTTTCACAAAGTCGGGAAGTTGTTTATTTATGATTCATTATTTGCACTACTGTAGATCCTACAGGGCCCAGTGCAATGAAGCCACTAAACACTGTGAAGGAATACAGGGAAAGTCATTGACGTAAAGTTTATAAACTTAAATGTGGCTCCTCCCTGGCAAGCAGAAGTGAGGCTGAACGCTTCCTATTAGATAATTTACCCGTGCTAGTAGCTGGAGGGTTCAATCCTAAATGATAGCTAGTCCGGTCCAGCTTCATATTGAGGTGCATGCTTAGCTTTTGACCTGGAAAAGTTGTCAGAGGGGTTTCCAGAAATATCCTCATGCCCACAAGGGCCTTGGCTTTAGGTACAGGAAATTTCAAGACCACATATGTGAAGCAGCATTATACAGAATGTTATCTCCTCTCCGTTATGGAGCCATACATCATCTAGACTCAGAAAAGACAGGTTTTACATATGTATAGTATTGTGTCCTGGATGCCTTTTGTAAGGAGCTTTTTGAGTTTATAACCTTTTCATTAAAAATTCTCTCATTTAGGAAATAAATTTTAGTAAATTGCTCTTCGCAAGACCATGTCAGAATTACTAAAACTACAAAGATTGCTACTATTCTCACAATGTTGCTTCTATACTAAAATTAAGTTTATATTAAAGCTCTTCTTTTACTTCAGGTTTTCTCCAGCTTGAAGGAAATAAAGTTATAGAAAAGCCACAATTTTTTTGCTTGTTTCAGTGAGTTTTGCGATTTCAAATGTCTTCATTCCAGAATGAAAAAAAAAAAAAAGGAAAAAGGAAAATTCTCTTTAAACAAGCTTTCCCCCAAAACTCATCTTGGGTTAACTAAAATATTTCATTATACAAAAAATTCATTATATGAAAACAAAAATACTTTATTCTAATTTTGATTTTTTAAAATATTTTTTTAAATTTTATACTAACAATTTCAGATAAAAAAGTTATGCTAAAATAATTTTGAGATGAAAAATAAAACCTTCAGCCCCAAGAGACAAGCAACTGGTCTCTCAGCCTCCATGGTCTAATGTGCTGTGGTATAGAGTATGTTAGGCATAGGCTGAACTGACTGCAAATTACTTTTATATAAATTTAGGACACTGCTTAGTTTCCTATCTGAACTGCCTGTCTGGATCCTCCTATTTGGGGTTGATTCTGGACTCCACTTAAAATACTAATTGTTTATATTAAGCAGACAGGAGAATGTGTGATGTATTTTTACTGTCAAAAGTGTTGTGAACAGCAGCAGCTGGAAGAGGAATGTTTAATTCACTCCGTTACCCCCAAGCCTTTTAGAATCCTGTATCAGCAGCTAAATCTTACTCTTGCAGGCAAGAAAAACAGGCTATGAAGGGGGAGCACTGCAAAGCTTCTTCTACAGGAAAAAAGGGATACTCAAAAGTCTTAGTATTGTCATTATTAGGTCAAAATAAAGCATCACTGAATCTACGATGGTATTGATGCATCTGCGAAAGCTGTGCACATTTTTGTGTGGAACAGCTCACATTTTGTGACTCCTTTCTTGTGCGGGTTTAATCACACTTAGCTGATGCCAGAGACGTGATGCAGATAACGATGGGAGGTATCACTTGAACCATTCACTATAGGATACCCCTAAAAAAAGGAATCTCAATACTATCAATTACTGTAGTACTCAAGTCTTCCGGACAAGGGGTCAGCAGCCTGCACGGAGCTGTGAGTAAGGCCAAGTTCCTCCCCTACACAGTTTATTCTCACAGGGCATGTCAGGCACATGCTCAGACAGTTCCCTCATGACAGTTGTTGCTGCATAACCTTGTGCTGGGACCAGCAGGGCTCAAAACAAGGTAAGAGTTGTTACTTAAGAGGGATTAATAAAGGACTTGCTAAGTAACAGGATCAAGTTGCTTTCAATATTTCTAAAAACTTTCCATTTTCAAAAGCATTAAAAAAATCTGACCACAATTACACTATTTTGCATATTTCCTTGAGGAAATCTTCTAAGTGAAACAGCAAATTAGCTGCACACAGAAAAGTGATCCTTCTAATGTCAAGGGAAAGAAGGGTCTGAAACATTAAATAAAGAAATGCACGAGCTTGTGCAAACTGCTGTAGTGCAGGTTTTCTTTGGGAGGCCTGACTTCTGCCATGTGGTTTGGGGTCTTTCTTTTTTTTTTTAATGCCACGTTTACAGAATGGATTTGGCGCGCTCAGGAAAGGAACACCGCTTTTGTTCATCCCATCAGTCTTTTACTTGTCTGGTTGCCACTGCTGTGTTAGTAGGAAAAATAGACCTAACGAGGTGTAAAATAATGCTCTGCATTCAAAGACAGCGCTGTACCTCATTTCACTTTAATATTTACTTCAAAAGTAAACTCTGCTGAAATCTTGCATACATAGCGCTGAATGAATTCGCAAAGTATTCTGAACTTACTGAAGCAAGTTGATTCACACCTCAAACACACAATTGCTTATTTGGCTCCTTACCGCCAAAACTTCTGCCAGGAGAGCCCTGGGATGAAGCAAGTGGGGAGGTACAGGTAGGTCAGGCTTCACTGGAAGAAGAATCTTTAACAAACCAGAAGTTAGACAGCAGAAACACGGTCCACACCAAGTGACAGTAAGGAAGAATAGCTAAGATGAAAAATAGCTGCAGGTAGAGAATTTAATTAGATTTTAATTTGATTTAATGCTTTTCACACCCTATGTGTCCAGCTTCTCATTTTCAGCCTTTCCACTTTCTTTCGTCTTCATTAGTTTTTCCTTACACTACAGGAAATCTTTCTTTCTTTTCTTTCTCCCTCAAAAAGGCAGCAAACTGGGTGTCTGAGCTTCCTCTCAGGCAGTGTGTGCTTGGGAGTGTGAAGACAAGGAACAGTAGCCTTGATTAGACTAGATTTTGGAAGGAGCTGTACAGAGATTTTGTTTAAGTTTGAAAGATGAGTTTGTGCTTCATTCTAACAGGAAAGTCTTACAGAGACTTTCACCAGAGAAGGCAAAATACAAAATCTTGACAAGGGCTTAGTAGGAAATATTCCATAAAAACAGGTTTTTAAACACAAGAGACATGAAGTGCCTACTTGATGGAAGAAAACGTTTTCATAGGGATGTCTCTATTTCACCAAAAACCCACTCAACCCAGTAACCTGCTGGTCAGGAGGTCCCATGGGAGGTGCATAGGAGGCTTCTGTTCTAATCAGCTTGTAATATTTTGTACGCAAAGTGGAGAAGCTTTAGCAAGGCACACTTAGGGGAAGGTGTCATAAGATGGCTGAAGCAACCCATCAAGTTCCTGCCCTTCTCCTGCCCCCTACTCTCAGTTGTCTTGGTCCTGCTGCTTCCTCACCATTCACCAGCTCTGGTGCTTATCCATTTGTGGGGAGAAGGTTCAGTTCTTTAAACCAGCAGAAAATTATTCAGGTTTTTTTCTGGGATATCAAGCTGAGTCAGTTAACTGAGAAGTTAAACAACCACTGGAGGCAATGCAAGGCAGAAGGTGGGAATACAGGGCAAGGGGTATAAGGATGACTTACTGTGATATCCCTGATTGATAGAAACTCTACTGTTAGAACACAATAAACCTCAGAACTCAGCCTTGACACTATGTCTTTGCACTAATATCACAGAAACATTATTATAAGCTGACCACATGAACAACAGATTTGACTAAAAGGCTGCTTGAGATCAGAGCCTTTATAATTCAAATAACCCTGTAATCCCTGTGTTCCAAAGATCTCCTCTGGCTCAGCATTATAAAAGGCAAAGCATGCTGATTTGGAACTTAAAATAAATTACCTGCGTTATTATCTGGGTTAAATCTTTTCTCAGAGAGCAGGTAGCAGAGGATGCACTTTCCAGGAAAGGGACTGAAACATACTCAGACCTTTTTTTAATGCTGCATAACTCCCCACAAGCACAATGTCTGTTTACTTAACTTCTGAGCAGTCAAAGCGGATTTCGCAGCATCATGACAATGGAAGTTGCAGGGACAGGGAAGGGCTGGAATACCAGAGGTTGCTGGGCTTTCCCTCTCTATCCTTCATATGTTCATCAGAGTGCAACCAAAATAACATACATTCTGGCTGCGGAGTGCTCTTAGACTTAGCAGAAAGGGTCTGATTTCAGTTGTCTAAAAGGGACTGTTCTAAGCTCAAACCTCCACTGAAATTTAAAGGGCATCTAGTACCCTGATCAGTTTGCAGACGGCCCAAAAAATCTCTGTGCACTCCCTGACTTCTTCCCAGCTCTACAGGAAGCTGAGGCGTACCCCTGTTTTTAAACGGCCATGCTGGAATTGTATCACTCCAGGTGTTCTCAATGGGATTCCTTCCTACAAAACAACTAAAGAGGTAAAATACAATCCAAATCTCCGCAGGAAAAGAACGGAGCCAACAGCACAATCAGTTGCTGAAAAATGACTTGGTTCCCATGCCACAAGCAACAGTCCATAAAGCATCCCTAAGAAAACCGAAACAAGCCTTGCAGCTTCTGGCTTTAGAGCAAGAACTAGAGGACCTGAGGACCTCCAACCCACTTTCCAAAGTGGACCTTAAAAACATACTTGTCTCCCTTGCAGGCAGCTTAATAACCTGCAGATTTTCAGTACAGGACATATCTGACATCAGCTTCAGAGCCATATCTGACATCAGCTTCAGAGCCTCACCTTCAACCAGATTAAAATGGTTGTACATTTTGACATGAAACATGATGGGGTTTCACTTGCACAAAGCACCATCCGACTGATGTGGTGTATTTTTAAGGGGGGAGGTGGAGTGGGGAGGAGGAAGAATTCCTACTTTCTTGTATTCAAAGCAGCCTCAGCAGCAAAACTTTCAATGTCCAACCTGTCCAGCACTGCTCTCACGAGGTGTGATTCATGCTGTTACTCCGAGTAACACATCTTTTAATCCAACCCTAAGAAATGTTAAGTCTAAAATACTTGCGAAACTATGAATCATTTCCTAGAAAGACCTGAAACAAAGTGGTCACCCTTTGGAGAGCTATGTGTGCAATGACTGATCATCTCCATTGTTGCCATTCCCAGGGGTCACAGAAGGGTTCAGCTGCATTGTACAGGGCAGCACTGAAAAGAAAGGCCATCACAGCCAGCTGGTTGTGCAATCTAGGAAACCAACCTGTGGGTGCCTGTAATTAAGCATCCAAGTAAATGGGGCCTGAGCTTTGAGCTGATGGCAGGTTTGGGAATTTCTTTTTAGTTTCTTTCTAAATAACAAAATTGCCTTAAACCACAGTTTCTAAGGGTCTAGAAAACTTTCTGAAAAAATTCTCAAATTCTGTAAAAAACTTTGACTGGAAAAATCAGAGAATTTGGCCAAAATTCAAATAGCTCAACTGTTTTCCGCACTTCATTTTGAAGGCATATAGTTCAAGCCGTTACTTAAAATGTTTCCTTTCCAGTATCAATTTATGTTAAAAAATCTGAGGGGTACATATCCTGTTCAATACATTGAAAAAAACAAATTCTTTTATTTCGGCTTGCCAACTTAAAGCAGACTTTCCTGGACACACAAGTCCCCAGCCTTGACTCCATATACCGGTTTGGTCCCCAAACAAAATATACTGTTGTGCTCACAGCTCTAGTTGTGGCTACCCAGCCTCTGGCACTAACTTTAGCCTTCTCTATTTGAATATTTTACCTCTTTCTCTTGCATACAATAAGGACGTATAGCAAGGGCTACACATCCATCCAAATACGTCAACTGGGTGAGCAGGGGAAACAATAATTTTATTTGCAGCTTTGTACTGGAGTATCTTTCTGCTCTCACTGTGTTTAACAATCAAATTGACTGTGCCCATCCTGTGAGACTATTTTTCTTATTTCTTTTCTTCACTGATCTTTATTGGATCATTTAAATATTTGCGTACGCTTCAGTAAGTATCAGTTCGTTTCCTGAGAGTGTTGCATTCTTCACTCTTGCTTTGAATGCTTTTAAAATACCTGCTATCGCTGCTGTAACGTCTCTAATTCCTCACCATGCATTAGTTTTAAAACAGACTTGTACAAATAAACCATAATGGCGAACTAATGAGATATGGGTGGGAAGTTTCTGTAAATACAGCTTGAATTAAAGGTAGAATGTCTGCATAACTTAGATAAATTTATTCTTTACAGTGCACTGAAGATGATACTGAATGCCCTTCATTTATTAATCTTTATGAATTTGAAGAACACTCTGCCTTATTCTTTCAGCTTCTTTAACAGAGCACCTTTGTGTTTTTAAATATGAAGTAACACACGGAATCATAGAGTCATTATGGTTGGAAGAGACGTTTAAGACCATCAAGTCCAATCACACTGCCAGGTCACCACTAAACCAGGTCCCTAAGCACCACTTCCACACGTCTTTTAAATACCACCAGGGATGATGACTCCACCACTTCCCTGGGCAGCCTGTTCCAGTGCATAAAAAATGTTTCTGTGAAGATTTTTTTCCTAAAATCCAACCTACACCTCCTCTGGCACAACTTGAGGCTGTTTCTCCTTGTTCTATTGCTTGTTACTTGGGAGAACAGACTGATCCCTACCTCACTACAACTTCCTTTCAGATAGTTGTAGAGGGCAAAAAGGTCTCCCCTGAGCCTCCTTTTCTCTAGGCTAAGCAACCCCAGTTCCCTCAGGTGCTTCTTATAAGACTTGTGCTCTAGACCCTTCACCAGCTTCGTTACCCTTCTTTGGACACACTTCAGCACCTCAATGTCCTTCTTGAAGTGAGGGGCCCAAAACTGAACACAGTATTCAAGGTGCAGCCTCACCAGTGCATAGTACAGGAGGACAATCACTTCTCTAGTCCTTCTGGTCACACTATTTCTGATACAAGCCAAGATGCTGCTGGCCTTCTGGGTCACCTGGGCACACTGCTGGCTCATGTTCAGACAGCTGTTGACCAACACCCCCAGGTCCCTTTCTACCAGGCAGCTTTCCAGCCACTCCTCCCCAAGCCTGTAGCGTTGCGGGGGTTGTTGTGACCCAAGTGCAGGACCCTGCACTTGGCCTTGTTGAACCTCATACCATGGCCTTGGCCCATTGATCCAGCCTGTCCAGATCCCTCTGTAGAGCCTCCCTACCTTCAAGCAGATCAACACACCCATCTAACTTAGGGTAATCTGCAAACTTACTGAGGGTGCACTCAATCCCCTCACCCAGATAATTGATAAAGATATTAAACAGAACTGGCTCCAATACCGAATGCTGGGGAACACCACTTGTGACCGGCCACCAACTGAATTTAACTCCATTCAGCACCACTCTTTGGGCCCAGTCACTCAGCCAATTTTTCATCCAGCATGTCCAAGCCATGAGCAGCCAGTTTCTCCAGAAGAACGCTGTGAGAAACAGTGTGTCACACTCTATCCAAATGCTAAAGCAAAACTGCAGGCTGTAATACCTTTGATTACTTAGGCATTTTAATGTTATTGTCCATCTCCATCTGTGCAAGGTTTAAGCCTGGCACTGACAAACACAGTTTATGAAAATTTCAAAAAATATGCAAGAACTATTGGCAGAGAAATGAAAGAAATATACTGTTACTGCTCATACAAATTATGAGAAACTCATTAAAGCTCAATCATTTGTGGCTAAGTAAAAACATTCTCAGAGGCAAAGTGCCAGTGGAAATCTCATGAGTTTCAGCTTCTGAAGTTTCCCAATAACCTGCTTTGCTGTGGAAAGGAGGGTAGAGGGGGGAGAGATGGACAGAGTCTCTCTATGGTCTGCCCCTTCCTTGATCTGATGAAGGAAGATCACATCACCTTAAGGCCAAGGGCATTTATATGAAGGTCTGTGTCCTCACTCCTATCCAGATATAGTCAAGTTGCCTTGTCATTCTGGGTGCCATTCTAGCAGGAACCCTAAATGAGTGACAACATGGGTCTCAAACTTGGACTTGTGCGTAGTCTTCACAGGAGGTGGGAAGGTACTCACTCCCTCCCCCACAGAAACAGGAGCCCAGGAGGGTGCATGTCCTACTGGGAAGTCTCACTGGTGTGTTACACATCCTGACCAGGAGTAGGCCCTTTGGGCACAAACCTTCTTTGTGTGAGAAACCAAAGGGGAATATGAAAACTTATGTTGATGTATCATTAAAGAAATTACTTTAACAGAGACTAGAGCAAGGCGGTTAAAATTACAGCTCTGCTATGTACATTTCTCTGTTTTTTTAGAAGTGAGACTTACTTTTTATATGTTCTATACTGTGGTGCCTGGAACCAAAGGAGTTAAGCTGCTGGCATAGGTTTCAACATCATGCAGTTCTTCAACAGAAAAATGCAGCCCTGTTAAATCATACTGCCACAGTTTCACAGACCCAGGTATGCCCAAGATATGTCATCATTATGGGGCAAGGGAAGAGTCTCAGACATGCAAATAGTAACAAAAAATAGAGCAATTTAAAAAGAGAGCTCCTATGATTCTCTTCTCCAGCAAAGCCAGTTAACTGGGTAAGCAATGGCCAGTGTAACTTCAGTTGAGTCTAATACTAACTCATGACCTAAAGTCCAGCTCTGACAGTACTCTTTCAGTCAGGGATTTCTTACTATCCTTGAAAGCAGGGAGGGGTGAAATTTCAGTGAAATGCTGTATCTTCCCCTCTTGCCTTTAAAACTTGTTTCCAGAGACCTAATGCCCTCAACACAGTATTTTATGTAGCAGGTTTTTTATTCACAAGCTCGTTTTTTCCACCACTCTTCAACCTAAATACGTCTTAACCAGTTTTAAGATATTTTATCAGCGCTGAGAATTGACATTCCAAATCCCACCCCTCTATGAATCCATATTGCTGGGACTCCATTTAAACCCCTTAAATATAGAGTGTGGCAGGGAAAAAACATTCAATGACTCAAGGGGAGATAATAGTATGGAAGTGAGTATTTGAACACTTTCAGAACCCATAAATCTTATAGGTAAAGACTTTTTAAATGTGAATATAAACATGGGAAATCTGTCCTCATGACTACCTCCTTGAAAAGTAAGGGGCAAGAACATTATGCTTCTGTTTCTAAATTATAATGTTTTAAAAGCACACCTTTCTGTTTTCCTGTCTGCATTTATTGTGTCAGGTGTCCTAACTTGATTAGAATGGTTAACGCAGACTAAAAGACTTTGACTTTCTAAAAGCTCAAGAACAGCAACATAGAATAAGCCAAATCTCTGCCTACTAAGCTTTTGGGAAATTTCACATGCTTTCTGATACATGCCGAAGACCAGATTAATATTTGAGCCATGACTAGAGCTAAATTTAATACATTTGCAATGTTTTTGATTCACTCTCATTACCCTCAGGCCATCTTTCTTTCAGCTACATATTCCTCTTCCTGCCCACGAATGGATGAACAGTGGTGAATGATCTATTTACAAAACACATTTTCACATCTGACATTTCTTACTCATAATTCAAGAGAAAGAGAAGAAAATTGCTGCAGTTCTCTGGGGTAATGATAACTGAAGACACATAAGCAGATCTGGGTTTTTTTAAGAAAGGTAAGAAAAGAAAAGTGAAATGAAAATGCATACAAGAAGAAAACAGAACTAAAACCATCACAGGTAAACTTGTCCTTTCCATAAATACGCTGCAACCCAGCTCTGTGTACAGGTGATTTACTGACATGCAGCAGCAGAACTTGAGAGTCATTGTGTAGCTCTCCTCTTAAATTTATGGAATTTTTCCACTACACCTTCACAGCGGCATCTCTGGAAAGTCACTTGGGGATCACACCCACTCATGGCCAGCTCTCTGCACACCATACCAGGCAGAGATAACCTCTCCTAACTTTAACCATCAAAGTTACATCCCTAACTCTAAAGTTGATGGGCACTCAAAAGGGTGATTCAGTGCACCCCTAGACAGACTTCTCCAGCAGAAGGGATCCCCTCTGAGGATCATTATCTCTTCCAGATGACTCTGGATGAAGCACAGGGGTTGTGTTAAGGTAGATAGTTATTGTTAAAGAAGATGATCCCACTCCTCCCAATAGGGTAATAGCTTGTATAAAATAACCCTCCAAATGAAATGCTACCATTTCTCCCCAGGCACACAAGGATTGCGTGAAACCTAGACACAGATAACCTAGGAAGGATATTATGCAAACAATCAAAGCACCTGCATTGCTACAGATAGTAAAGAGCAAAGATAGTGCTAAATTAGATGCTCCAGGGTTCATTCAGAACAACCAAACACTGAGAATGTGAATTTTGTGATCTTGACAGGTTCTTCTCTTGTTTGGAAAAGAGCATACAGATCTACAATTGTTCAGACACTTGAGCTATGGCTGATTAAAAGGCTGGGACCACTTACTCTGTAAAGAACAATAGGCGGGCATGGCAATGGTATACCAAACAATAGAGAATGGTAATTCAGCCCCCGATGGAAAACAAGGTTGCTAAGACTCCTGATCAGATCACATAGGGATGCAATTCTTTCCTTGCAGAAATACTTTCAGCCCTTGCAACTTAATTCAGTCGTCTGGCTTAAGACCTGATTGTGCTGCTCGTACTTGTATAAAACTCAGTGCAAATTGTGTCTGACTTAAACTGGCAGCATTAGACCTCATTGGTGTTTTGACTTAGGACTTAATCCTAAGCAGATGGGTGTTCACATGTACAGTGGCAGTTGCAGTGGTATGACACAGACTTGTCTACCATTACATCTTAAAAGTTGTGGTTGCCACTAAATTAAGTCTACAAAGGACAAATTAATGTTCTTTGCTTCATACTCAGATCAACACTGTAAAGATTTTGATGGTGATCATTGAACATTCCAGTTTGATTAAAAGCAGCTTGCATTTTCCCGTTTACTTCTAGTACTAAAAAACTTGAAATCAGCTTGATAAGAGACTAAAATGTGAAATAGTAAAAGCTGACATCTTTTTGTATGGTTTCGTACTTGTTATAAATTTACAGCACTATATCAATGAAACGAAACCAGGAAAAAATCTAATCTTTATTGAATCTCCTGTCATTAACAATTATCACTTGGCTAGTTTGTACAGCCTAATGACATGAAACAGATTTTTTTTTTTCAAACAACAGATTTCCTCCAGTTTCAACTAGTACTATATGATATCATTCTCATCATCTTGTATAGAAAAGGTGTTAAGAGTTTTTTTGTTTCTCTTTGACAAGTCCAGAGGGAAGAAGCAAAAGCAGCTTGCACCTCTTTCTTATTCAAATTCATAACCCCATGCTAATTGAAACAGAAGATGTGTGATTTTGGACAACATGCACTCAGCCACAAAAGATACTGTGCTTAATGAGACATTGCCAAAAATCCCAAACAGAAAAATGTACTTTATGGTAGCAAGAAAATAATGAGAAAAAGAGTGGATGCATTGACCACAACCATCCTGTCCTGTCAAATTCATCAAGGCACGCAGGCAAAAAACACGTCAGTAGACTCTTTGCCTGGTGTTTGGCTACAGAAGTCAAAGTCTGGCTATTGAAGTCAAAGGAGCCATATGACACATACTATACAGGGGCTGAGACAGGGCACCCACCAAATGCCACTTGTGGTCTTCCCTCTCTATCCCAGAGGCTGATGAGGCTGGCAGTGTGGTGCTTGTCCTAGTGGTTTTACACAGCTCTAGATTTCCTCTGAGGAGGTCACAGCAATGCCAAGCACCTCCAGATTGTCACAACTGAAACGATGCTATTGCTGTCTTAAGTTGTTGCTGTTCTTATTTGAGCTCTGGACTCTTCCCAGAATGGGAAGGGAGAGCCAGGGTGGCTGAAGGAAAGCATCCTAAGCAGTTTTCTCCCTCAGCCAAAAATAGGGAGCTGGGTTAGATTAGGTTTGGTTTGATTTGGTTTTACTGCGAAACTGGAAAGCCAACATGAAGCAGCTGCTAGACTTTGGGGATGAAAAAGTGGGAACAATCCTCAGCTAAGGAGCCACATTTTTCATCATCTTCCTCTGATTCAGTAGGGCAGCACATGAACAGAGAAACTTCCTTCCTCCACAAGAAGCCAAGTAGGAACTGGATTTTAGTATCTCACAGAGGCCACTAATCTTGCCACCTTACACTCTGCTCCCTCTCTGTTGACCTTGTCTGTTTTCGAAGAGCCAGAATATAAAGCCTTATGAGGAGCAAGGGATGCCTTTTCGTAGGATGATCAATGCAGTGGTCTACCCAAAGAAGGGTCTAGGAACTAGTGAGTCAGCATTTGATTTCCCAGAACAGTCTCAGTCTTAAATCAAGAAAGGGCCTCAACCCAACCTTCTCAGCTGCTTGGCCTGCAGCCTAATAAAAGATTAACATTTTTGTTAGTGACCAGAAAAGAGAGAAAGAGGAATTTTCAGGTGAATAGGAATGAATGAAGAGGGAATGGAAGATATTTTCATGAACTTTCCTGAAGGGTGGAGTGAAGACCTGCAGTGGAGACTCAACTTCGATTTCTAGAATAAACAAGGAAATTACTGATTCAGAACTAATTCAGGCATATTGGGAGGGAGGTGCAGCTTAAAAAGAGACTTACTTTTTAAGGAGGGAAAAAAATTTGTCTTGAGAATGCATCAGATTGTACCAAATACAGTTTATATTAACAGACATCTTACTAGGACCTCTTCAGTATTCACAGGGCATTGTCTTTCTGATTTCACCTCCTTTTCCCTTCAAAATCTGTATTAATTCCACCATAATGGAAAACATCATAGACCTGATCCACAACATCCCAACTTCAACTCTCACGGCCTGCAGAAGAGATCAGACTGCTCAGAATCTTGCACAATTCAAACTGATTTAATGAACTGGTGTTGACCAGAACATTTGCCATCCTCCAGGCCCCACTATGTTAAGTATCATTCACATTTGCAAATACAACTGTTTTGGTGTGTGTGTGGGGGGGGGGTTGTTTTAGAAATTAATGCATAAGTGAATGATCTTGTGATAAATAGGTAAAAACCTGCTTTCTTAGACATGTACCACTGACAGAAATATTAGTCTTCTCTCAAGAGCTTTTGGAGGCTTTACATTCTATATGTATTTTCTGTCCTATATGCCTAAGCCTTCAGATCATATTTACATATCATTTAAAACTCCACTATTATTACATATTGGACTTTATAGCCTGCATTCTGCTGCAGAATGCACACAGTTCAGTTAGTTGAGAGATTCTGGATCTGGGAAGACCATTGGCAGGAATCGTATTTCTTCTGCACAAAACTGAGATCCCCTCAACACAAGTTTTGTGGTACGGGTGACTGTGTAGGCAGAGTGAAAAACTCTAATTCAGTTGAATATATTTACATGCTGCCTTTTACATTGCGTTCCAGAGACTTTCTTTCCGAAATTCATTTGCTCAGTCTAAAGGGAGACACTTTCTAAAGGACACCCATGATTTGATTTATGGTAGACCTAAGAAGTGATCTCAGCTGAGAAGGTGTTTCCACTGCACTAGGTCTTGGACATGCTCAATAGCAAGAGACAGCTCTTTTCCTGAAAAGCCCTGCAATCTAAAAAAACCAGACAGACAATGGGCAGGAGGAAAAAGGCACAGGGGAAAAGTACTTTGCCCAAGGTCACAGAGCTGTCAGACATGCTGGAACAGGGCACAGAATCAGCAGGTGCTCATACAACATTAAAAATATGAAGCAGCCATCCAAATTATGTCCAAACCTGCACATCCCAGCTCCCTATATAAACCCAGATGCATGATGATAGCTTCTGCACCAGAAGACAGTAGAGACGTGAAGAATTCTTGTATCCGACAGAATTCTTGTTTCCCGGCACCAAGCGGTGAGCTAAACAGTACCCCATGTTGCCATTTTTCAAAACCTCTGCAGAAGTATGTACATGATGCACAACGCCATAACACTCCACTTACAAATGAATTATAGTTCAGCTTCCAAACGACAAAGCAGACAGGGAATCCCCTCCGCCCCTCCCCATTTCATGGTTTAAATGAATAGAGTACTAATAAAGCAATGAAACAATACAACTGACTGGAGCTGTACATGGTGTGGGTAAGTTGCATCTGAGCTATGTAACCATCTCAATGAGCCACAGCTGTGACCAGAAACCTCCCTGCTTGTCCATTCTTGTGGCTTCTCCCACACATCATTTTTGGCTACAGAAATGGGACTATGGCAAAGTTAATGACAGTCATAATAGGGTTAATTTGTAAAAATGAATGAGCATTCATTCAGTCAAATGAGAATCCTTTAGAATCATTTAGGTTGGGAAAGACCTTTAAGATCATCTCCAACCTAAATGATTCTACGATTCTCATTTGACTGAATGAATGTTAATTTAAAAGAAACAGAAAAGCTCTTTATGAAGTTTGTAAGTGTAGGATAATTCAAGGGTATCACCAAAAATCATCTACCTTGTCCACTGAACAAGAGTGCAATGCAAGTAGCTCTTGAAAAGTAGTTAGGTAGCCTTGTTCAGTAAGAAACTGCACAATGATTTACAGGACTAAGCAAGAATCACAACATTTTTGTATTTAGGAAATCCAGCCCACCTGAACAGTAAAGATGTTACGCTGCTAACTTCAAAGTGCAGTTTGCTGACTAACAGCAGACTAAGTCCCCAACAGACCAAGCCTATCTGGAGCAGATACACTTGTGACAAACAAAAAAGTCCTCAGGCAATCTACTTTATAGTTCATAACTTAACTGAGTACCAGTTTCCAATTCCATGTAATAAAACCATGATTTATATATTATTAATGTCTTTTCAGACTACTTTTGCTGAATTGTTTCTTAAAGACAGCCTTTTTTAGCTAGTTAAAATGAAATAAAAAATAGAAAAGATTGGCTTTAGTGCTTAGAAAGAAAGATAAAAAATTTCTCCTAAATAAATCTGACCTCTAAAGGCCCTATAGTCCAACCCCCCTACAATAAGCAGGGACATCTCTAACTAGGTCAGGTTGCTCAGAGCCCCATCAAGCCGGACCTTGAATGACTCCAGGGTTGGGGCCTTCACCACCTCTCTGGACAACGTGTTCCAGTGCTCAACCACCCTCATATTAAAGAACTTCTTCCTAATGTCTAACCTAAATCTACCCTTTTCTAGCTTAAAATCATTAACCCTTGTCCTGTTCTACAGACCATTGAGAACAGATCTCCCTCTGCCTTCTTATAGGCCCCTTTCAGGTACTGGAAGGTCACTATAAGATCCCCCCAGAGCCTTCTCTTCTACAGGCTGAACAACTCCAACTCTATCAGCCTATCTTCATAGCAGAGGTGCTCCAGCCCTCTAGTCATTTTTGTGGCTCTCCTCTGGATACGCTCCAACAGGTCCACGTCCTTCTTGTGTTGGGGGCTCCAGAGCTGGACGCAGTATTCCAGGTGAGGTCTCACCAGGGCAGAGTAGAGGGGAAGTGAACAGGCTTCCTATTAAAATACTCTAACAACTGAGAAGAATCATGTAAATGATAACAAGGAATAGCCCAGCTCAGATACAAGTAAGATGAACTGAGAAAGTGGGAGCAGCTGCAAAGCCAGTATTAGTATTTGGAAAGTTACACACTGAGTCCCCTGGCAGCTGACTGCCTTCTTTAAAAATCCTAGATGAGCAAGACTGCCTGCATGCTTACACCATTTTTAATCAGTCCTCACAAATTAAAACATTGTTCTATATGTTGAAATAATTTGACCAACTTTTGCTGTCCTTTACAAGAGATATAAGAGCAGGGTGATGATCAGTTACCACAGATCAGCGCTGTTATAAGCACATGGTTCACTGAGATGTACCAGTGAGATGTCCCAGCCCACCTATCCTCCAACTCACATCGCAGTATGGCCCTGAAAATGTTCAACAGATGGTTCAGCTGGCATCTGAATCTCAACGCTCATCTCACTGCTGAACAAATGTAACAGACCATGCTCTCCAGCCATTGCACCCCTAATGATCTTCTTGTAGAGTTGTTAATGCCGAGAACAAAACAGCACTGAAGAGGGACAAGTGAGATAATCTGGCCTACTGTTCTGTTAGTGTAGTTGCTATCTCCCACTGTCTCTCTGTGCCAGCTCATGCACCCTTTCAAGAATCCACATGCTGGTGGTGGCCAGAGAGAAGGAAATAATTCCTCATAGTTGAAAGAGACGCTGGAGAGGTCATCTGCTTCATCCAAAATGCTGTGGAGCACCCCTGTTCTTCAGCATATCTGTTAATTGTGCACTTTTCCCTGTTACAGACTCTGCAAGTAATTTTTTAATGTTTTCTAATCAAATACTCTCATTGTAGGGTGACTGATGAACTTGTCAATATGATTTTGTTATGAACACCAAATGTCTCTTCTCCTCCCTGTTCTATCACAACATGGGTGAAGAAGCTGACATCAATAACATTTAGGAATTGATTTGTTAATCTGCAGATCTGTGATTCAATCAATTGATGGATGATATCCCTGCTGCTTCAGGGACCTGTTGTTTCAGGCAAGGTAAGTTTCTTTTGGGTTTCCCTAGTAGCAAGGGTCAGTAAGACATGCTCACTTACAAGATACCTTTTGGTTTTCATTTCACACTTGGGCAAAGAGTTCCTTATGCTCTTAATAGTTGTACCAATCACTTTCATATAATGGGACTGATGACAGGCTTGGGGAAATCAGGGCTGATAGCAAGAGCTTGGAAAGTCTATTGCTGAACATCTGGAAGTGTAGCCAAGAGGAATTAATGAGAGGAAAACATCTGATCACCCTCAACCTTATAATTTTCTTTGACCGTTCTCTAGCACCCGTGCTGAATCATGCAGCCTCGCCAGTTAGTACCTCTTAGGGGCCACATTAAGGGAATGATACCAGTAAGGTGAGAAAGGGAAGGATGGGAACTCTGATGAGGATAGAGGGGTGGCAGCATTGTGCAGTGCTGAAGACAGAGGGATCCACTCATTCTGGTGGAAAAAGCAATATGCAGAGAGGAGAAATGACCTGTGGAGTTGCTGGCTGACACTGCAAGTGCGGACAAGGCAGGCGAAGGAAACTCCAGGAACTGTCGGGGGCTCCTTGACTTGCTTTGTGTTTGACTGCTGGGGCAGCAGAGATCCAACAAAAGCTCATGTGTAGCTGTCCCTCAGGACAGGCTCTAGCTGCATGGGCAGCTATTACAGCTTAAGTCCTGATACTAATTGGAATGTTTCCAAAGTATTGACACAGACAATGACAAAAAATCACATAAGCAACCTCTAGATTTTATTTGATCTGTATAGAAGTAGGGAGACAGAAGAATGGGTTTTGGAGATGCATCTCTTTTTTTGAGAGACGTGATAAGCCAGCATAGCAAATGATGAGGAACATAGCTGAAGGCTCTGTGCGCCCCTGGGCACTCCTCCCTCTTCTGCCAGTTCACAGATGCATTTCTACAACATGGGGCTTCCCCGATTGTCACATTATTGTACCCTGTGCTCTCTGACTTCCTCCATTCCACTGCCTGAGTGACACATATGTGAAAGAGACTCCACTGGAGGCCACGTCTTTCTTTTTAACACAGAACGAAACTCAAATGTCTTCCCCTTCACAATTTCACTGCCAACACTATCACTTGAATATCACATGGCTCTCCTCCACAGTGACATGCAGGATACACCAAATACTACAGGAGATGCCCCAAGAACACTCCAGCCCTCCCAGCAGGCAGTAGGAAACTCACCATTACCATTCCCTGGTGACCAGTAGGCATGCTGAGACAGTTATTTGCATCTTAACAAAATTTGAGGGGAAAAAGTACTTTTCCTACAACCTTTTTTGCTTTCAAGTACTTTTTTAAGAAAAAAATCTATTTTCAGTACCAGCAAAATTCATCATATTATGACAGGAAAGCAAATTTGTTTCATTTCGTAAGATCTTCTAACAGCATGAAGCTAACCCCATGGTCTCTGAGACAGAAATTTTGCCAGCTGTAGACTTACAACGAATCAGCAGAGAAAAAGAAGTTTCTCAGATGGAACTGTTAGTCATGATATGAAGAATGTGTGTCCCCTACAGATGTTATAGCTATTTATATGATAAATCCTGATCATCACTATAGGAATTCTACAGCCTTCTTTTAAGTTAATGCTCAAGTTCAAATTAATCTTTTTTTGACAATGTTTGCCTAATATTTCAGTGTTGAACAACATTTCCAGGGTTACATTTACAGTGAGCCTACTGGGCACTCTTAAAGCTGTATTCCAGACTTTGTAGTTGCTTCAGAAAGACTTCTTTTAATTCTCCAATGCTTCACAAATATTTCCAGGAAAGACAAGTACAATAAGCATTGATAAATGCTTAACAAGGGCACAGCTGGACTTGCAAGTTAAATGGAATTAGCATTAGGGTTAATTTAGAGCATGTGACATGTTGTAGAACAGCTCCTTGGAAGAAAACATTCATTCTAGAATAAAATTACCTCATTCTCACATTCAACACCTGACCTGTTCTGAGTAACATGAGATAAACGAGAACAAAGCATGTTTGTTCCAGTATGTGGGATCATTGGTTTACTCAGGAATCACAATCTGGGGAATTCAAAACGAAATGAGGGATATGAAAATACTTTAACGTGTCTCCAAGGAACTCAAGGTTGCATAAATATAGAGTCATTAGTGTCAAATGGCAGCAGCCTTTTTAAAACCGACGCTACATTTACACACTTCAAAGGCCCGTGTCATGCAGGACATGGTTCTACACAGGGCACTGCACCTCTCCATACCAGAGAAAGATGTTTTAATGAGGATGCCTCTCTGCCATCGCCAATGCATCCTTCCACTCCTTGCCTACACACCTCCTGTTCATGCAGAGGCAGCAGGAGGTCTGGGCTTATTGTCTGGTTTTGGAAAGAGAGGGCAAACTCTTTGGTGGCGAAACAAAAACAGTGATGTTTTATTTGGGTGATACATGTTGACTTGACCTCCTCTGCTCTCCACTTCTCTGCTCTCATATACTGGGAACAAAAGATCACTCTTAAGCGCTTGCACTATCTGACTACCAAGGAAAACTTCTTGGTGGAAGAACTGAGTACTGTCCCTACAAAGGCAAGGCTGCTGTGCTTTTCACAAAGATAAAGTTTTTCAGCCTTGGTGCTGCTGGCCATGAAATGCGCTTTGAGATTATGGAGTTTCTGTGATTTCTTTTTTCTTAAAATGCCATTTTAGTTGTGTGTTTAATCTGTTTTTTTCTACCATCTTTTAATATCTACCCTTGTTTTTTACCTGAAACCTGTGCTGAAAGAAGCAGCACTGATGAGACTGAGGCACTTAAACCTCAGTCATTTTCAGTTCCAAGTACAGCATTTGGGGCAAAGAATAAAATTAGCCCAGGGAGCCCAGGCTGGCCTGGCCAGCCATACACATTGGCAATCCACAATGGATCACCAGGTGAGGAGCATTAAACACCTTGGAAGTGGCCAGGGTTCCATGACACGAAAGCCTGAAACTATTTCAACTGAAAACTTGCCCAGGGATTTATGTGAAAGGGACCACAAGCAGAAGATGAGAGTGAGGCTCTGCAGAAAAAGGAGGAATAAATCGAAGAAATTCCTCAGCCCCGGACCTTCCTGTACTGTATCCCTGATGGCATACAAAGTACTTTGACCTTCATGGTACCTGCTGATGTTGACACTCACAAAATAATGTTAATCACCTACTGCAGAGAATTCCGGTGCGCATCCAGATAATACTTAAGTGCAGTAAAATAAAGTGGAGACAAAGAAGACCTTGGGTCTTTTACTGCTCATTTACATCTATGCATTTTTTGTGTAGTCTCTTGTAAATGGTCTTTACTTCCAAATCAGAATCACAGAATCATAGAATCACTCTGGTTGGAAAAGACCTTTAAGATCATCGAGTCCAACCACTAACCTAACCCTACTGCATCCACCACTGAGCCCTGTCCCCCGGCCCCACATCGTCCTTCTGCAACCTCTGTGCGCTTTGTGCTCTTGGGGAGATGAAATCACATCAAGCATTCACAGAGCCAGAGCTCTGTCCTTGTAAGAAGAGTGCCTAAGGAGTGCCTTCAGAAGAGCAGGGCAGGGAGAGCAACTCTAGTCCTCTGGTGTTTGGGCAACCAGGCTTTCCAACACCCCTGTGTGAGAAGTAAGAGACAAACTGTGCCCAGAACACAGACTCAAGCTCAAGGCATGCGAGCCTGTAGAGCCTGCACAGATGAAGAGGAGATGTTGAAAAGATCATGCTCACCCTACAGAGTCCAATCACAGAGGCTTGGTGACACTGAGCAGGCGTTCACCACAGCTGCGATAGTGCCAAACTGTTACTGCTGCTCTGGGCTCCCTAGGAAATACCATACCCCTGCCTTCACTGCCAAGGTGAGGGGCACACAGAGTAGTGCACCTAACAGGAGAGCTACTTCAAAAGAGGAAGTCTGAAAACTGTAGCTTAATCCACCAAGCAAATCGATGTTCTGCAGAGAACATTTTCCCCTGAACAGACAAGTGAGACATTTAGAATCATATAATCATTTAAGATGGAAAAGACCTGTAGGATCATCAAGTCCAACCTTCATCCCAACATCTCCCTGATCATGTCCTGAAGGGTCACATTTACTCATTTTTTTAACACCTCCAGGGATGGTGACGCCACCACTTCCCTGGGCAGCCTGTTCCAATGCCTAACCACTCTCTCAGTAAAAAAATTCTTCCTAATATCCAATATAAACCTCCCCTGGTGCAACCTGAGGCCATTACCTCAAATTTGACATTCTGCTCTACACCCTAGTTTTGGTGACTTTACTAAAGGAAAGAGGGTAACAGCAGACAATATGTGAAGCTATCCCTACCATGTAATACTGTTTTTTGTCAAGATCCAAGAAGCAATCTTAGCCCAGATTGCATTCAAGCAGTATTTAAAGCAAGTGACCTCAAACTCACAAACTAAAATCACAATAGAAGTAAGATGACTCAAGTATACAAGGTGGCTATGTAAATATTTCCTGCTGTAGATTTCACTTTCCTATAGTTCCGAAGATAAAATCTAGTGTGGAAAGAAAAAGCAATGTAATACGTCACATTTCAAACCCAAATCATGCTGTAACTGGGATGAAAGGAAATACGCTATTTAATAAACACTCCAATTAAAATACATTGTAAAATTTGTATCATTATAAGCAATTATAATCTCTGCATTAAGCAAACTATATAGAAGGTAACATTGGCCTAAATACAAAATTGCCATAATAATATCAGGTTTTCTGCTTAAAACAGTCTTTTTCATCATAACAAAAAATGTATTTTGAGTGACCTTCTCTGGCAATGGACATTTCAGCTAGTTTCAGGACAACAGCCTATTCTTAATTTACTATTGTTTAACTTTAAGGAACACCCAGGAATAGTTAACCGAAAAAATAACAGTCTGGTATTAGGATCTCTGTTTTTTCCCCAACTGTTCCCCTGTTTGCTGTCTTGTGGTTTTTTTCTTGTTAGATACACATTAACCTGTTAGACTGACCTTCACTTCCCTCCCAATCCCTACAACACATTAAAATTCTTTAAAAAGACAACTTGAGAGAGACTGCCTTTTGGTAAACCTCCGAAAGCGAGCTCTACAGATGGGTCTGGCATGCGTTGTGTACATGCATCTGTCACGAAAATTTGATGACAAATCATCTGTTTCCTGACAGATAGGCTGCACTGACTTCAAATTCCCATGAAATGTCTTTGTCCATGAGGAAGAAAAACATTCTCCTTTAAAGCAGTGATCATTCTCAAACTTCACTTCAGTCCTTCATTTGCTTTAGTCTGTACTATCATTTATTTGTACTATAATTTTTCTGGATCAATTAAAGCCTGTCACAAGATACATCTTCCTGATCATCTTCTGGGAAAACGTAAAGAGAGGGGAACTAATGAAAGGAACAAAAGTAAATGTTTCACAGTAATAATGCTGTTTTCAGAGGGTGAGAAATGAAGATCCTTTTAAAGACTGACCTACCCCAGTTTGTTTAAAACTAAACTGAACTTGAACTGATAAACTACTCTTTTGAGATTAACCTGAATAGTGTACATTCAGCAAAACACTGTAAATTTAAACATACCTGAATTGGAGTCAAACTTTGTTTCTGACCTGCAAAAGAAAATAAAAAGATCGTAAGTTACAAGAACTGGTTTATGCCATAAAAGCCATTTGTCAGACTGATCCCCCCCACAGCAAATACCATCTTTAACAAGATGGTATACCTCTGTACGTTAGTATTTAATGCATTCAAGGGCATCTGAATCCAAATAATAACTATTATCTTTAAAATTTTGAGGTTTTTTTACAACATAGGGTTACAAAGAAGATATTTTAAAAGACAAGTTACAAAATGAATGCAGAAAATGGAATATAAATTTAAACCAGGATTAAATTATATGCTGTGAATCATGGCAGACAGTTGTTCCTACGAAATAAATATTGTTTTAATTCATTTTCATTTTTGAAAAGTCATTAAGAGGATTTAATTTATTCATGAATGTTTCCAATCTATTTTTGAAGCAGATACCGTTTCATTAATGTCATATGTATTGTATCCAATGATCTGTACTTAATTGTACAACATCCTAGGAGGGTTTTGTTTGTGTGTGTCTTCAATTTACTCACTCTGCACATAGGAATAAGTGGTTTGATTTTCTTAAAAGTAGAAAGCAGGGGGTGGGAGAGAGGGATAGAGGAAGGGAGCCAGACCTAAATTTTAACTTGTTTTAAAGTCTTTGCAAACAGACAATGATGTGTGCATTATGCACCATTAGTTTTGGTTGTGCACTGCAGGTTTTACTCTCTCTAACAAGTAGTGTATTCTTCTGAGGGCTTAGCACTTAGCAAATGAACCCTATAACCTGTGTATTTAATAAAGGGAAGAAAAAATTAGCCCTTGTGGGAACATCATGTTTCAGATATAGGTTAATAATACTTGTAAATGTAGAAGCCTTTGAAGATCTTAATTCAACTGTGGGAAAACTTAAGTTGGGTAATTACTCTCAAGATGCTGCTGATGTGCTGTCAAGCAGAATTAACCCTATGACTAGGCCTATCTACACAGTCTGCTATAAGACAGCATTGTCTATATCGAGCTCTCAAACCAATTAACAGGCATGTTCCAATCAGATTTATAGTGCCCACTAACAATCAGTTGTACACATGGTCATGGCTGTCACAGCAGGACACAAGGGCTGACCAGCAGGAGACCTGTTAAAGGATGTTACGTTGGCAGCAAAATGCATTTCCCCAGAATTTCTAAGGAGGAAGTACAATGTTGGATCTTTTCACATTGCATCAAGGAGGGGATGTATTTTGGGAAGTTACAGTCCTTCTTTTTTAAAAAATAAATGACCGATGCTCAAGAACTAATTTGCAGATTTCTTTTCTTCCTTTATTTTACAAGCTTGTACATGCAGGTATGTGTAGATGTATTTTACGCATACTCTATATATTTTATATAACTGGCATTGTATTCCCTCACAAAGATCTATACTACAGCAAACAAATATCAAATCAATCGTGATCTAAAAAATGAGTCAGTTCATGCTGATAGTTACAGTTAAATCCATCAGAAAGGAAACAACTCCCTTCTCCCTTCTTGCTCACTCTGCACCTTCCTCCAGTGCTCACAGCCTTTTAGGTCTTAAATATAACAATCAGGTGGTGAAAAGATGGAAGGGAAAAAACAGAACTTGTCTTCCTAATTGGTACTTATAAAGTACTACCAAAAGCACTGAATAAAGAAAGTATGTTTGCTGATGTGCCTTGAAGAATACCACCACCAATAACTGCCCGTGGCACCCGCCCATGCTCCTGTCTGGCAGTGTATTTCAGTTGGTATTCACACACAGCAGGACAAAGTCCCCACCTTGCAAAAAGTGTGTGCCGGGGGAAAATCCGCTGAGTTCCAGGTAAAGCTGCTTACTCAGTATTTTATTTAAAATATTCTCCTCAAGCTGCAGGATATCTGTCTAGACTGTTTTCTCTTGCTCATCACTGTATCAGCAACATCTCACTACCTACATAGTCACAGACAACGTACAAATCCTACCCTCAGCATCTGTTGATCTGCACAATGAACTTCTCACTGGCTAAGATCTAGATACTTGGCACTAGCTGGTCAAAGATCCTGCTTCTCAGCCTGCGTGCCTTGGTATGGACATATGCACTGCGACTTGCGGCATCAACAAACAGGCCCAGAGGCCAAGATGGCAGAGAGGACATGGGGAGGAGGGTCACAAGGGTCACTGGGCACTGTAATGAGTACCAAAGCTCCTGTCATAAATTACTGGACAACAAATCAGATAACTGATACAGGGTGATAAATGAACAGAACTTTGTCTGGCAACAGCAGAATAGCTATCAAAGGAAACACAACATGGGAGGTAGCGCTAGGAGCCACCAAGAGGAGGAGGGTCACCTACATTATGGTCACCATGTCACCTTGGGAAAACAATGCAAAATACAGTACACAGTATAACAGTATCACAGTAGTGTTAGAGATCTTAGAAAGGCACAGGAAAAAGTGAGGAAAATAATGCATCATCTTGCAAATAAGCAACATGTAGCAGATGTGAGAGGAGCACTCTGCAAGAACACAAAGTCATCTTGACTAACTGAAGGAATGAGAACACTTCCAGCAATTTCAATGGAACTAGCACTTCCCCCCTAAATACTTTCAGTATTTACATATTTTTCTTGACAGCATGCTAGACAAAGGTATCAGAAACTAGTTGCACATAGGTGTTGAAAATATGCAACTAAAAAATGGCCAATAAATAGGATAAATTAAATGCTGACAGTACATTCCAAAAGGACATTCTGCTACACACAAAACTATTCGCTCTGACTCCTTTATGCTTTTAAAACTACGTTACCTAGAAGGAGAAACTACTCTGTATGTTGTTTGTTATCATTGTACATACTCTGATATCCAACCTAAGTCTCCTACCAGACAAGAAGCCCCTTTGTGTGTACAATAGCTCTGTGCATATGTTCTCTAATTTTTCCCCATAGGAGTAGTCTGAAAGTCAGGGAATCACTCATAAATATCTTTGGAGTCTATATGCATAAAGAGAGCAAGAGGGTATTTATAAAGTGTTTTCCATTTCCAGCCGTGCTACGACTCAAATAACACGGTTATTTGAAAGAGCAAACACGTGGCAATACAAATGCCAAGCAACTCAACTACCAACACACAATATTCAAGGAAATAGTGAGCTGCTGGAGAGGTTTAAATAAAGACAAGGTGGCACAATTCCTTTAAAGATCCCAGAAATAATTAAATCAAACACAAACAGTAAAATATGTGATGGTCACTTTATCTGTACTGCAAAAAGGCGCAGGATTTTGACCTGTTCCTTTTAAAAAGCACCATAAACCAGATGCTCAGACTGCTAAGTACTGCGAAAGAAATGGAGTAATGATAATCACCATGTTTTCCTACAGTATGAATTTTGAACTACTGCCTTCCAAAGTATGACTGAACTGCAGTTGTTCAGTGCCACGTACTGTGGTGTGACCAGACACACTACAGCTGAAGCTAACACAGATCTGCCATTCGCCAGTGCAGAACCTTTACTGCTGCATTACAACTTCCTTTTTCTTCCACCCTTCTTGATGAAGTCTTAAACAGGGTTACTCAGGTTTGGTTGAAGCCCAGCATTGGGAATAGCCTTTGAAAACCCCACAGCTCTCTCAGAAAGCACCTGATGAAACCCCTGCAGTTGTAATCCTTTCATTTTAACATTGAAGGAGTGATTGACTCCTCTTGGCTTTCTTACACCTTTGCATTAGCAGTTTAAACCAAGTTGTTCCTTTGCAAGCTTTTGCTTCAAGGATGCTGAACACAACTTTGGTAGGGGCAGATATCCAAAGTACTACTCCCCTCTGTGAAAGGCTTTGATTGAATAAAGATCTGTTACAGCTGTAAACATGATAGGTACAGCTTCAGAACATCTTCATTTTCAAAGAACTTTATTCCATACTGGCGTGGGCAGTTTGCTGAAGAGACAAGGATCTAGCAGGCTCCTGGTACAATTCAAGCCATCCGATGTCCCGACCCAGGTGACTGAGCAGAAAAAAATTGTTACTCTCTCTTTTCTGTTTGCCCCCAGTAGTATAGAAAATAGCAAGTTGGAGTATCAGCATTCTTGGCTACAGCACTGCTAGCTAGTTAAAGAAGGCCAGGTCAGAAATGTTGAGTTGTGAACATGTCCCTGGACATTGTGTTGACCCATATCATGCTCATGCAAACTAGCACTCTCCTAGACAGGATCTAGGCAAGCTGCAGAGGAAGCTCAGGCCAGGAACCATTCCCCACAAGCAGAATGAACCAGGCCAGTCAGTTGCCAAGCAGAGGAATCTAGGCTAACAAGCCATGTGCTGTCACTTGTCTTTAGGGCCAGAGAAGAGGCTTTTGTCCATTTTATTTACAAGTATGGACACAGTCCTTCTGAAAATGCAAACCATTACTTGGAAGCAGTCACTGATCTTACTCATGAGCCCAAGCGCCAAATAACAAGGCAAGCTTCCAGAAAGAAAATCACAGCAGTATTCTAATGTAAAAAGTAATATCTGATGTAACTACCTAGGAATTTATGAGACCCGCACCATGAGGGAATTTGAGAAGCCCCTCGAGAACCAAGTAGTTCCTCAAGCAGCAGAAGAAGCAAAGCTGGGCTTGCTGCTGCGTCATGGCCAGAGGACAGATCCTGTGGTGACTAAGGTGGCAAAACTACTCACAGGTACTTCCCAGAGCTGGACATTTATAATGCCTCTCTCTCTTCCACCCTCATGTGGATTCTCTGTTATAATACAATAATATATATATTATTTGCAATAATATTATCAGATATAATCTAATAATACAGTTGAACTCTTGCTCAGGTCTCCCCTCAGAGAGGGCTTGAATGTGATCTCTCTCCCGATTTCATGAAAGTTTTAAGAACTTAATATCTTTGAGGTTTAATAGCTACTCCCCTGCCAAATCTGGCTGAAATTGGCAAGTAGATTAAATAATACAGTTTTATTATTAGGGAAGGATTGACACACAGACAGCACAATGCTGTAAGCCTCAGCTCCTTAGGAAGCCTGCTTAAAGATATATTTTTAATCTCACTTTCCTAGACTACATGAAAAAGCTGGATTCACTGTTGATGGCTGCTGTGACAATTTCTATTCTGCATATTAATGAAAAGCTAGATTTGAAAAGAGCATTTTAACATCATGTTAGTCAATGAGTAGTCTCTGAGTGAGTGCTGTCCAGAATTTATTCTAATGTGAGAGTTATAAACAGATAAATATAGAAACCTACAGCTTCTGCAGTCATAACTCATAACAATCCACTCTACCTGATTTTTACTTCAGGTATATGCATACACACAGTAAAGCGTAAGGTACGTTAAGAGCAGCTGAAAATTAGATCTTCCAAGCAGGGTGACTGATGAACAGTCAATACAAAGCAGCATGAATTTCAAACAGAGGAAATTAGGGATCAGCCTTAAAAGTTTACAACTAATCCATTGCAATTTTACAGCGAAAATATCAATGAAATTCTTCATAAAATCAGTGGAAGTTATCTATACATATCTCTAGGATTATGGAAATCTTTGCATTTATTTCCTCTTATTTCTAAGTACTTTCAACAAGGATTTGCAATTCAGCCATGCTTAGCAATTAAGTAAATCAAAACAATTTCACAGGCTTGTCTCAATGAGATATTGAAATGTTTAAAACATCACATTTCAAGTCCCCTTTTCCTTCTTTTTCAAATCCTACTGCATTTTGCTTAAGAAATCTACATCAATATTTGCCTTTTGGAAAGGATGCTTGTTGAAATGTCCTCTGCCTAGCAAACTGAGATCTCTCATACTCCTGTACTTGGTTTCAGTGCTGGAGATGTTCTTACAAGGAGAACACGAGCAAAAGGAGATCTCAGGTTTGCTGCTGTATTGGCTTGTAGCTGGCAGCCTCATCCGACTTGCTTCTCATGCAGCCAGTGACCTTGGCCTGCAGTAACTCGCACAGTGCCCTACTACGCTTGTCGGCAGCAACCAGCTCATTACAACAGAGCTGATCTACCGAAAATACAAGACCATGTGGCTTATGGATCAAGGAAAAATGGAGCTGAAGTGGTTTTTGTTTTCCAAACAACCAAGAGGAAGAAGACTCCCTTGTTACAAGGAGTCACATGGAAAATACAAGGGGCAATGCCTGCAAGCTGCTCCTGGGGAAATTTCTATTGGAGTCTAGAAAAAAGCTTTTTTACAATGAGACCAATTAAACATTGGAATAGTCTCCCAAGGGAAGTGGTGGATTCCCCAACATGAGACAGTTTCAAGACTCATCTTGACAGGGTGCTGGCCCATCTCACTTAAACTACACTTAAGGTTGGACTAGATGATCCTTGAGGTCCCTTCCAACCTGGCATTCTATGAATCTATGAAACTTGTTCTTGCTCTCCTAATCCTGAACATAAAAATCTTTCTACCTCTCAGTGCTTATATGAGGCTAGTGAAATAAACATTCGGCACCAGCCAAGAAGCTGCCAGTTGTTAAA
The DNA here is from genome assembly GCA_013400335.1 of Eurystomus gularis. Taxonomy (NCBI): domain Eukaryota; kingdom Metazoa; phylum Chordata; class Aves; order Coraciiformes; family Coraciidae; genus Eurystomus; species Eurystomus gularis. The sequence continues at coordinate 192,614 of VZZY01019343.1, forward strand.
AATGCATGAGTCGATTAGGAGTGCAGAATCATTTGCTATAATGATGGCAGCTCCTCCACACCACACTTGCCAAGCATCCAGTAAAAGAAGACTCTCCCCGTGGGCTGCTCAGCAGCTCCACCCAAGGGCAGTATTGTACTGTTCTTGCTCCAAGGAGCTCTTAAGGACCAGGAGGACAAAGTCTTGTTCCAAACCACCACAGAAGTTAGTAATCACCAGGTCAAGCTCCAGCGACAGCACCATGCCACAGCTGAGATAAGCTGTACACAATTTAGCACATTTTCAGTATTCAGGTAGGATTAGATGTGGATCCAGCAATTCAGGTAGGTTCAGATGTGGAAGATGACATGAGCTGTATTCATAAAGCAACTTTACTGCAGGGACTGCAGTAAATATGATATTCATATTGACGGCCATCCTCAGAAGTGGATTAAACCTCCAGATTCTAAATGGCTGTGAGGAAGATGAGCCCTCTGCTATTTTGATTTTTGGTGAGATCATTAGGAGGGTGTAACAATTAGTCATCCAGCAGTGACACAGCAGACTCAAAATAACGGCTGGTTTCAATCAAAAAATGATGAAGCAAGAAGAAACCAATGGTCAATTAGAACAACTTTACTAATTTTTAACTCCAGCCTTTTCTAGGAGACAGTCATGCAGAAATGCAGAAATTCTTGCAAGTTTTAAGATCCTCAAGCTCCCTGGAGCTGTGCAAGACCTAGTAAAAATCTGGGTTTTGATGAGAACTGTTTGGTACTGCTGCTGACCAGCTGGGCCAGCAATGTGCCCAGGTGACCAAGAAGGCCAACGGCATCTTGGCTTGTATCAGAAATAGTGTGGCCGGCAGGACTAGGGAAGTGATTGTCCCCCTGTATTCAGCACTGGTGAGCTCACACCTTGAATACTGGGCTCAGTTTTGGGCCCCTCACTACAAGAAAAACATTGAGGTGCTGGAGCATGTCTAGAGAAGGGCAACAAAGCTGGTGAAGGGTCTGGAGCACAAGTCTTATGAGGAGCACCTGAAGGAACTGGGTTTGTTTAGCCTGCAAAAAAGGAGGCTCAGGGGAGACCTTTTTGCTCTCTACAACTACATGAAAGAACGTGGGTGGTGGTCCCTTTTCCCAAGTAACAAGTGATAGGACAAGGTGAAATGGCCTCAAGTTATACCAGGGGAGGTTTAAACTGGACATTAGGAAAAATTTATTCACTGAAAGAGCTGTCAAGAATTGGAACAGGTGAGTCAGGTATTTAAAAGATAAGTAGATGTGGCACTTAGGGACATGATTTAGTGGTGGACTTGGCAGTGCTGGATTAACGGTTGGACTCAATAATCTAAAACGTCTTTTCTGACCTAAACAGCTCTATGACTTCTACACTGGCGAGAGCCAACTTACTCCAAGCTAATGTTATTAAACAGAAGCTTCTGGTTTTGACAAAGTTTTATGAGGAAACTAAGAGGAAACTAAAGGTGGATGAAGTTGCTCAAGTAGTTCTTTTAGATCTTATTAGAGACACCAATAAGTGTCTCTTACTTCATATGGGCTCACCTAGCAAGACAGCTAGTACTGATTTGTCATTTGGTCTGCTCAAAGTATATAAAGCTTAAAGACCACCAATTAAGCACTCAGCACTGGGGCAAGGAAATTCCTTGTATAGATCAAGCCTGGTGACTGAAATCCTCCCTTGTGTTGTGAAGACAGGAGTGGTACAATGTTTATGGCACTCCAATATTGCTCAGCCACATTTTGCTTTTGTTATGATTTGCTTTTGCATGTCTGAGAGATGTCAAGAAGACCTAATACAGCTCAACAAAAATCAAATGAAAACATGACATGAATAAGGGTGTTGCTATTTCTCCTAGCGCATGTTCAGAAGAGCCAACACCATTACCAAGAATTCCATCCAGGAAGCAATAAAGGCAGCAGCGGGTGATTTATGAAGGCTTGGCAATTCATTCCTTGGCCCTAAAAATTGGAAACTGACACAACAACAATATTTCTTTTTTTAAAAGGAAATCATTCTCCCAGGCTTCCCAGTTCCCATCTATACCACATCTTTCTCACACAGTCCTGCATATGGTAAAGGACATGACTGTGGCTTATTAAATATGGAACAGCTTCTCTCCTACGGCAATAGTGTGAGTCGTGGATTTTGCTCAGGTCTGTTCTTACCTCCTCTTGCTATGGCTGTGGACAGAATGGTATTTTTGCATAGTGTACATGAAAATGCCTTGAAAAATTAAAGTAGGTGCAATCTCGCAAATACACCTGGCCCTTAGAAAATGCTGAGTGGTGTAGGTGGCTCTTGTGAACTGATACAGAAACACACAAACTTGCTGTAGAGGTTGTCCAGCCATGATAAATGCGGTGTGGCTCACAAAAAAATTAACACAAGTAGGTGTTGATAAGCATGAGGGTTTTTTCTTTGGCTGATTAGTTTTCTATTAGACCAATTTGCTGCATCGAGACATACTCCAGCCACACCAGGTGAGGTCCAGTGAAGGGGAAGCCATAAAAAAACATCCTAAAGAAAGGAAACAACCTAAAAAAAGGTGAGGGGAGCAAGGCTCCTTCTAGCATAAGCCTGCAGCTAGACTGGAGTAAGTGAAACACAAAACCACACAAGGGCTGGCTTGCAGAAAAGGAGGTCCTTGAGATTAGTTTATTGTCTCTCTCATTTATTGCTTTCTTTAGGCAGCTGTACTGGGATGTAGGAGACCGTCTGGCATGAAAGTTCAGAGATGGAATAATTCGATTCAAGGGCTTGATTAGGGATTTTATGTGTGAGGAACCTTTGATTGTGGAAAAAGTTAAAGCATGTTCTCCATAAAGCTTGGGAGGTTTCTCATGACACTAGTACAAGTAGGTAGATGAAGAGATGTTAAATTCCTAATTGTTTCTTTTATCTTTCCTGTGATAGAGACAGAATTCTGTTTTAAAGACATACCAAAAACCAGGTCTTTCATCTGGAGTGTAAAATTCATGTGTTCCCTGACCTCATGTGTCACATGGTAATGAAACAACGTAAATCAGAAATGTTAAAAGTTGAAGTTTGTTAATACTACTGCTGAAGCTCCAGTCTCTTTACCAGTTAAACTGACAGGTCCATAGTCCAAATATATATATTTACACACTACAACCACACAAAGAAAAAATTAATGGACACCCAATGAGAAACAAATGGAACGAAAGTTTCAGATGACTATTTGGAAATTAAAAACAAACAAACAACAAAAACCACCACCACAAAAAAACCGTACATTTTAAATGGGGCAATGGACTTTCTTTTTATTGTTCTACTACCTTACTCCTTAGAAAATAGTTTGGTGATTTACAATCTGTGGGAAAAATTTAGTAAATAGCATACATTTTGCATTCTCATATTTTTAGCTGTCTGGGCTGAAGCAGTCACCAAGATACAGGAGTGTATCTTCCCTACTTGAGGAAGACATTATATACTGGTATTTTAGGGTCAGTAAACAAAAGAAGATGGACCCATTTGTTCCCACCCTTGCCAGCCACTTCAGAACAACTGGCTGAATTTGATGTAGACCAGAGGTGGCAAGAGCTCACAAAGCAACACAAAGACTTTGGGGACACTGGGCTAAGGCCAGTTCAGCCTTGGGACACAATCACTATGGTGATTTTTTTCAGGTGCCCCCTGGCCTGGGATTTATTAAAAATAAAAATCAACTTCCCTCATTCCCTCTCTCTCCTTCCATAAAATCCATGGGAAGTCTCAAAGAGAATCTGAAAACAGGGACATTTCCATATAGCTCATTTCACATAGAGAAATCCAACTCATTAAGTCAAAAAAGTCAAGACTACGCCAAAGCATACTGTGCACTTGAGATAATCACAGGTAAGTCTCATATTGCAGTTTTTTCCCATATTAAATGAATTGTGAAAGCAACTGGAAACTAGTTCACATTCAGCTATGTGAACTACTGCTGTCCAATCTTACCCCACAAAAAACCCTACTCTCTCTCCAGCAGACGACAGAAAGGAAGCCAGTCTTGAAGTCAGAAGGTGAAATCCTGGCTCCATTGTATTAATTTGCCAAATCTGAACTGACTTCAACAGAGATAGGATTTCCCCCATAAAAATTTAGCTACAGTAATCAGGGGAATGTCTAAATGGCAGAGTAGAAAACCAGGTTACAGAGAGTTTAGATCCCCAATTTGCACCCCCAAGCCAGGCACCACAGTAACACCTCACGTAAGAATATTGCCTTGGCCAAGTTCATAACAATCGGTTTTCCAATTCAAAAGATTCACGTTATTACTGAAATTTCTGGAGGTAATCCTCCTTAACACAGATGAAGTGCTTCTTTCATCTTTACAGGCAGTCTCTTGAGAACAACTATCACTGCCACATCTGGTGATTCTGAAGCTGCATCAATTTTATTCTCATTTGTAACCTCTTACTGACCTAATTTTCTCTATTATTAGCGCTATCCTGACCATCCTGCTTCATGCTACTGTAAAGGTATCTCTTCACGTGAGAGGGACTGAGTCAGTGTAAACCGAGGGAAAAAACAAGCAAAAAGATGAAATTCTCCATCAGAATGAACAATAAGCAATAAGAATTGAATCTATGCAGAACAATGCAGCAATTGAGATAATTCAATCAGCACTGCTTCTAGCATCAAATTTAAGGCCATAATCCCAACAGTGCCTCTAAAGAGTGCATTTCATGCAAGACACAAAAGTTAATTATTTCTTTCTTAATCCTTGCTTCAAGTCCTAAAGCAGCTCTCCATATTTGTTAATAGGGATGGATGAAAATTCAGTAAGCGATACAACTTTCCTGGGTTTCGTTTTCTTAGCTGCTTGAATTCTAAAACAGCATCTACTTTTTTCTCCATTAGCAGATACAATGCTGTAGCATGGATGCAGCACTGCCACTTGGGATTCAGATCTGAAATCTACCTGTGAGTAATGCTAGCAGCCAAAACTCAGTATTTGTCAGCGCAGTAAAAGGCATGGCTGCATACAGAAAAAAAAAATCCAAAACAAAACCAAGTAAGAATTAGTACTCTTTTTTTTCCAGTCAAATTACTTATTTTACCTGAACATTATCTTATTTATTTACTAAAAAAATTTATCTTTACCGTAAGACTAATTTTATGATAGCATTAGTATTTATATTGCTTTTCTTGTATCCTGTATCCATTTGAACGACTTAAATGATCTTACACAATTATGTAAGTACAGGAATATATACAAGATTACACGGGAACACAGCACATAAACTAAGAGATAGAAATCTCACAACTATATTTAGTATACTCACTTGAACAAAGGAGTCCCACAAACAACACATTTGTATATTCCTCGAGCTTTATGATGTGTGTACTCCCCCTCAAAGGCACTGGGAAAACAATAACACTACATTTTAAAAAATAAATAAAGGAATTCTGAGGGTTTTTAATTATTAAATTAGGTAAAACTTTAGAAAAACATTACCGAAAAAGCCCCACGATTTAAGAGATGGCAGTTGTTTTTTATTAAAGGCAGCAAATAAAGCAGGCACAGGAAAAGGGGAATGTCCTCATTAGTGTGCCTCAGGTGTTATGGATCATGCAAGAGGAAGTGAATTGTCCCACAGTTCAAAGGACAGAACAACAACAAAAAGGGAAAAACTGGAATCATCCCCTATTTGCCAAGTGAAACGTAAGTTTTTGTAAGCATGGATTGTCTGACATGTGGTGCAAGGTGACGCACTGCTCTAGGTCTGTCTTTGAGAAGAGTGTGGGTGGTGGGCTCCATGGCTGAGGCAGGGGGTGAAGTGCCTGGGTGCCAGGGAGCTGGGGCACGCCGTGATGGGCTGAGGCATTGTAGCTGAAAATGAAATAATTGGCCCCTGATTTCAAGCTGCGTGTGCCTTATATTTTTAGTTGAAAAGCAATATTACAGCTTTAAGGGAGTATTTTTCTAAGTTAACAATCTAAGAGGCTAGGAGGTCATTCATCTAATACGAATCAGCTGCGCTAGCCCAACAAAAAGCCTATGTGCTCGGCAGCTTGTTTTTATTATCCTTTCACCCTTTTTATGAGGTCCAATTTTTTTTTTATAAACAGGATTTTTAAGAATGACCTAATCTGCGATTGTTTGTGTGCATTAAATCACGTTGTTGGTCCCGTACACAAGAGCAAGGAGGGCTGGGGGGAGGGCAGGTCTCCTGGCAGAGGCCAATGGCCCCCTGCCCCTCTGGGGCTCGGGAGAATGAAGCAGGTCAGGGTGGAGGGGGACTGTCCCCGTGGCACCCCCCATGACATTCAGCCACCGGTACGTGCTGTCAGAAGAGTGCTGCCGATTAACCGGGACCCCACGTGCAGTGGAGAGCCCTTTCAGGTCATGAATGAAAACAAGCAGTTACATCATTAGTAAGTTTGGAGCAGAGGTAAAGCCAGGGCCTTATGCCAAGCTCAATGGTATAAATTAGAAAACAAAAAATGGCTAGGCCTTGGCAAGTTACCTTCATGCTGGAATCAGCTGAGAGAGAGACTTTATTCACTAAAAACAGTCTTGGAAGCAAGTCCCTTTTTTTTTTCCCTCCAGGACTCGGGGCCGGCTTCCAGCGACTAAAGCCATGTGAGGGCAGTTATTGAAAATTTTTGACATTCCAACCACAAATGAGCCAATAAATACCTTCTCCACATGTGCTTCAAAAAGAAATTGGAGTGGGGTGGAAAGAACTAAATTATGCTACCTTCTTTCTGCAGCCAAAATGTCTATACTTACAATGGCCACCTTCAAAACTCCAGCCTCCTGGCACGGGGCCATTTCCCTCGTGGTTCTGCTTACTGCGATGTCTTCCAAAAAAAGTGTACCTAAACCGCTATTACTTCCACAGATTTTGTAGTAAACTAAAAACAGACTCTAAACATGAGCCCGGTGACTTTATAAGACATGCAGCGTTCATTAAAGGAAAAGTCACACAAGACCCCTGCCTCAGCCCCCGTACTGCAGATGCTTGTCTTTGCAGTGGTGTTAATTTGTACAGGGGTTAGTAAACAAGTGTAGAAATCCCGGGGAAAAAAACTAAACAACTCCAACTTGGTGGGGAAGGTGAGGAAGCACCAGTGAAAGGAGGGAAAGGAGGGAGGGAAAAGAAAGATGCTTGTGTGTTGAGGATTGCATTTCCTTCGTCCAGCCTTACCTTTCAGTCCCCTTCTCCTGAGTGACATGGTACTGCAAGGGTGTCAGCCGCTTCCTCAGCTCCTCCTGGGAAAAGACCACCTTACAGTCCTTTTTATCCCTACATGACCCTGCAAAGGGAGAGGATATGGGAGAAGGAGCCTTTTTAGCTTAAATCCTGAATAATTGCTTTGGCAGACGGCCACAGCATAGCTTCTGCATTCACTTGTCAATGACCAGACCGGTCCCTAATGCACGAAGAATGGCTCAGCTGAACTGCAGCTGATTATTTCTTCAAATCCAAGTTTAAAAAAGAATTTTGCTTGAGAGCCAGGTGATTCCACTGGAGCAGTGACAATGTGCTACGGCCAAAGCCCTTCAGTGTGTTATACACTAAACTGCTGCGCACACAATCATTCACGAAAAAGTAACATTTTTCCCACTGTTAAAAAAAAAATAAAACCTGCAAAAGAAGCCAACTACAGCTGAAATTTCTTTACAAGACATCTATATTGGAGACTTATGGTAATGGGCATATGATGTTCAGCCACAACATCCAACAATTTCATTACCCTTTAAAGTAGCTGAAAAACAATTGTAAATCTTTAGAATTCCAATAAGGTTGATCTAGCTTCTAGTCGCAACCTCATCCTTCTACTGTATAACATTAACTATTGTATTTTTTCACTGTTGAAGCAGTAGCATAGGAGCTCTGAGGAGGATGAAATTTCTTCACACACAGAGCTGTACAAAGTTCAACAATAAACTTGTCGTAAAAATTGCTAGCAAAATTATCCTCCTTTGAAAATCTCATCTTATGCTTTGCTTAGTTCACACAGAAAATCCAAGGACTGCATAAGGATTACTGTAAAAAAATATTTGCATAGTGAAAAAACTCACATCACATCACGAAAGGAAAAACAACAATATGGTTACTTTTGAGAATGAAAACTCCCAAAGTAGTAACAGAAACTGCCAAGTACTCAAATAACTTTGATAATCGCTTGCAAAAATTAGCTGACAAAATGTGGCAGAGAAAAAGCACTCTAATTATGACAGTAATTAAAATATGGTACAATTAGAAATAAACAGTCCGAACAAAAATATTTTTTGCTAGTGATGTATATACACTCATAAAAAGACCAATTGTGTTCCCAAAGTAGAGGGAACAGAGCTACCCATCTGTATGTCATTTAGTACAGGAGAGGCAATGGCAGGTTTAAATTACATGGTATTGGATTGCAATTTCCTAACATTGGATGCTTTTCTGCTTTTTTACCTTGAGTCATTACTAAAGAGTGTTCATAAAAAGTAGCTTAAAGCACAGATGCTTGCAAATCATTTAAGAAAAGATGTTTCTTTCTTCCTCCCCCTCTTCTTTTCTCATTTTTTTTTTTAATGTGTGGGGGTGGGTGAAGAGGGGAGAGAGAAAAAGAATAATGCTGTTGGTCACTACTGACTAACCCTAGGAAGTATTTTGAAGAAGAAAAAAGTAAAATTGAAAACATCTGATTGAAGTAAATAGTGCAAACATAAAAAGCTTTACTAGTGAAAGAAAGGTATTGAAAAGCGACTTTATTTCATAGATTAGAAATTACTTTTGATCTAAACATTCTTAAAAACAGATTGTTTTCCACTCTGAGCCATCTCATTAGCTGTGCTGCAGAGCCTTCGTTTTAATGGCGAGCTTTGAAAGAGCACTGCTGTATGCCTTTGTTAGCTTCAATCTTATTTGGGAGAGGGATAAAGATTTCATTCCAGGTCTCTTTGTTTGTCTTTCAAGAACCACTAAAGCAGTATTCACACAAATTTTGCAGGAATGTGCCCTGTGCCATAGCTTACAAATTATTTGGTTTTGGTGCACTTAAAGGTCACCTTCCAAATTAGCAAAATTTTCCTACATCCTGGCTTTTCAACCTTAAATGTAAATATTGTTTCCTAACTGTAAGTGAGGTTTGTTCTTTATAACATTTGGTTGCTTATTTAAAGATGTCAAACGTTGGAGGTTTTTATTCTCCAAACTTGCAGGGCTCTAGGACTAATAAGTCTTTCAAAGTCCAGCTAACAGGGAAAGGAAGCATATGCATTATATAAATAGCTATTGTTATGTTGCATTACGCAGCCCAGAAAGAAACTGTTTTGAGAGATTGTCTTGCACCTAGAATTTCAGTATTTAAAAGTAGTCTGGAGAGCAGCAAAGAATTTTATAAACCAACATCTCTTCACTTTTAAAAATATCAACCAACTATTTTTTTTAATTCTAGTTGCTCTTTAGATATTGGAAAAAGCAAACCAAGTGTAACTTCACTTTGGAAAAAGGCAGAGAAAATCCTGAATGTTTTAAAGAATGGTCAGTATTCCCTCTTTACTCTCCTTCAATAATTTTTCATCTATTTAGGAAACTTAGTGTTCCTCAATGTGCTCACTATACGCACAAGGATATTTCTATATGTCACTTGATCCATAACAGATCAGAAGTAGGATGTCTGTTGTAAAATATTTTCCCCCATTGTTTTTAATAATTAACTGTGTGTTCTACAATACAGAGTAGTATTTATGTCTACAGGGGAACTACACCCAGCTGCACTGGTGTCAACTGCAACCTGTCCCAACAAAGGACTCTCCAGGTTTGTAATTTAATGGACTATACATCAGCAAAAAGCTACAGTTGCACTACAAATCATAAAGGAAATCTCTTGGTCCAGCCCTCAGCATTCAAGAACAGCCCTATTCAATTAATTGCACTTATTATTTAACTGCTAGCAAAAAAAAAAAAAAAAAGCTCTGTAAATTTGATTGCACTATTTCCATACTGCCAAGGATGTAAAGCAAGACCCACCGCTGACTGCAGAGGATGCAAGGATACGTTATCTGAAACAGGGCTCGCCTACAAGCCTCAATAAAACGCAACGAATCCTAAAAATTACTGGCTGAGATTCTAGGAATACAGTCCTTTGGTTAGGAAAAAAAATACAGACAAGAGACACAAAAGTGCTCAACTTGCAGGTGCTCAACTTGGAGCACGAGTGGCTGCTTCCTTTTTTTTCAACTGTTCCTTTACAGCCTATATGAGGTGTCTGCTACATTCAAGCCAACCGTCTGTATCTTGGGAGGGGACAGCATAAAGTTACACAAATATATGCCCAATACAGGAAAAACTGCCACCAGTAATGTGTTCATTATTAAAGCAGAGAATAAAGGTGCAGGCTGACCGCCTTCCTCAGCCTGGTTCTCCAGAGAATGGACTAGACAGGGGCTGTGGAAAGGGCTCCCATGCAGGCAACAAACTTCTCCAGCAACTCAGGCATAAAGGCAGGCTGACAGCTCATTTGCAAATTATACAGTCCCAAGGCAGAAGAGAAAAAAGGTCACCAGCTTTACAAGTAGCAAGACATCAGCATGACTACATTAAAGGTGAGGCTAAATTAAAAATACACTGTGAGAATAACAGTCTGGATTCATTGGATCTACATTAGGGCTCTGAAATGGATCTCACTTGTTCTTTGAAGGTGATGCTCTCAGCAATGACTTTTAAAGGAGCCCAGGACAGCTATGTTCCTAACTCAGACCCTGCTGTTAGGAGAGGTGAATGCTGGCCTACAAAGGCAGACAAAACTCCCCTTAGGTTCCACTTCAGGATCAGGGGACAGGTTAAATGTCCCTAGTTGGTGAACCTCTGTAACTCTGCTGGGGTTAGTGCTCATTAGAAGAGCAGTGCACAGGCAACTGATCCACAAACAGGCACCAGCGATTCCACCTGAGGTCACCTGCCTTCAGCCTTTTGCCCACAGTTAGAGCAGTGCTAAAAGCTGTTAAGATCCTGGAGCAGGATAGAAGGCTTTGTGATGAAAAGGCCAGGCTCACAAATCTTAATGCATAAACGTAAAAAAAAGCTGAAGATGGTGAAACAAACACCAGCAGAAATCCTTCTGGGGCCTTCACGGCATTCCTGTGCTTAGGAATGGCTTTTTTGAAAGCAATGCAATGCACACTGCCATTCAGTCTTCACCTGCAGACTACAGGCATCTGAGAGTTCAGCTCTGGAGTCCTCCTCTGTTCGAATGAAGTGAACAGGAAGTATTTTCTGGGTGTTGACCTGATAATGAAGACATTAAGCATCTCACCTGACCTATAAATTCCAATTTCAATTGACCTTTTCAAATCTGTGGTTCATAACACAGGCATGTGCCATTTCCTTCCCTATAAGCAATCACAAGAAAACTAGCAGCGAGATACGTCCAGACAGACGGACACAAGTTAGCAGACCATTACTCCTCACCACTCAGCCCTTCACCTGCTCCAGCATGCCAGAGGGTGGTGATTAGTGTCTGACATGCCCTGAAATACGGTGTCATTTTGCCTGATGGCTTTCCTTCTTCAAACACTCTTTTGACCCGTTGTAACAATTTTCTCTTATGTTTTGTTGCTTCGCTGCATGGAAGACACAACGTACCTTTTCCCCCTTCTATGTATGCTTACGTTCCGCTACCATTAATGGACATTACAGTCATGCACTGAGCACATACCATTAAGACTTCCTGAATAAAATACAGCAAGATCAAATGCTCCAGCAGAGCACAGCCATGTAATAAATCGAGCTTCTAGTTTTCAGTAGTACTTCTTTTAATATATCCAAGCAGCTTTTTAGGTGCCTTCCAGCACGTTCTATTATTCGTATACCACCCCAGCCCCAACAACTAGATAAGGGTCTACAAATGTACATCAGATTACGGGACCTGGCTCTAAGTATGTATCTCTTTGCTTCCCAAAGCCTGTCCATTCACGAGTGGGTCATACCTTAGTCATTGATGGTCAATTATCTCAAATGGACGTTAAGAGGAAGACTGCAAAGCTAAAATTTATTTGCGTACATTTCTTTAAATAAATATCCTTACATATGCTATTGCTGATACTCAGCATTATTAAAAGTGGAATCTCTCATTTTTGCGATTTCAAATTGCATTTACACAGTTTACGTCTCTTGTTTACAGCTTTGCCTCTCTCTCTGCTTAGGAAAAGGCAAACACACAACTCTCTCTTTTCCTTTCTGTTCAGCCTGTTCCCTGCAGCCTCTGCTCCGCAGCCCTGGGAGAGTGCTGCAGTGTCCTCTCCTTGCAAACAAGCCAGGAGCAGCTCATCCTGTTTAAAAAAGGACAACTCTTGGAAATGCAAATTGATGCAAACATTTCTATTGGCTTCTACACTGGAAAACAGTGTTTTACAAAACCTGTATTTGACATGATAGATCTTTTTACCATCCCATCACAAGCCATTTTAAATTACCCAAGTGTGCTGCTGATTAGGATAGATGCTGCAAAAGAATTCCACAATGCTGGGAGGTCAAATTCAAGTAAAATCCAAACCTCATCATTAAAAAAAACCCTGTAACTGTTTTACACATTGAAAAACAGACCTGTGTTTCTTCTCTGAGGGATGGCTCCTTTGCTTTCTTGCTGTAGGCAGCTAACTCATGCCCACTGTCGAAACACCATTTGCAGTTTCATGCAAGCATTAGGAGTAATGGGGCGAAGACCACTGCCACTATATCGTGCGTTGAAAATCCAAAAGCTGGGTACTAGGAATAGTCACAATTCTGCCAAATGCCAGGTTCTATCTTAAAGGAACATGACCCAAAAATTAACTGTCTTTCAAAAAAATGATTTACTTAACACCCAGCAGGGTCACAGTCACATGGCCACAAGGGAAGGGCAAGACCCGTCTTTGCAAATTTGCAAGCTTCCCATGCAATGCAGTAACAAAGCTGTCACATTTTTCTTTTTCCACCTGGTCATCAGCACGGCTCATGCTTTATATATGTATTTTGAGTCACCATCAGAGATCTCCCATGTAAGACAGCAAATTTCTCAAGCACTAAAAAAAAAATAAAAAAATCCTCAAACTCCCAACTAATGCACCTCCTCTGTGCACTCATTTTCTTTCCAAAGAAACTGGTACTGGAACTCCAGCAGTCCCAGTACAGAAAGCATCTATAGGAACAAATGGAAGCTGCCTTTTTCTTTCCACAGATCCGTAAGTGTCTTCGTGGCAGGTTATGTAGCCAAGGTAGCCACACAAGCCAAAGAGACATGCCCTGGAAATCTGAAGCTGCCTCTCCTCCCTGCGAATGTAAAAAACATTTAACAAAAGATTGAAGTGTTTTGCATAGTGGGGAAGGAAAAGCAGCTCTGTTTGTCCTCTCCCGGGATGTCTACTTTACTTCCTTATCTCACATTAACGAAATAAATGTCAGTACCAGCCACGGTCTTGGTCTCAAAACCTTTACAAATTACAAGCACTGGGGGATTCACCACCACCCTGTGCTGGCCAGTGGAGGTGAACACAGCTTCCCCAGGGGATTTTTGAGCTGTCATCTTCACCGGTACTACAGCAATGGCAGCATGTGGCTGCTCAGCAGAGGCTGGTGAACAGAAACACCTTCAGTTAAGTGGAGCAAAAAGCTCATTGCATTGTTACTGCCACTTTGTTACCCTTTCTGCTGAGATGGCCACAGAGAGAGTGCAGGGGGCACCTGACCTATTTGCCTTACTCTTGGATGCAAACCAAGCAAGACAAGATGAAGATCTATTGGTGCTGCGGTGGAGGGTGGAGCATTTATATATAATGATGGATTTCTCTTCCTCCCTCCCTTAACAGATGAAGAGACTTTTGTTTTGCTGATACAATGCTAGCACTTTTCACAGGCACTACATTTGTTTAAATTAAAAACAAGAAAGGCAGAGACATTGAGCACTCTGTATCTGGTCAGTAGATTTCTGTCAGAATCAATAAAAGGCTGCAGAACATATGGAAAGGCATTTTATTAACAGAATAATTAAGCTGAATTTACCAAGAGTGCTTTACGCTACCTTGTGCCTTTAAAATATTTCAGTAAGCCACCAAAATAAGTTTATTCATACGGCTTTAATAAAGGTTTAACCCTGCAGCAGAAACAATTAAAAAGTCAGCATTTGCCAGCGGTTACCGCAGTGGTGTGCAGCTCATTGTGGCATTCAGGCTGTTGCTAAATCCTCCTGCTGCTTCCTCCACAATAGTGATGTGTGGCCTGTGAAATGAGCACTGTGTTTCAAGAATCAAGGTGCTGCAATCTATACTTGGGATGGGGGTGGAGGAAAGGAGCAGCGTGGGTGGAGGTCTTTCTTCTCCTCCAATTCCCCGCAACAGTCCAGATATAACCTCCTGCAAAACCCTGTCTCCAGCTGTGCAGGAACCCTTTAAGCAAAGACACAAGCAAGCACAACCTGCTCCGTGGCCTTTCATCCCACAACTCCAAGGCACTTGAGGGACGTACCCAGCATGAGGACAGGAACAGCTGGAACATGTGCTCCAGCTGGTGCTCTGCTATGTCCACCATGGAAAACACTCTAGCTCCCTTCACTCTCAAGCTGCTTTGGGAGTAAAGGCAGAGAAACAGCCAAAAAGGTTAGTAACTGCCAACTTCTTTCCCTAGTGGGCCTTCTGGACTTCCCTATGTTTCTGTAAAATTCAGCCATGCTTTATGGGCCAGGAAGACAGGGTCAAGCCCTATAAAAGGGCTTTAAGAGGATGCAGCCGAGCCCTTCCCTGCTCTGCTCTCCTTGGGATTCCTTGACCTGGGCCAGAGCATTGAGAAGGGAGTTCTTACCAGGGGTGAACAAAGCCGCTGGCGCTGGACCCGGTCTGCCAGCAGGTACTGTCCCACATGAACCTCTCCCCTAGCTGGAGCAGGGGGCACCTTCATACACCAGCCATGCACCCCTTCCCAACACAGTGTCTTTTGAAGGAAATGACAAGATGAGACACATATTTTGCTTGTGACCAAGAACAAACATTTTCTGCTTCTTGGCCATCTCTGGGGCACAATTCCTCTGTATTCACTTCCCCTGAAATCACCATCTGTGCTGTAGAAACCTCTGGTTAACCTAACAGCTAAGTTATGGTAACGTCCACGTCTCTGGTGCCTGCTGACTCCCAGTTCACATTCTGGACCCATTCAATGTGCTATCAAATCCCAAGCACACACATGCCCTAAGTGACTCCTTGGGTCACCTCCTCCATCACTTCCCAACATACTCTTAGTGACTTTAGGGTTCCCATTCCCAACTTGCTCCTTTTCTTGCTTGCTCTCCCTCAGCTTAGTGATATGTAAAATCTCCTTCCTTTTTGTGTGCTGGCATCTCTCCTTTACAACATATTCTTCTCTGCAGCCTTCATCATTTACTAATCAGAGAAAGGACAAAGCCAGGGGCTGTCTTTAATTGAAGAAAAGGGAAGGCAGTCCTTAGAGGACTTCTCAGGCCTCCAGTTATAAACAGACAGTCCAATAATTTAAGAAGTAGCTCTTCATGGAAACTTTTAAAACACAGAAGCACCATTAGTGCTGAAACTTCATCTTTTCCAAACCCAACTAAGCAGAAAATGCAGTAAGCCTGAGCTGCAGAGGGCAAAGGAATGGAACACAGGAGATTTATGAGCTCCCAGAATTAAAACATTCCTGTAAGGGTAGAAATGGTTTGTGGTGGGTCCTTTATGAGAGCAGGAAGGGAACGCAAATGACCTTAAGAGATCCATCAGGGAACACCTGAAGAAACTGGCTCTGTGCATGGTCTGGGAGCACAAGAAACGTCTCATCATCCCTGTGCCACTCAGTGCCAGAGTCACTGTGCACTGAGGAGCTTCCACCCAGACGAGGCAGGGATGAGCACCTTCTGTCTGTCAAGCAGATGAGGGAGAGCACAGAACTCCACCAGAATGAGGAGTTAAGAAGGGGGGAAAAACAGGGTACAAACAAAAAAGGGTACATTAACAAAGGTCTTCTGGTCTTCTTTATGATTCCAAGTTTTTGCAAGCATCAGGCAAAACGAAAGTACCACTCCCAATGAGGTAGCTACAAATAAATTTCATTATAAACTGTATTAAATAAGACATTCTTGACTGAATCCTATTGTACCAAAGAAGCATCTGTAAATATGGAATAACATCAAACATACTCCCATTAAGACAGCTATATACAAAGGTAATTTAAAAAAAAACCCAACATTTTCAGGCCATTCCAAAATTATGATAATGTTGTGCTCTATTGAGATAACACAGCATTCTACTATCACATGACTGGGAGGAAGACATACACACAGACATTTATAGAATAATGACACATGAAAGGCTTCACATACCGTTTACTATTGTGCTCACATAGTGCTTGTTTCCAAGAGTCTTTTCAAGCATTTATCAAATTCCTCATAACTGCTGGGAGGTCGTAAACTAGGTAATTTGTAAGACTGTATTTTAAGTTTTAAAATCTATTTTTGCTCAAAATTTATATTTACCTTTTTTATTCTTAAATTTAGCTTCATAGAAATGAGTCTAAATTGTTGCCCCCCAACCAGTCCTGAGGAAAAATACATCCAGCTGAGATCTTGTATGACATCTTTAAATGTATAACATATTTAAACCCAGAGCAAGTTTTTATATTCAAGATATAAACCCCAGAAAATAGGGATTTATAATGAGAACATTGACAGGCATTTAACCATAGCCATACTGGTGTTTTTTGCTCTACAACATATCAGTCTTACTTTTATTTTCCTTCAGCCCATGTGAACAGACATCTGTGACAGTACATCTTTGGTGATACATGTTACGGAAAGCTATGAGAAAGTTAGAACATACATTATGGAAATTATATTTCTGAACACAGATACATACAATATGAAATGTTTAGACATACTTGTCACACAAAATTTGACAGCAACTACTGTACTTTGAACAGGCTAAGGTCTTTCCTAGACTTTTCATTGTTAAAGCCAGATCTGGCAAACACCACACACACAGATAATTTCACTGACATGAGCAGTTTGAGAGTTCAGAGGGACAAATGCATATGAATAACTCATGTTGGTTAACTGTTTGCAAGATCTGCTCCTAAAAGTAAACCTTTATGTTAACAGATTACTACTAAAAGTCCAACTTTGAGACCCAGTGATTTTCTGTTCACTAACTATTAATTTCAATTTCATTAGAAGATATCATACTGGAACTTGGAGTTAACAAAAGATTTAATAAAACAAGTTATAAGAAACTGTACTCTAGACATTTACTTAATAAAGACACCATATGCCCAGCACCATCTTCATACAGATGTATTGTAGTTTAATCTAATCCTAGAAAAGTATGGTTTCCTATTAGTTATTTTAGTAATTAAACACTTCACAACAATTTAATATTATCTAGGACTTTATTATTGCATACAGAAGAAAACCAAAAACCCCTAAGTCTACCCTTGTGATTTCTTCATCATTACTTTTACTTAATTTTACAGGCACCATAACTTTCTTTCATCTACAGGAGAGGAAAAGCCAAATTGTCTCATGCAAAAAAACGTGATGTAAGCAGCACAACATTCAAAGTGTTAAAGAAATAAAGGATTTTTTTAATAAATGAGAACCCATAATAATTAAAAGACACAGCAAAGCAAAATAAACTATCTTTTTACTTTATAGCTCGGTGGTCTGCTACAGAAAACATATGTACATGGAATCTGTATAATCATTACTTGTATTACTTACTTGTTGGTATGCACCAAAGCAGCTGAAGTACTTTTTAGATTAAAGGTTTGGGGGGGAGGGTTGTTGCGGTTTGGGTTTTTGGGGTTTTTTTTTAATATTTCATTTCTGTGAACTAAATCCTGGCAGGTTCTGAGTGCATCCTACATTTCCAAAGACATTTAGAGCATCCAAGTCTAATGAAGCAGGCTCAAGGAGTGACGCTTCTCTATCACAGGACAGACACAGCGGAGCTGCGATTGTCACTGGCAGTGAAGAAACCTTGAACCAATGCAAAGGTATTTTGTGTACGAGCACAGACTGATGTGACTTTTCACAATGATCACTCTTTTCTTAAAATACTTGTAAACGTCCATAAGGTCTTAGGGTGTGTTTTATAGATGAATGACTCCTAAATGGGAAGTGTTTCACAGTGTTAGGCGTGCAGAACAGCATATGCGTAGTGCCATCTACTGGGAGTAGCGCTGCTCGTACTTTGACTTTACTATGTCGGCTGTGAAAAACGTTACAGGCAAACCCTGCGCTAGGTTCGCACACATTGAACCGTTTAGTCCTAGCTTCAGACAGAAAAATATTTTTTAAATGCAATTTGGAAGAATAGATCCACACTCCAGGTGATAATAGACAAATAGAAAAAGAGCAAGTAAAAACACTTCACTCGCACAACTGAGCTGGTGTAACTCGCACATGCTTAAAAAGCAGTGTTTCAAAGAAAAGGCAGAAGGTCACCCCTGTTCTAAAATACTTCCTAACATTATCTCATTCATCTAACTTCTGGGGGAAAAAAAAAATCACTTATTTCTGATCTACAGCTATAACTTTGTATTAAATATTGCGTTGGTTTACTTCATTCCTTACAGGAAGGACAAAGGTACCATTCCAAGGATAGAAACTGAAATTATACTTTCATTCAGGTCCTTATCCTGCCAATATTTAACTGCATGGAGTTTAAAACTGTGTTTGAAAGCCCAGTTTACAGCTCTGCCAGCACTTTGCTTCTTAACACTAAGCGCGTAAGGGGCTCCAGAAGGTTAGAAAGTCTCCTTCCGTATGGAATTTGCAACTGAATTAGAAGAAGACCAAACTCCATACCATTCCAGACTGGATGGGCACACAGCACGGTGCTATGGCTGCCGGGCTGCAATTCACACAGGAACGAGTGGTGGGAAAAGTACTAACCCAAACTGTTACATTATGAAAAAAATCATGAGAACGTGGGGTGTTTTCTGTATACTCGAAAGTTAAAGTCACAGTGCACTGTGGCTTTTAAGCAGATGTTGGCTCTAGATCTCATTCCCATGTTCAGTTTCATACATGCTAGACCCTTTACTTGCAACCCCCTCAGTACACCACACACACAAAAAAAACCAAAACAAGGGCAAAGCAAGCCCACGCTCATTTATAAGCAGCTGGGGAATTTAGATTACTCTTAAAATATGTGAGATATGTGACTGTATACTATTCCGCTGTTAGCAGATGAATTTGGATTTATTATATATAAAAATCTATATATATCCATAAAGTAGCCAGCCAGTGGAACTCAATTAATGTTTGCACAGTTATGCATCAAAGGGACAGAAATAAGCAGTAGCATTATGAGCTTTTTGTTCCAAAATGTGACTACTGGATTACGCTAGAAAAACGATTTGACAAAATCACTGATGTGGCGCTTTGCACACAGGTACGCGCTCAGAAATCCCTCCCATGGGCTGTGTTTCTAACCGACCAACTTTGAGATCTCGTTTTCGGAGCAGGAACAAAACGGCCAGACGACTGAGTGCCCTCATTTCAAGGTAGACACCCGCAATATGAGTGCACATCAAAAGGTGCATAATGAGGGCTAAGGAAATTTCCTCACCCTGTATTTTTAGGATTTTAAATCTGGCTCAGCAGCAAATACAACAGGAAACCAAGGTCAGGCTGACACAATGTGGGCTATTCTCTCTCTTCCTCAATATGTTTGCAGCTCCCATCTAGGTTAATGGGCATTCTGTGCACACGTGTGGAGAAACGGAACACAAATGCTGCAAAAATTGGACTCAGATTTAGTTCAAATAAAGTGTAATCAGCTTTAGAAAAATCCAGCAGCTTGAAAACTGATGTCTTATCACTGAAAAAATCTTTAAAACATCATCTCCATATGCTTGCTAAGTCCAGCTCTGGTAAAAAGTGCTTGTAACATTTTGCACCCTTATGAAACCAGTTGAGAGTGCAGAACAAACACCCAAGCTGGTTCTTTTTTGATGCTTCAAATACTGATTAGCCAGGATCGTATCTTTTTTATTTGAGCGTCAAGAAAATTCCTAGTAACGTTCAAAATTAGCTCAGTGCAGCTTCTATTTTCTCCCACATATCCATGACCACTGACATCATGCAGACATTAGATACTGTTGATGTTTTAAGCTAAACGCAAAATACTCAGGTTCACGGTTTTCATGATATAACCAGCTCATGGAGATGGAGTCGAAAGGCCCCCTTCGCAGACCTAATTGCTGAACCTGAACCTTACACAAAAAGTGCAGCTGCATCTGGGCATTAAATTGCATGTTTCCATTTATTTATTTAGAGAAGTGTCACGCCACTTAAGAATATGCTGTCAGGGGAATGACATAATTAAGGTTTTAATTCTGCACCCTTTTTGTACATAATTTTCATTGTAATGTATTTGATTTATAATAACACCTAAAAAGGGACACACGGAATGTAACTATAGGATACTGCTAATGATTTTGGAAAATATTTTTAAGTTCTATGGTTAAATAGCAATCGATTTGCTAAATTCTTTTATGCAAGTTCTAAATGGCATTTAATAACTTTTTTTCAGTTTAATTCCACTTTTTTAGCCAATAATGAGGAAAACAATACAAAATTTAAAGGAGAATATGTTGGACAAGGAAGTCAGATAGCATTTCCAGGCATCCTAAAATCTCGGATATGAAAACGCTCACTCAAACCAGTGATTTTTTTTTTAAAAAAAAAGGAAAACAAACTTGTGGTTCAAAGGAAAACTTAAAACAAACCAGCACAACCCATAGCACATCGTTTCCTGCAGCAGAGACACCCATTCCTAAAAGGGCCTTCATTACGCATGACACAACAAGCAGCACCCATTCAACCTGAGGGAAGCCCACAGGCTCGCAGGGCCACTGGCTGGCTCTTTGTCACCAAATGCAGCAGGTTGAATGCAGACATCACTGTGATATCCTCACCAACAAAACCAGAGGCAAAGAACAGGGGCAAGAGCTGAGTAGGGAAGAAAAAAAAACAAAGAAAAAAAAAAGATGAGAACAAATTAAAACATCAAAAATGTTAAGATACATTCACAGAAAAAACGCTTACAATTGTATGCAACTACCACAGGGGAGCACAATTCTAAACCTAGTTTCTTAGTACCTTTAGCCCATTTCTGATCATCCTCCCTCCCCCCCCCCCCCCCCC
>VZZY01019343.1:214894-235310 GCA_013400335.1 Eurystomus gularis
ATGACAGCGCGGCCGCCGCCGCCTGGCCCCGGCCGGCCGCGGAGCTTCCTGAGCGCCTGGTCCGCCACAGCTCTCGCAGCAGCGCGCCTTCCCGGAGCGGCTGTTTCACAGCCGGGGTACCGACAGCCGCCCGGGAGGCCAGAGTACCGGAGGGCTGACGGACAGGCGGGCAGTCCTCGCCGTGCGCGGGGAGGACGTCACCGGCCCTGCCTGTGTGCGCGCTCATGCGTCTCTGTGAAGCCCCCAGTGCGGCCTGAGCCAGGCGCCAGAGGAGCAGAGCGCCGGGGTGAGGGGACACACCACGTCCCCTTCCCCTGCCCCTCAGCCCAAACCCACGCCCCTCCATCCAGAAGGACCTGCCTCCGCGGTCCCGGCTCGACCTCCCAGACCAGCACCGCTTCCCCGCTCTCCTCGGTCAGGACCGTAACTCCCTCAAGCGTAAACAGTTTAAAGGAAATTATTTGAAATTCCCGAGGATTATAAAATAGATCCTGACCTCTTGAAAATGTCAAGTATTTCAGCGTTCACCAAAATGTTGTTACTTAGTCTCAAGTATTCATAAAGACTCCACGGATATACAAGTCCTGAAAGCCCAATAAAATATAACTGAGCGTTCATGAAAGAACTTTATTGCAGTTAACATATTTTATTCCCTTATTGCTGACATTTTGATCGCCATTTTTATTTACTCTGTACCTTACAGCAGTGCCCGGTAGTTAGGAGCAGGAGGGGACCTCCTGGTGCTAGGTACTGCACGCACACATGCCCAGGCCTTGCTGCCGGGAGCTCTCCCACCACGGCAAGAACTGCTCGTGAAGAACCAGTACTGAGCAAAGTCCAACTCACTGCCATTAACACATTTGGTTTAGAGGTGCTTCATCCCCATCTGCCAGTTCCATGGGCACAGAGAACAGCCCGAGGAAGAATGGTGGTTGTGTTGTTGCCACAGGTTGAGACCGTTCCTCTGCTCTTTCCGCAGCAGATACAAGCTTGGCCATAGCCTTCAACAGGTTCAGGAACAGGGCCAGAGCACAGGAAACATGAGAAGAAAACACTAGCCTGGACACATCACTGCAGGTGATTTAAACTCCTGTGCTGTGCACACCTGGACCTTTCCAGTTTAAGCAAAGACTGCATCCTGGTACCGGAGGCACCTGCCTCAGCCTCGAGAGAACCTCACCATGTCGGCACAACACCCCACCTTGCCAGCACCAGGGCCAAGTGGCCTGGGGACAGCACTGTGCTAACGCGACTGTCACGTGCCTGCGCCACGGCAAGTACTGCAGCATGTCACTCCCATCACGCAGGCTTGTCACTCTCCACATCTTTATTATGGCACTGCAACAAGTCGCTTTTCTGGGGATGGACGCTCCACGAAGAGGTCAGAGCAAAACTCACAAGCCAGGGAAGGGGATGATGCTTTTATACATCACTTCTCATTTTTTGCTCTTTGGTGGGCTTTCTTTTTTTTAAACATGTGCTGCTTGCTGCACTGCCCACCACACCCAGGACATGGTGGGCTGCTCCACAGTTGTCCCTCCATGTCACCAGACTTCTTGGAGCCCCTTCATTGCACTCCACCCCACAACCTAGCACAACATCGGCCAGTGTGGATCCTTGATCTGTCTGGCTCTCATAAGATGGACACCATGCTCATAGATAGCTTGTAAATCTTACAAATGTAGATCCTACAAATATAGCAATAACTGTGTCATTAGGTGGGCCTCAAGAGCCTTCTGCTAGGATGGTACATACTGTGACTCCAGAAGAGTCTTCCTTTTAGGGTGTCGATACCCTAATGTTGAGATATGTTAAAGTACTGCCAGCTTTCAAGAGCTTCTATATTGTCAATTGCAAATGTACAGAAATCACAAGTTTGGCCCCAAAATAAACATGATTTGTTAAAAAGAAACATAGGGGGCCTGTTAAATTTGTCCTTCGGAAATTAAGAACTTTGTATGTACTTGGGTTATGTTTTCTCAACCTCTGTCTGCAACTAGAAAAATTTCTTTGGGGGAGGGACAACTTGAGAGCTTAGGCTCTGGTATTATCACATCTTGCTTTTAAGAGCTGTAAGGGAAACATCAAGGGACTCCGGAGCTGATAACACCACTGGTGTACGTTTTTCCACATTCAGTGCTTTTCCTGACAACTCAGCTCCAGAATTCTTTAAGTTACATGAGAATCCAAGCTCTCAAAACAACAACGTGAGGTTTTAGCTCTTTACAAGTGAATTTAAAAAATAACACAAATTCTTAAGGGAACAATTGTTTCTTTTCTTGCCCCAGTAGTGAAACCTTAACAGTGTGAGGCTTCTACTTTTTTTCCCAGTTTCCCTCCCCCAAGTCCCTGGCCCCATTTGGAGGGCAGGAAACAATTAGAGATAGGTACACACTCGCCAGAGAGACGGGCTCTTGTGTCAGGAGTTTCTGTGTCACTGGAAAAAGCAAAGAGCAAAAATATAGCCACACTGGAGAAACCCAAACAACCAGAAGTCAGAAGACAGTGAAGGCCTGTGAGTCTGCTACACTCAAGAGTTACGTTAACAGTTTCATTTTAATTAATATTTGTTTTGTTAAGTTGCTCCAGTCCAGCAGTAAGTTCCAACAGTTGTTTTGCAAAGGCTTTATTTATTTAGACATAAATCAAACTATAACCAAATGTTTCACTGATAAAGATTAGTGGGATATTCAACGTACACATTTATTCCAGCCTTAGCGTTTGGGTTTTTCTTTTCATTTGGCTTTTGCTCACCTAAAGCTGCTGCCAGTCAGATTGAGCAGACAGAACAGAGCAACCACCAGGTACTGCACGAACAACAACGCAGCCTAGAGAGAACCACGTGGGCAAGTATTTCAGTATGTCACGGATTTCTGTGCCGAAACCGTTATTTACCCACTCATCACTTCCCCTTAACACATTCTCTGCTAACGCTGAGGCCCTTGGACTCTCCTGCTCCCTGCACTGCACTTGGTAGTTTTTAGGGACTTTGCTGTCTCTGGTAAATGGCTTCGGTTTGTCATGTGTGTGCTGAGCTTGGGGTGAAGGCAATGCTTCATAGCTTATGAGGAGATGTTTAATGGGCTCTGATCCCGTAACCATCACCAAGCTGCCAGCTGTGGCAGGAGACTGGAGCACAGGAAAACTATTCAGCGGGGGGATGAGGGCTGCTTGTTATTTGTTGGAAAAAGAAGGGAAGAGTTCCAGGTCCCCCTTCTGATCCAAGAAGATCTCTGATCCTGAAACTCCCTTTGGTGCAAAGAGTGCTCCCCTTGCAGTGCACAAAGCGTCTTCCTCACACATACCCTCCTCACCACCTGGGCTAAGCATCCCTTCTGTCCTGGCCTCCCAACAGCCTGTTAGAACAATGAGGGGGCAGCCTTCAGCCCTCCAAAAAACACGTATCCTGTGAATACGCATTTGTGCTTTGTAATTATACTTTTAGACAACTGCATGCTTCAATGCACTGTACTGCACGTGAAGCATTTGGCACAAAATTGTAAAGGTAACTGACAAAACCTCTGGAAATTCCCCTTTAAAGAGAGATTTTAGGCTCTGGATTTTCATGTGCTTGTACATCCATTGATAACACAAACCAGGCATCTTTGCAAGTTTGTGATTTGCTATTAAAATACCTTGCAAATCTCACTGCCTGAAGAGGGTAAAATACTTTAAGTGATTCTCAGGGGTCATGTTGGGACCGACGCTGTTTAACGTCTGTGTCAGTGACATGGGCACCAGGACTGAGTGCACCCTCAGCGAGCCTGTGACAACGCCAAGCTGTGTGGTGCGGATGACATACTAGAGGGAAGGGATGCCATCCAGAAGGACCTGGATGGCAGAGCTGGGCCCATACCAACCTCATGAAGTTCAAAAAGGCCAAGTGCAAGGTCCTGCACCTGGGTCGGGGCAATCCCAAGCACAAGCAGAGGCTGGGCAATGAGTGGGTTGAGAGCAGCCCTGAGGAGAAAGACTTGGGCATGCTGGTGGATAAAACCTGAAAATGAGCCAGTAATATGCACTCACAGTCCAGAAAGCCAATCACATCCTGGTCTGCATCAAAAGAAGCGTGGACAGAAGGTTGGGGGAGGCAATTCTTTCCCTCGGCTCCACTCTTGTGAGACCCCATCCGGAGTACTGTGCTCAGCTCTGGGATCCCCAGCATAAAAAAGGCATGGACCTGCTCGAGCTGATCCAGAGGAGGGCACTAAGATAATTAGGGGGCTGGAGTACCTCCCCTATGAAGACAGGCTGAGGGAGTTGGGGTTGTCCAGCCTAGGGAAGACACGGCTCCCAGGAGACCTTACAGCAGCCTTCCAGTACTTAAAGGGAGCCTACAGAAAAGATGGGGAGAGACTCTTTATCAGGGAATGTAGTGATAGGATGAGGGGTAATGGTTTCAAACCAGAAGAGGGTAGATATAAAGTAGGTATTAGGAAGAAATTCTTTACTGTGAGAGTGGTGAGACACTAGAACAGGTTGCCCAGAGAAGCTGTGGATGCCCCCTTCCTGGAAGGGTTCAAGGCCAGGCTGGATGAGGCTTTGAGCAACCTGATCTAGTGGGAGGTGTCCCTGCCCATGGCAGGGTGGTTGGAACTAGATGATCTTTGAGGTCCCTTCCAACCCAAACAATTCCAAGATTAACAGTTAACATGCAGCAAAAAAATCATAAAGCTAATTATAAATATAAGCTTTAAAAAGCTTGCTGAAGAGGCACAAAACATTCTAAAAGAAACTAATTGTATTAGCCTTACAGGTCTACAAAAGTCCTGTAGCATCTAACTTGCATGCTTGTCTGCATATACTTTTTTCCCCCTCATACAATACCAGCTTCTCAGTTACAGCCACAGAAATCAGAAGTATTAGACCTGAATTCCCACTTCACTTTTAACACTCTCAATTAAAGCATGTTCTCCATCGCTGGAATGTTCAAACTGAATAGCAACCCAGTCTACTTTTAGGAAGTTTACATTGTGCCCTGATAAAAGAGGTAATTACTGCCATACCTCATGACATTTGAGTGGAAAACCAGGAAATGTCAGGCTTTAAACTTGAAGTTAGTAGTTACCATTAGAAAGGAGCCTAAATGGTGAAGTTCAAAACCTTTCTGCTTTCTTGAATATTACATATTCTCTTATGTTGGACTTTGTTCTTAAATCCTTCCCATAGCAACTGAGTGTATTCATCATAGAAACTCAAACCTAAATACACACCTTTCTGCAATACAGAAAGCAGTCTGACACATAAGAGATTTTCAAATAGGTTTGGCAAAATATGCTTTGGGATACTGTCAGATCCAGATGTTTTAATGGCCCTTACTTACTGAAAAGATAATTTGCAGAGGAAACAGAAAAGTGCTTAACTGAGGAGTATATTCAGTGTTTCATAACACAAACTATAGCAGTTGTCCCTGCACCTGCAGAGCAAGCAGGGGTGGAGGTGGGCACACCAAGCATGCCACACACCACAGCTGCTCTAGCTCGAGGGGTGCTGGAGACCCTCCCTGGTCCCACAGCTTCCTCACAGTGCCCACAGGCCAGCCCCCTTCCTCCTGTGAAACAGGCCCAGTCTATTAATGTCACTGATGTATCTTTGTCATGTTCTAGTTGGGAAGTGTCAGTAGCAACATCTTCTATATTCATCATTTTAACAGCTGGAGTAGGGGAGGAAGAAGAAAAGTCTAAATGTTGAGGTCAGATAAAGAATTAGAAGAAAGCAGAAAAAAAAGATGAGGAAGGATCAGACAGCATGGAAGCACTGCTCTCCCTATAGCGGGAGAATATACCTATAGGTATATTCTCACCTGCCCACCCCGAGTCCCACTCTGCGATACACAGTGACAAGCAAAGCCTTAGGGACTAACCACCCTCCACATTCTCTCCTTAGGCAGCAAGTTTCCTGCTGAGGTAAATTGGAGATCTTTTTAGGAGTGCAGCCTTTGCTCCTCCATCTAAGAGAGATGAGATCCCCATGAGAGATTTTAGATTATTGTGCACGCTAAAACAATTAAAATAAATAACCATTAAAAACCATAATAAAATAACCACTGAAATCTTGGAAAAGAAACCAGATTCTGAAACCTCTGCACATAATTCAGGATACTTCCACTGATTTCAACTGTTCAGAAAAAAAAATGCTAAGTAAGGAGGTAGGGCTCCATATGTCTGTGAGTTTGCATTTTTATTAGAATTGTTACCCAGAACAGAAAAATGTTTTATACTTATAAAAGAAAAACATTGCATCTGAGTAGAGAACAAAGAGCTATGTTTAATTTTCATTTACTTACCAAATTGAGCTAACACCCTCTGTAGCATCAGCTGCCAAAGATGGAAAGCTCACAATCCCTTACAGGAATACCCCCTTTTGTACGCTGAACTGGCCAGGCCATTGCTCCCCGCTCCTGCTAGTGAAAAAACAGTTTGGCAACAAAGAAGTTGGTGTGCTGGTGTAACTAAAGCCCAGAGATGTGTCCAGGGGCCAAATTAAAAAGGCCTGAGACATGAGAGGATAATCAAAACAAAGGGTTTTTTGAAGATTGTACCGTCCTGAAAAGGGAGAAGGGGAAAACTGCATTAATGCCTCCCTGTTCTGCAACTGCTCCCATGGAGGAGAGAACTACAAGGCTGAATTCTCCTCTTAACATTTGCACACAGGAGGGCAGTGGTACTAGTCCCCTCTGAACAGCCAAAGGACATGGCCTCGTACAGTGGGGATGAAGAGGACATCCCTGTGACACTGACAACACCGGGAGGAGGGAGTTAATTAATTCTTCTTTAAGTAATACAAAGGTTAAGAGGGACCTTGGTCCAAAGACTCTGGCTTGATCTTTCGGGAAGAGTGTAAAATGGCAGGAGATTTCCTTAGTGCAGAGGCAAGACACTGCAAAGCCTTGTGGGCAATGGATTAAATGGGAAGAGAAAAGTGGAACTGCAAAGAGCAAGAAAAAGTGGAGAGACCCCAAGGAGAGGAAGAGACTAGACAAGTAAGGAGTCCCCAAACCTGGGACCAAAGAGGATCCTTGGCTGAGGGTAGAAAACAGCGAGTCTCACACTTCTGTCATTTGCAAGTTGTTTCCCAATATTTAGGACCTGCAATACTTCCCAAAGGAGAGTAAAAATAGGTCAGTTGGGATTTTCCGCCCCCCGTCCATTCCTGCTCCTCCCAGATCTGATGCACTAAAATAGCCCTGAGCTGCACTTTCATTTTTCCTGACTTGGTAGCCTGCCAACATAAAGCACATTCCTTTTACGGCAGTGAGTTTATAACTACAACAGTCATAAACTATTCTTAAATGGGTCTTTTCTGAGAATCACGATCCTTTCAACATCTTGAAAAACGTCTAATCTTTTTCATTCCAGGCAGTCCTCTCTAGCACAGTGGTAAAGATTTAATTGCTTCTGGTGCTCAGATGATGAGATACAAGTGTTCTGGAAATAACCTTTTAATTTAACAATTCCTCCTGGCAAGCCCCAAAGCTTTTTGCATTGCTCACCAATAAAGAATTCATTTTCAGTACTAAAAGGAAAAACAAAGTTTAAAAACTTCTGGGTTACTGCTGTGGATAGAGCTATCCAAGAAGTACCCTAGCAATGGAGGCATTATACCTATTTTTACCATCAGGTATGCTCTCCCTCTCCACCAATATTTGCCTTGTCAAGCTACCAACACAGCAGAGCTAACAAGCTTTCTACTCCCTCCATTTTTAATTCAGGACAAATCTCATGTATCCTTTACCAGAAGGTGAAAGATAACTCTCTTTTTTAGCAGTGAATAGAAGCCCTTCAACAGGAATTTCTATTCTGCTTCGCTGAAAAAACTTCCTACTAGTTTATACTTCTTAAAGAAAAAGACTAGTTTTGAAGATTAAGCAAATATATCATTTGGAATTGGAGTTCTTTTAAATCGTGTCCGTAATTTAGTGGACTTCTTCCTCAGCTTACAAAGCTCATTTGCCTGGGTAATGGTACACAATAGATATGTGATACGAGCCATTTCTCTTAGGTAGACTATCTCAAAAATGAGGCAAAGAGAAAGCCTCCAGCCAAGAACTGGTATGACTTGACAGGACTTCCAACCCTAAACATCAAGAAAGTACCCTCTTTTGAAAAAAGCGTTGTCTCCCTTGCTCTTAAAATGAGATGAGTGAAGACCTGCCCCGCAGTAGGCTGCTGAGCGTGCGCTCCTGTCCTGCACTGCACAGATGGGCTGCAGTGCGGGAAGTGTGAAGGAACCTGCCACTTCTGCTGCCCAGAGAAGCTGAATTCTGAAACGTGAGTTAAATTTGATGTCCCTGTTTCATGAGGCACTGTAAGGAAATGTAGAAACACTACTTACTAGGCCACTGAAGGAGACAAGGTCCCTGAACACATCGGGATAAAAACAGTTGTGATTTCAGGCATGGTTTTGGCCTTCAATTTAATGAGCTCTCAGAGCAAATCTGTATCAAGGAATAAAAAAAAGCCCAAGGAAACAATGCTCCCCACCACAGCAGCAAACTAAAGCATTCTCAATGCAGGATCAGACATCATGGAGTTACTACAGTGTGTATAGGAAATTATGAACAAATAATCAGCAAGTTTATGGCCAGCAGATTTTTAAAATATTTAAAATCTTTTAATTGAAAAAGTAGTTGGTGCTAATATCTACATGTATATGCACATCATGTGCCTATAAATGCCATGCATCCTACTAGAAAAATAAACTTCTAGTGCAAAAGACATAGACCCACATTCTACCAGACATCAACCTGTGTCATTTCATTCAGCATTCAAATTCTTCAGCACAAACCATTTGAAAGCTGAATTATCTCCCTGTAATTTTACAATTTACTACATGAGAAAATATAATTTTTAGATTGCACTGTGAACCAGACCCGAGTATCATCTCATATTTTGTAAAAAAGCATCTAAGAAAAGCATGTGGTTTATAAAATTTAGTTACAATCTCTCTATTAGCTAGCATAACTGTATTTGAGACCAATTCAGGTTGATTGTTTCTTTTTTTATTATCCCAGTGACTAGAAAAGCATTTCGAGTTAAAGTCATCATAGCTGCCAGTCTCTCCCCAGCAGGCTCCCTTACATGGAAATTTTCTACGTGGCTTTCTCTAAAAACCAATACCGCTCATAACCACAGAGAGGAGCCGTCTCCCTTTCATAAAATTAGATATTACAGTCTCAGGAGTTGCTCTTCAAGCAACATCCTTCAAATAACATCCTCAGACACAGAAGTCTATGCATGCACCAAGAGAATAAAAGCACTCTTTAAAAATGTACCTTTGATCACACAGATTGTGTCATGATGGGATGCAGAGCAGCCTTATGAATATACAAGAAAATCTCAGCCTTTTATCCAAAAATAGTTTAAAAAAAATATACCATGAAGAAATTCTGATACTGCACAAAACCCACCCTGTAACAGTAACATTAATCATACAGAAACCACTGAACCTTTTCGCAGTTGAAAAAGAAATTAAAATAACATTTAATCCTTACCACAATAAAATTCCATCAAGTAAACCAGAAACTCGCAAGTCTTCCCTAGTCAGAGATGTACTTCTGTTTTTATAAATAGCACTAAGAAGACAATACAGCAAATAAGGAAAGAGTATATACTTTAAATCTTTATACTTTAAATCTCCTTTGAACTTGCAGTACAATCAGATGAGTTAATACTGAATGTTAGTGACTGAAAAGTGAGAAAGAAAAATACTTCTGTCCTAACAAATAAATTTAGTTCAAATATAAAGACTATTTTATTTTAAACCACTGTTCAAGGTAGATTAATTTAACAAATACTGTTATTTAAATTTCCATAACACCTTTTACTTAAATCTTCACTTGGTTAGGGTACCCTTAAGTATGTTGATTAACAAAATATATAAATATATAACTTTACATGAATTTTTCTGCAACTATTTAATAACCAGGATTATATCTGCATCTACCTGATTTAGGTTGTTCCAAGGATAAAAACATTTACTCAGGATTCTTCTTCCTTCTTACAAGAGAAAATGTCCAAAGACAAACTTTTTTTCAATTAAGAATGTTACCTGGAATCTGTGTGTGCTGAATTCCTATCTTCATTCCAGTGCAGTTTAACAATGCACAAACATAGCATTTTGTATTTTATAATTAGCTAAATATATTGACACTGGATGTGCAGCACAAGCACCTGCCTTGAGGCATCCTAAAGCTATTTTCAATTAATGAACAAAAGTACTAAATCTAGCTAAATATAGTACTTTAAAACCTGCTTTGATCATTTCCCTTCAATTCTCTCTCAAGTGCCCAGAATGCAAAGGTGTCTCTTCCACCTCTTTTAATTGACTGAAAATATTTATTAAACCTTACCTTTTTTTTCAGTCTACATTTCCCAGCCCTAAATGCATGCAAAACATGAAAACACCCATCCTGTACCCGCCAGCTGGACTCGCAGCCAACAGTAACCACGCAAAACCGTTTTGCGCAGCGAAAAGTACTTTACCTTTGGAAAAAAAATAAATAAATACTTTCTTTGTGCCTGTTAGAGTGAGCATACGACAGAGCTAATATTGAAGGTATTTCCAGGGTCAGCTGCCGCAGCCTCGGCCACGAGCCACCAGCAGGCAGGGGTGATGCCACCTGGCTAGTGACACCAGAGCTGGCAGCAACCCCCCCATTCCTGCGAGGAGCACCCCCAGATGCACACGCCAGGCCTGGCAGCAGCCCCCCAGCCTTGCATAGACGCCCCCAGATGCACACACCAGGGCTGGCAGCAGCCCCTCAATCCTGCACAGACCCCCCCAAGATGTAGAGGCTAGGCCTGGCAGCAGCCCCCCAGCCCTGTGCAAAGCCCCCCCAGATGCAGACACCAGAGGACACATGCCCATGCCCATGCAGCTGGCTCACGGGGCAGGCACACGGCTCAGTTCAGCTCCTCTGGTTTGGAGGGTCACGGGGGAACAACGCAGCCATCAATTGTTCTCCTCCTTCCCTCAGCCTTTTGCTAGTTTCAAGGCTCTGTAGTTCAGCTTCCCATCTGGATCAATACTCTAAAATAAATTTGGATGTTTTCTTTGCATAATTCTTTGTTCTTAAAAGTGACATCTGCTCCACTTCCAGAGGCAGCAGCACAGCACCCGCAGGCAGCCCCTCCTGCTGAAGCCTGCTGTCAGGAACTTCATGAAGCCTTGCCCCAAAATGCAGTTTGTTTCTGTCCTACTTGGACTCGCGCTCCAAAAAAGGAAATCCTACACTTGAAACATCGGGAGTTCCTCTTTCCCCTCTTGGTCCTAACATTTCACACCACTCTGACCGAAACATTAGAAATTCCTCAGGGACTCGGCCATTCCCCTATGGCATCCTCAGTCCCCAGCGTGGGACCATTCTCCTCCCATGGTTCGCTTGAGCACATCTCCATGCTGAGCGGGCAAGCCTTCAGCACCCATTATCAAAATTAAATGACAAAGGATGTAGCAGCTCTGTGTCCACCTTAAGGTTTTTTGAAACAATAATTACTGGTTAGAATTCTGATATATTTGTTCAGTATGTTATTTTTATAGCATTGGTGTATATGTACAGAAAGATTCTCATTCTCTTACATTTATAGGTGTACTTAAATAGATATTCACAGCTAGAACATACCTAGATGTCTGGAAACGTTATGTAGTTGCTAGGCAAAACAAATAAGAAAATCAACAAACCATAAACTATGATAAGTTAAACCCATCTGAAATCTTCCCTATTTGTAATCCAACACAAAGAAGCAACACACAGAACAGATTATCAGTTGGAAATAGGTTGACTGCTCAGATGACCTTCCATGGTAGTGTATTTGAGGGATTTTTTTAAGAAATAACAGAGGTAATCACTTGAAGTAGTTGTAGTGACTAATTTCAAATCATTGAAATCTATGGCGCAGACCTTGCTCTGCACACAGGTCGCCAGTGGAGCACAATAGTCACTTGAATCTGTAATGAATTATCGTGTTAATGAAGCTGCTGAAGATGCTTTTTTTTTGAGCTAGAGACCTTTACCAAAATCTATCAAGCTTTCCTTTTCACTCTTAGGAACCCACTCCAGATATTTTAGCTGGATAAGCATGTAACTGAGTATCAGAAATTAGGCACACTAACGCTGCATCACTATATTCCCAGATGGAGCTATCTTGTGTGTCGTCAGCCTTTGTCTGTGGTTGCTCTTTCTCCGCTGACAGGTTAGAAAATTTATCCTACAGCGTTTGGGAAACAAGCTGGGGCAATCATTCAGAAAAGAGGACACAAAAATCAGTGGGGTGGTTGACACTCCAGAGGGGAGAGCCACCCTCCAGGAAGATCTGGACGGGCTGGAAGAGTAGGCTAGCAGGAAACTTACAAAGTTCAATAGCAATAAGTGTAGGGTCTTGCACCTGGGAACACATAACCCAGGAATGCAGTTCAAACTGGGATCCACCTGGCTGGAGAGTAGCCCTGTGGGGAGGGACCTGGGGGTCTTAGTAGACAGCAGGCTCAACATGAGTGAGCAGTGCACTGCAGGGACAAAGAAGGCCTCCAGGATGCTGGGTTGCATTAAGAGGGGCATCACCAGCAGAGATGAAGTCATTCTCCCGCTTTACTCGGTGCTGGTCAGACCACACCTCAAGTACTGTGTTCAGTTTTGGCCTCTGCTATACAAAAAAGATGGAGAGGGTCCAGAGAAGGGCCATGAGGATGGTCAGGGGATTGGAAGACCTACTCTATGGAAGAAAGGCTGAGAAAAATGGGTATGTTCAGCCTTGAGAAGAGAAGACTTAGGGGAGACTTTATTGCAATGTACCAGTACTTGAAGGGTGGCTACCAAGAGGAAGGAGACTCCCTTTTTACAAGGAGTCACATGGAAAATACAAGGGGTAGTGGCTGCAAGCTGCTCCTGGGGAAATTCCGATTGGAGTCTAGAAGAAAATTTTTACAACGAGAACAATTAAACATTGGAATAGNTATGAAAAGAACAGGCATCATGGAGGATTTTTAATGGCTTTTGCCTTTCCAAAAGCTCAGGAGTAAGCTGACAAAGTCCATTTTTAAAAAGGGAGAAAAGAGCAATTGGTTAACTACATGGCCGTAAGACCACATTCAACACCCAGAGAGCTTTTGAAACAAAATACTACACAATCCATAAACAGGCAACTGAAAATTAGAAAGCAATAAGCTGCCGAGATGTACTTTACCAAAATCTAACCCCATAAACCAATATTATTTTCCTTCTTTCCTTCTATTCTACAGGCAGAAGGAAAGCTGTAAATCCAACAGATGTCAAATCAAAAATACTTTTTGACAGAGCAACCTGGAAAAGCACCCTCCTTCTGGATCAAGATCCTATGACAAGGGTGAGGAGCTGCTTGAAAAAACGCACTCATTCAGCACTTCTCCTACTGACTAGGGTCAAAACCCAACAAGCAGTCTTACTGAAACTGCGGAGACACCAACCTGCAAGGAGTGTGAAGCGCTCTGAAGAGCTAAGAAGAACTGCAGATGGTCTTAATAAATTGGAGAAATGGTCAAAAATCAGTAAGATGAAATTCAATACAGCCAAGTACAAAGAGCCACATTTGGACTTTAAAAGAAATCCTCAAATGCACAAAACCAAAAGGAAGAATACCAGACCAGCAGCAGTACTGCAGAAAAGGATGTCAAGATTACGATGACAATAAGTTGAGCCAATGGTGTGAAACTATTTAAAAAAAAAAAAAAAAGGGGGGCAAATTACAATCTGGAGTTTATTAAAAAGAGAAGCATAATACATAATAGCAGGGGCTGGGGAGGAAATCTGCTCTCCTCAGCAGCAGCGAGGCATCAGCTGGAACACTCTGGTTTGGGGCATTGGACAAAAACAACTGAGGAAAGTCCAGAGGAGAAATATAAAAAGAGTGGTTCAGAAAACCAAATCCACACAAAACTTTTTTAAGAACTTGGTTTGTTTAGTCTACCAGAGTGACTGTGGATATGGGATAATGCTCTGAAAACCTGCATCTTGTCTTAAATAGCATTACATCACTCAGCTGTTACGCTGTCTGTATTAGTGTCATAGCTATTACTTGGCTGTCACTAGATAAAAATGTAGATCTGAGTAATTCATATGTAACAGAGCAACAAAACCCAGCTTGTTCTCCCCCAGACAGCTACTGTATTTCAGATTTTGAAGGACTTCACAGGTAGAGGCTTAGGGCCTTGCAAAGTATCTGCTGTAATCCTTTCCAGCATAGTTCAACAACTGCTAAAACAGTTTGGTAAAACCCAGCACCTCTCTCAAGTTCAGAGGCAAGTAGCAAAACTGCCTTGTGCTCTGGATGAGGGATGCCA
The DNA here is from genome assembly GCA_013400335.1 of Eurystomus gularis. Taxonomy (NCBI): domain Eukaryota; kingdom Metazoa; phylum Chordata; class Aves; order Coraciiformes; family Coraciidae; genus Eurystomus; species Eurystomus gularis. The sequence goes on from VZZY01019343.1 coordinate 229,211, forward strand.
GGTTCTTTAGAAGATTAGAAAACAGCAGTGTCTGGTGGGTCCCTTCCCCAGTGAGCCACTAACTTGCGACACAAGTTGGTGGACATCTTGTCCCTTACATGTGCTTGCTTTTAAGTAAAAGCAAGAGCATGCAGAACAAGTGTGTACACAGACAATTTCATTTCTCTTATGAAGAGATTTTAGAAGGTGTGCTCTCAACACAGAGTATTTTTCCACTGTATATACAAAAGACCTAATAAAACACTGATTTTAATCCTGAAAAAAAATAGGAAAAAATGAGGATTCCGTATAAAAGCACAGTTCCCACTGCAAGCAGTTAAATACTAAGGCTTTGACCAACAGGGCCAATTTTCTTCCTCTACAGTCATTCGAAAGCAGAGATGATGAAGCTATAGAAAACCCAAATCACTTTATTTGTGGAGTTTCTGAATTTGCATTTCAGGGCTTTAACTTCACAAGATTAGCTGATCCACCTCAACTATTCTGCCTGTCCCCAAGCTATCAGCCCTTGCATCTGTTCCTGTCTTCTCTCCAACTCATGCTACAGCTAATGACAGTGCCATTGGTGTGAAGGACAGAAGCCTAACCAATTGGATCTGCAAGCCTTGGTTTCAGCACAGTATCATAGAATGTTCTAGGCTGCAAGGGACCTCTAGAGGTCATCTGGTTCAACCTCCCTACTCAAGTAGGGACATGAGGCCTCCACCACCTCTCTGGGCAGCCCATTCCAGTGATCTGTCACCCTCGTGTTAAACAACTTTTTTCTAATATCCAGCCTAAATCTATCCTTTCTTAGCTTGAAACCATTACTCCTTGTCCTGTCACTACAAACCCTTTTAAACAGACCTTCCCCTGCCTTCCTGTAGGCCCCTTTCAGGTATTGGAAGGTCACTATAAGGTCTCCCTGGAGTCTTCTCTTTTCCAGGCTGAACAGCCCCAACTCTCTGAGCCTGTCTTCATATGAGAGATGCTCCATTTCTCTGATCATTTGGGTGGCCCTCCTCTGGACACGCTCCAATACGTCCACATCTTTCTTGTGCTGGGGGCTCCAGAACTGGAAGTAATACTCCAGGTGAGGTCTCACCAGGGCAGAATAGAGGAGCAGAATCACCTCTCTTGATCTGCTGGCCACACTTCTTTTGATGCAGCCCAGGATGTGATTGGCCTTCTGGGCTGCCATTGCACATTGGTGGCTCATGTCCAGCTTTTCATCTACTAGTACCCCCAAGTCCCTTTCCACAGGGCTGCTCTCCAGTATGTCCTCTCCCAGCCTATACTGATAACGCTGGTTGCCCCAGCCCAGGTGCAGGACCCTGCACTTGGCCTTGTTGAACCTCATAAGGTTCATCTGGGCCTACCTCTCCAGCCTATCCAGGTCCCTCTGGATGGCATCCCATCCCTCTGGCTTATCAACTGGCAAGCACCCCCCAGCTTGGTATCACCTGCAAACTTGCTGAGGGTGCAGTCAGTGCCACTGTCAATATCATTTATTAATATATTCAACAACACTGGTCCTAGCACAGACCCCGGAGGAACACCACTCGTCACCTTCCTCCATCTGGACATCGAGCTGTTGACCATCACTCTCTGGATGTGACCATCCAGCCAGTTCTTTATCCACTGAACAGTCCACCCACTGAACCCGTAATTCTCCAACTTAGAAATAAGGATGTTGTGGAGGACTGTGTCACAGGCCTTCCAGAAGTCCAGCAACATTAAGATAGGATCAGCGCACTGATAGATCACTCACTAGTACAAATTAGATTTGAACTGGGTGTAAGTCATGACTGCTCATCATCAGGACATGTAAGGAGGGATCAACATTAGTTTTACATTTAATATCAAGCTTCCTCCCAGCAACAGGATGGTGATGATCAGATACAGGTGGTAAAGCCTGCTTGTACAAAGTTAACCATGTCTCTTAGAAGATTTGAGCAAGTACAGTAACTTTATATCAAACCAACGCTTGCTCTTGAACCAGCTGCAGGAAAGCCAAGGCCAGACTCTACACTGTCAAACACCCACTGCACGAACCTGCTCTGTGGCCCCCCTGGCCAACAAGGCACCATTGGGCAGAGGAAGGGACATCCACATGTCTCTCACCCCAGCACACGTCCTAAGAGTGGTTAAAATCACCCACACTCTCCATGCACTCAGCAGGAGGCATAGCCTCACCTGCAGATTTCCCCAAGTACCACACACCGGGCAACAGAGGAACAAGGAGAGGGCAATCCTTCAGCCAGACGGAACGGTTTCTGGGCTGTTTTCTTTTGGCAACGACTGGCACAGATCACTTCCCCAGGAAGCTGCTAAAGTTCCTGGTGTTCATTTTTTTCTTTCCATTTTCATTGTGTGGTCGGAGTGAAAGCGGTAGCATTTGGCAGCTACTTTCCATCAGTGCTATTGTTACTCCCCGATAGTAGGGATTTGTTTTCCATCAGGTGAAACGCAAAGGCGTTGTCCGTGTTTGGAGGAACACAGGGTTAAAGAGACCCCTGGGAAAATGCTTCCAAATGCCATGCACAATGTTACTTTTAAGGTATCTTGGATGTGGTAACGCTTCCCAACAAAACAATGTGCTAGCACACTGTGTACGTTTTGCTAAGCTGCTGCCCACATTTCAAAGAAATCATTAATCTTGATGGTCAGATGCTACTGAAAGGAAAGAGCAAACCGGGGAGCTCTGCAGAAGCCCCATCCTTAGACTCTGTCCGTGCAACATTCAAAAGCGGAACCATGTTTAAATGCGAAACCTGCCGGAAAGATCATTTCCACTGCTCAGCCTAAATAAGTACTTAAGCTATTAATCATATTACAAAACAATGCTAAACTGTAACTTAAGTCTGTGAAGACAGCAAAACCATGTTAGCACCTTATAACTTTACGCATTGTTCTTGCCTGTTTCAGGCTAGTATCATTCAGTTCCTCGGGTCTTAAAGTCCTTAACTGAGAAAAGCCTCTTTATTCCCAGTTCCAGTTGCTAGACTGTGTGGTTTTCAGATAATGCTATTGGAATTGAGGTTGCTAAATGAGAACCAGAAGGCTGGAGCTAAGCAGATGAATTATAATTTCCAATTACCTCACCATAAATGGGGTTCCCAAAGAATTTTTCTACCCTATTTCCAGACAAAACATAAGGATCACCATCTTTGCAGATTAAGGACATAAAAATCCCTGCTAAAACCTGGAATGACATTCTTCATTTCCTTGTAGAAGTTACTGATGCAATACATGCTCCCTTCTTTTTCTTAAGGGGCTGGTTGGAAATTACTTTGAAAACGCTGCTAGTTGGTTATACATTTACAAATTTCCACGGAGGAGGACTTAAATCTTCACTTCTGTGCCTTTTTTTTTAAGCTAGTACATATTAATAGTTTACTGAGAACCTCTGAGGCAAATGAAGTATCCAGAAAGATAGTAACACAATCCTAAAGACGCAACAAGAGTGAGGGAAAGTTAACCTATAGCTGCTTCTTACTCTATGAGATGCTAAAAAAACCCAACAAGTGCCATAAACGCCAGCAGGTTTTTTGTTATTACGTTTTAAAGACCTCTGGCTTGTGTAGAGAAAGTAGCCTCTAAATAGCTCCATGTATAGACAAGATTATTCCTGAGCAAGAAACACCTTATATCTGTCTGTTCAAAATAAGCGCACGAACTTCAGAGTTACTCAGGGAAAGACAAATCCATACCTAACTTTATTCTACAGTAATTCCTAAACACACCCTCAGAAATACACCAGGAATTTGAGGGTTTATTTTTCTGGGGGTCTTTTGGCTGAAGGAACCCTTAAACAAATCAGGGCTAGATCAAGCTATAATTAGGCTGATAGTTTATCCCACTTTCCTATCAGCTAAAGCCTCTCCGGCTTAAGTTCATAACCTGGGTGCTGCTGAAACTGTAGCTTTTAATGAAAAAAGAAAAAGAATGGAAGGGGGAAAACAAGGTCATGTTCCCTACCTATGACTAATAAAATCTTGCGCGTAGCTTAGAAGTTGCTCTGTAATGAGGGCACACTCACTTGAATTATGCAGCTCAACAGAGCTATGTCAAAATTGGATGGGTTTACTGCATCGCTGGCTTGTAGCGATGCCAGTCAAAGGCAGACAGGCAGACTTCTTAACCTCCTGGCTGAGAAGATTAAATCCTTAACAGAGCGATCTCTTCTCTTCCCTTTCTCCCTCCTATTCCCCCACCTTTTAAAATAAAGATGGAACCTTTAACAATTCACCCAGAAGGGAAATTTCATTTTCTGGCATTTCTAATGTAATAAATAGTCTGGACCTTGCATGAAATAGAAACAAGTATCATCTTACAAAGCTGGAAAAATGTGAGTAGGTAAACAAGATCCTTCCATACCTTCATAAATATCAGGGCAGAGGACCAAAGATCTTCCCCATGGGCAAGTTTCCCTTATCGAACAGCTGTGAGGAATTCTGATGGCATGTACAAACATAAAAACCTGTATTAACCAAACCCCCATGACAGCATTATAAACCACCACCACTTGGAAAAATAAGCAAGGTCATTCAGTCAAAAGATTTTATTTTTGTCTAGGATCAACTGCTTTATATGGCTTTGCTACTGAATATAGAAACATTATCCCATATACAAAGGCACTATTTTTTAAGCCTGTGCTTTTGAGGGAAAAATAGAATTTTTTTCCTCCTAAAAGAGCTTTTCAAATGTGTATTATAAAGATCCAAGGAACATCAGACACAAAAAGGACCAGTCAACCACATTCTGGACTGAACTATATATGGCTTAACTCCACTAACTTTAGTGGTTTCACGAAATCAGTGCAGAACTTTATTTTTAAAAAAAGAGTATCTTCTTTCATCTCAGAATTCTAGGACTATTTACTAACTCTGTTTAAGCTATTAACCACATTTAATTCTCTACATAAATTTTAAAAGACAATGAAGAAATACAGTTCTAAAATAAGCAACGTGTACAGCAAGGCAGGCGATTCTTTTAGAAACTATGAGCAAACGTCTGATTAAGATGACAAGCCACATGGAAACTACTTCCAGAATCAGACTTAAAGGGCACTGTTACCAACCAAATTTGGCAGACAAGGCATCATGACGAACTGCAAAGGCACGCAGCAGCGCAATAAAAAGTTGGGAATCATCAGCAAATAAGACAGCAAGCACTTGTGTCAATTCGGAGAGGGCAAGAACATAGAGAGGGCAAATTCTTAGCACTAAATGCCAGACCAAGCTGAACGGCACTGTGCCACCATGGGAGCGGAGCTGCCTCTGCCATTTACTGACCGCTTGCCATAAACAAGCCGTACTGGTGAGGCAAAGCATCTGCCTATTGCAGATACCTCGTTCTGACTTCTGTCTTTCAAGAGAGCACCAGTTTCAGAACCATTTTAATAGCAGCAATAGGAAGCTTAAAAGAGAAAAGAACTAAAAGCATGACATATACAATGTAAGGCTCTACACATTCCTAAAAGCTGCGTTTAAGGTCAGAGATCTGACATTTATCGCTAGCTAACAGTAGGCATCTGGCCTCATCTGCAAACAGCCATCGTTAGGTCGGGTATTTTTAATTCATGGTTATGCTTATTCAAGATCACTGTGCCTTCGGCAGGCGTTACGCTAAGGGGACGATGACTGGGATTTCAGCTCAAGTGGAAAAGCCAGCACTTATAGCAAATTTGTCAAACATTAGAAGAAGCCTGGCGGAGTCTCATTTCTATTTGCAGGAATATCAAGCTGCACCCCGTACAGCCCCATTAACTTGGAGAGGGGACCGCGCCAAATAAATTATCCTTCACACGGACGGTATTTGTCAGCGGCGTTAACACGAAGCAAACCCCGCGGGGGTGCACACCGAGCTCCCTCAGCAGCAACACGACCACGCTGGGAAAGCCCATGTGAAGTTCCAACTCCTCCTTTGACCGACGGAGCACAAGCTGAGCGCGCAGGCGAGCGCGGCAGCGCTCAACTAACTGCTCCCTCGCTCAAGCGCTGCTTCCCCCAGCCAGCTCTTCGGCTGCGCATCCCGGGAACCGTTTACCTCGTCCCCGAGTCAGGAGCGGCAGCTGCGGCAGAGGGCACCGGCAGCCCGCGGGCTCGGGCGCTGCGGC
>VZZY01019343.1:235820-248852 GCA_013400335.1 Eurystomus gularis
GGCGGCGGGCTCCGGCCCACGGCTCCCGCTGGCGGCCAGAGGCCGAGCGGCTGATCTAACTGTGTCACGGGCGGCGAAATTAAGTCACTTGCCTGTCTTAAAGAAAAAAAAAGGGGGGGGGTATAGAATTACAGCGCATTTCCCCTCCTGCTGCTCCCCTGCGCCGGGGAAGAGCTAGAAGGGAGGGGGCTCACACCCCTCCCTTTAGTCCTCCTACCCCCTCCCACTCTCCACTACAAAGCAGTGCTAAAACAATTTTAAAACAGCATAGTACAACTGTAGTAACTGAAAAAAAAAAAAAAAAAAGCCAAACAACCACACACAAACAACAACCCTCTATCAAAGTCCTTTTGAGGACTTTATCTCAAAACACAAGATAGTGTAGTTGTATTGTATTTATCTCCCCCTCTGCCATTGAACACGCCAGACGACAGGGCCAGGCCTGGACTCCGCAGTCAAGGTACTGCCCCTGTTCCAAAGACGGGGCAGTGAAGCTTAGCAGTATTTCAGCTCACAGCAGCACCCCTTCAGCTTCAAATCCTAAAAACTTTAATTCAGCACAGCCAGCTAACTATTAAATCTCCCCCTCTCACCCCCCAGATAAGAAAAGTATTAGAGTCCAAGAGACAGCCAAATATCTAGAAGGTGAGACACATATAAAAACCCCTAATAAACCTTTAATTTGAGTTTGGTTTGGTTTTTTTGTTTGCTTTTTACAGGACAGGGTGACAAATTACAACAAACATCTGATTTTTCTCAAATGTTTAGGTATTATACACATTCCCCTCTGTCTTGCAGGAAGGGATATTGGTCAACTTAACAGTTTAAGGTAAAATAAGCTGCATAATAGTACATATTACAATAATAAAATGTACAGTGTTTACAGGAAATATATTTTAGAAGCAAGATAGATGCATTTGCATCGAGGCGACCTTTTAAAATGCCACAACTATTTTTACATTCACTCTTGCAACAGGTCACAAGATGGGGTCACTAAGGTCAGGTTAACAAATCACTATGATGCACATCAAATACAACAAAATTAGTTTATATACATATATATAATACATATACATGTATATTATACATATACATATATGTATATAGTAAAACTCATCAAAATCTACCAGACCAGGCACAATCTACTTACCCATCAAAAATATGTACTTGTCCCTGGTAAGTAGAATTCTGCATGGCTGATTATATATTATATATACTCATTCATTAGCATCTGAGACATAAAACTGAGGATTTAAAATTTTTCAGTTAACAAACTCTCCAATAATAAACATGGTGCCCACAAAAGCACAAAGGTAAGGCACAATAGGATTTTCTGTTGCAGAATAGTGTGCATCATGTTTACTTAACCATAAGAAAAAACGTGCATTATTTGTGCAAGTTCATGCTGCAAATCTATCATATCTACAAAGTAAAGTGAGTTTCAGTAAAATCTGTGGGACTGGTATGCTTCCAGTCTCACCTCCTACAGGATATTCAGCTGGATAATTAGATAAAATTGTCGTAGGAATGGGGATTAGTAAAGCCGATAATCTTAGATTTGCAACTAAGCTTCTTCTCAGCAACAATTTTGTACTTCTAGGTAAATGTTCGTAAATATACAAGCTCGGAATCACAAGATCTGCTGTCAGCTGCACTTCTAGTTTGCATCAGCCAAAATTGTTGCAAGGAAGTTTGTACCTTTTTAAAATTTTAACAGGTAACTGGTTCATTCAAACAAGTTATAATGTAAATCGGGAAAGTTATTTAATCCCAATGGTATTTTGTCACAGTCCTGGCAATTGTCATAATAAATACAGCTTTTCACAAAGTATTTTTCCAGTATCTGCCAATTGCTTCTTTATTGCTCACAAATTTGAATTCATTACAATTGGTTTCAGACCTTTCACACAAAATCAGGTATTTTAATATAAAACCTATAAAAGATATTTAACCTGTATCTAACACTTTAACGTATTTGGCCTCTTGTCATGGTACAGCCAAAACCATATAAAACATCAGGTTTTGAATAAAATAGGAAGCTTATTCACTGCTTCAATGCAGACACCCTCACAGAACACAACCATTTTTGCCACCACCAGCATTTACATTTATATACAAAACCCAGTATATCCGCATTCAGTTCATTTCCCCCTCATTTATACACGACCATTAATGCCAGATTAACTTTTCCCATACCCTAGCTGCAGAAAGATTCTTATACAGCAACGAAAAACTAATATTGACTGAAAAAAGACTTTTTTTTTTTTAAACTTAGTCACCGTCAGGAACTGTAGGTTGTTTGTTACAAAATACCCACAAGATTATTTCACAGGAAACTATGGAAATACATGAAGTCTTCTTTTCTCCATGCTTTTGTATTATTAAAAACACTTCTTGGTGCAAAAATACAGTCACCACATCTGCAAATGTATAATGAATTCGGTAATCCTCATGCAAAACTTAAATGCATTGGTTCACTATAGCCCCAGAAAAAACTTCTTCCTGAAGCAATTTTTTTTTTTTTTTCTTTTTTTTGTCAGCTCAGTATTACTGCCTCATTGCTAAGTCCCTTTGGAAACAAGATTTCTGGAACGTTCAAACTTTTATTTAATTCATTAAAGTATTACATACAAAAAGCACTAAAAAAGGAAGACGGCAGACAAACAGGAAAATTCCTGTTGCAAGTAACAGTCCTAGCAGTTGTAGAAAGTCTTCTCAGGAACTTCCCTGAGAATTAGTTGTGCCTGTCCGAAGACGCAGATGTGACATAGAGTTCATGTGTTTGTTTGATGGCTTCAGTGGAGTGTTACAAGTAAGAGCCTGGGGAAAACGATGATGATACCGATCTAGTCGCAGGTATTTTACCGTTACCAGCTTTCCTGTGAGGCAAAGAAATAGGAAAAGAGAAACCTTGTAGTTCAGTATTATTACATTTCGCTTCAGGATGCGATATACACAAACATCACTACACTGCAATTAGTCCAGGTGACGACTACTAAAAAGATCCAGTTTGTTACAGTTCAATACTTCAGATATAAAACATTTCATCACTGAAAGGAACTCCAACTGCACCTATCTTCTGTCATTTCTACCCATGTTTTGTTACAAACCCCCATTCCTTACCATCAAACCAAGAGCCATGTAATGCCTTGAAAGCCTTTCCAGCATACTCTGGAGAGAGACACTTGACATAGACACAACCCTGCAATAAGAAAGAGAGGGTTTGTTGGTTTTTGGTTTGTTGGGTTTTGTTGGTTTTCTTTTAACTAGATAGCTCACCCAGCAGGCAAGGATAAATAAAGCATTAAAATGTTACTAGAAACTCACCTCTCGTGAATTTTTGTCAACGGCAATATGAACTATTCCATCATTATCACTGCATTTCTCCAAGATTGCTTCTTGAATCGCTAGATGCCAGTGATCGCCTATTTCCCTGTGCAGACAATGAAAGATTTAATTAAGCGTGTCATCTTTTAAACATTCACAACAATCTCATCCCTCCCCACCAAGTCTGGTTTGTCTGTAACTTGACATCATTTTCTATTAAATGCTTTTGGGATAGATTTAGTACTTCAGCTATTGAATACTCAGTAAATTGTATCCTAGGGTCCACTTTGGAGGGAAAAAGAAGTTAAAATCAGCCTTAAGTATCAATGGAAATAATGTGCACTGGGGGCAGGGTTGTCCTCCCTTCCAGCAGCCTGCTGTCACCTTCCTGTCTGAAGCTGTAATCAGTCACAAACCCATCTTCCCACACCTGCTCAGATGGGCTGGCCATTGTGCTGAGGAGGCTACTCCTAGGCTGTTCCCACTGCAGTGGAAGAAGAACAGGGGAAGACAACAGCTTAAAGGCCTCTGCCTCTTCACTGCATCACCTCTACCAGCAGTCACAGAAGCAACATTACATGTCAGGCTTCAGCAGGCTGAAGGAACGTTTTAGCTATTCAGCTACTGAAATAGCTATTCACCGTCCCAAACAAAGCATCAAATTGCATTTGTCCCATAGGCTACTGGTAACAGAAGTTATTAAAAATCAGGCTCCAATTTTGGGGGCTTTTCACAAGAAATATTTTATCATCAAGACTAATAAATCTTTGGGTATATTCTTACAAAGACTTCTGTCTTCTCTATTTTTTGAATGCACTGCAGGAACTATCTGGTCCTCATAAAATAAATCTAAGCAGAGTGAAAACAAATTTCAATAGACTTAATACACTGTTAAGCCTGCCTGAATAGTTTTTACACAAAAAGCCCCCATGAACTTACTCTTTCAATAATACTATCAAGAGCTTTGGGGTTTTCCTACATAAGGCCAAAACTCTTTAATCTACCTTCCTCCTTATTCCTGAAAAAACCCTTTATGGTGGGGGATGGAATGTACAGAGGGAAGTTAATGGGTCAAGGATGTTACTTAAATCTGTTGAGCAGGACACTAACACAACAGTTGAGGGACTCTGGCAAGACGGAATGTCCGATTTGTTTCTGTCATTTGACCTTGACTGGTTAGAGGATCAGCATTTCCAGTTGACACCACTTACACAGGCAGATCATATATTAAGCAAGCAAACTAAAGTAGGAGAGGACACAAGGGCACAAAGAAGATCCAGATGCAGGTCCTACTGGAAGAGAGACTTTCCAGTGGAAGACATCTACAATTTAATAACCTGCAAAACTCAAGGGAAGATGCACCCTACCCAGGTTGGAAGAAGAAAAAGAAAAAAGTGTTTTCTTTTAACTAGATAGCTCAAACTAAAGGGAATACACAAGTCTCCTTCTCTTTCCCTAACAGTGTAAACAGCAGTACTCTAAATAACATGCTGTGCTCAGAACGTTAGACAAATAAAGTAATTCCAAGTTACAAAAGCCAGGACCTTTGAAAGGTCCCCTCCAACCCAAACTATTCTATGATTTTATGGAATCTTGACTTTGGTGCATTCCCTCCCAGCCCGGGACTCATGTCCAGATTTTCTTGAGAAGCACACTGTCATCAGCAGAAAGCCAGCTACCATAAGAAGAGATCAGATTGTTATGAGTAGGCATCATCTTTTCTGCCCTTTATTCTTCCCAAATCCTGAAGTCACAGCATTACTCCTAAGTGCTCATTTCCTGCTGGCAAATAAAGCAGAAACGCATTCTCAGTCTGGTCTGCTTTTTGCATTTTACAGACCTGGGACATGGAACATCTCAAGTTATCAACTCACTTGGATTTCCCATAATGAAGTACGTTGCCACAGGGAAATGACTTGCCCTTCCCTTATCCTGCACACGTATGTTCCATTAGCTGTCAATGTGAGTCTCGCAGGAATGCTACCCATGCTTTATGAACTTTTTTACTGACTTAGTGGTAGATTCAGAAATGCTAAAAAAGGGCTTATCCAAATGATGCTTAGACTGGTATTTTAAAAGCCAGGCTTGCATCTGGCATAGTAAATGCCTGGAACATATACCCCAGTTCAAATCTGCTGCTGTGGTCAGAGGGTTCACAAGGTCTAGGTAAGTTTTCCAACTTTTGGCTGTAAAAAGATTATTTACTCTGTTAGTATCGATAAATAACAATTCCCAGGTCAAGAGAAAAGACTTCTGTTATGGATGGCTGCTTTTACCAGCTACTGACACACTGTTGAAAAGTACTTATTTATTGTTAGCATACAATAGCTTGACTTAAAGAGCAGCTAAAACCTAATTTTGTTAAACATACCTTGCACCCATGGCAAATGTCAAAACAGTATTTACCAATCTAATCACACAGACTGATAGATTCTGTGTTTCAGGTGGTCAGGGAAGGCATTCATCCCTTTCAGATCCAGGACAGGAACATAAACCACCTTCCTCTTTTTACACAAGCAGTTTAATAAAATAGTTTGTCTTGCACTGAGGGTTTACAGATTACTCCCAAAGTGTGATAAAAAAGGTACTTCAAGCAGTAGTCCTCTGCAAGACAGTTCACAGAAGAGGAATGGACTGGGGTGTGCAATAGGGAATTAGACAAAGCATCCCAGTACAACTATTATCCAGCAGTCCAGTAACAGAGCTCCAAAAGATATGGTCTGCAAAAAGTTGATGTATTTTAAGTTGCACTATTCGAAATAGCCATCTGGACATAGACACTAAACAGAAGTGTCAAAAGAGAACAACTCCTTGTCTGTAGATGTGGGGTTTTAAATGCACTTGCTGGGCATAGTCTGGGTCTCTACTGAAAAACACTGACGTTTACATCAGAGATATAGCACATAAAAAAGAGAGATTGTTCTAACAAAAGTAACATCTCAGTTACTGGTTCCATTAACATCAGACATTTTCAAACAAGAAAGTAACCCACACAGCATACCAATTAAATATTACCATGAAATTTCAGGAATGGATTTATTCCGCTACTACTCAGACTGACCAATATAGCTCATGAAGTCTCCTTTGTAGCAAGGACAATAAGGATGTTGATCTCACTCAAAATTCTCAAATTTCATCTTTTATTTCATCCTCCTACAGGAGGATCAATTTGCTCCAAGAACAATGCCTACACTTTCAGTCTTGCTCATCCTACTGCAACCTGAAAGTTATGAAAAGCCACAGCTGGGGTCTCTGCCCATGATGGTCATTATATCTTAAAGCCATTGAGAAAAACAGGTTTTGAGAGTACTTCTCTGTGCCAGGGATAATACTGTCCTCAGCTATATTAGCTAACAGCTTTCCCATTAAATAAGGCAAGGGACGAAAGTAATTAAGTGCAGCTAGAAACAGAAGTGAAACAGAGCTGAAGACATATCGAAACTTCGCAATCACTTTTGTCTATACTCTGGTGTGCCTCCTACTTCCTGTTATTCTCTAATCAACAGCTTTTATTTTCCACTCAACTTCTCATATTCTTCAGTCTCAATCAGCATCTCACTTTTACTGTGTAAGACAGTACAGCATCTTCAGTTTTCCCCTTATATCATCATGTCAGGGAATAAATTACCTCAGGAGTTACTGGAATCCCTCTATCTCTTTGCATTGAACAAATCAGGATTCAAAGATTAGAAAGGATTAGCGGACATAACCTGTGTTGGTCCCCAACCCCTGACATGATACAGTCCACAGGCAATGGGAATATAACAGGATAGTGGAGTGGATGAAGCTTTAAAAGACTGCAAAAAAATTCATTATTCTTCCTTAACTGTTAACACATGAAATAAGGCTTGTTACTTACTTGTACATGGTACATGCTCATATCAAAGCATTAGAAGCCAGTACTTCGCACTAATTTGTTGAAAACCTTCCCACTACAAAAAAAATCCATTTACTTCAAAACTAGGCAGTCACACTGCCATAAAGTAATAAATGATTTAAATTCAGCCTCTTCAATGCAAGCTGAGCAAACAGTCTAAACACTCTAGAATACTTCACAATACTTCAGAAACTTACAGTCCATTGTTAGGCCACATGAGTGTCCCCTGTCAGCTGATATAATTGAACATTTACAAAATTAATTGATGGGGAAAGATTAGTCATCGCTCCCAGTAGTTTGACTACATGCTACAATCTTCAAGTGACCCAAAGACACAAAGCAGGACAATGAAGGACAGAAGACAGATAGTAGAATTATTTATGTCTTCTCATAGACCTTAAGAAGAAGATTTTTAATTTATTTGTTTCTTTTAAGGCATTTATGTTTACTCCCTTCTTCTAAACCCCTCTCTCAGAGGGAAGAAATGTACCCTTCCAAAAGACAACAGAAATACAGACAGATAACTGTTTTTACTTACATAACTGGATCAAACATATTGCGAATCTTTAGACATGGTGTCAAGCTGTTTGGTGGTGAATTTCTTCTATCTAGATGAAATGCTACAAAGAAAAATAAATTTAACAGTATTTATTGACAGGCAGAATACCACCTAGTTAATAAGTGTCAACCTTATACTTTAATACCTTTCTGGTTTTACTCAACCAAGTATTTTTCTTCATGTATGAAAAGGCTTCAAGCAAATTAAGTTTCCTTTAGTACAGTATTCTACTGTACTAAAGAAAATGTACCATACATAACTGATTTTTTTAAATTTACAACTTCTGTACTTAAGGTAACATACTCTCTTATATCCAGGCCACAGTACATGAAAATAATTCAGGATATTTTTAAAAGACACCATATAGTTGAAGAGAAAGTATTTGAATTACATCTCCATGAAAAGACATATTCTTAACACCTGGAGCAAATTTTTCGAGCTGCAGGTTAACCATTCAGTTTTAACCGCCTGATGAGTTTTCATTGCTTCCACTGCTGGGGCAATTTACTGCCTGACTAAGAAGTAAGGAGATGCTTAGGTCGGTGTTGTATTGCAATTAACTGTCAAGAAGGTCTCTACAAGGATGGAGCTTTTGTAACCCTAAATGCTCTACACACGATTAGAAACTTGCAAAACTCCAAAATGAAACATACCAGAGGATAAAACAGATGTAGCAAGAAAAACTGAAATTAAAAGTAAGTCTTTCAAAGATGAACAATCTGAAGTTCTAAAATAAAATACCAACATCTCTAGAGTTCACAAGTTCTGCTTGTGATAGCTGCAAGAGAAGACTTCACCACAAGAAAAGGAATAAAGGAGTCCTTCAGATAAGGTAGTTCCATGGTTTGAGAAGGGCCAACACCACAGCAACAGAAAAGGAAGGGGATAACCTGGTAAAACAACTTCCAAGGCTTGAAAGAAGTTTTACTTTGAAGACTTGAGACAAGTAAATTCAAGAGCTTAAACATAAGATTTAAAATTGCAACAAGACAAAATGATGTTTCAAACTAATACTAATGCTTCTTCTTTGCCATTCTTACTTTGGAAAAATTTGACAGATTGAAGATGTTACATTCCCGGTGTTAGATGTCTCAGTTTTGGGCAGATGACACTACAGGTCTGTGCTTTTTACTGCTGACCTCCTAACAAAATCTTGCAAATATATCCAGAGTACATGAATACTGCTGCTCTTCTGTATGTCACCAAACCAAAAACCATGTCACAGAAGAAATTCAGTCATGTGGAAGGCACAGAATGTTAAAGACTAGCACTAATCAAAAGAAAATTCACTGCCTGCAGATATGGCACAAACTAACTTGCTGCTTACGTAAATTTCTGAAGAAAAAAATTACAATTACCAACTAGAAATTAGAAAAAAGTAGCCTCCAAATCTAATATGGAACCTACTGTTATTTCCCCAAATAACTAAAGTGTTCTGATTAGAATATACACACACAGTCCAAGTCATCAATACCTGGAACAACTGCCTGTTTTTTCCTGGGAACAGATTTCTAAATATGCTGGTGACATTGCATCTATCTCTGAGCTGCCTAAAGTTTAAGGACAAGTCCTTTTTCAATAGCACATGGTTTTGTAAAGTTTTTTGCCCTTGATTAAAAATTATACATAGGGTATACAACAAAAACTTTACAGAACTAAGCAACATTGAAAAATAAATGGACTTACCTTACTTATGTAGGTTGGCTCCAGCAGATCAAGGGGGAGTGAAATGTCACCAGCATATTGTACACTGGGGCACCACACCATACTGGAGAAGGTGATCTGGGGTAGCCTAGTCATGGACCTGGACCTGAAAAGGCGTGGGGTTGAGGAAATTATGTGCTGATTGTTAATAGCTACGTTTATTCAGCACATTGTTTTAATCCAAGGATAAAGAATGGTGAGGTTATTTGCAGAAACCCTACGGCCAGAGGATCAACATTTCTGCAAGCTGTTTATGAACTCCAAAGAAACAATACTGTTGGTTAAGGCAGCAGCTACACCACTGACCTATGCTAAACCAACTAAATGGGGAATTCACACTTCAGTGTGCATAACTATAAAACCCAAGCTTTGCCTGCTTCAATTTCTAATAATCTCGATGTGCTTTTATTGGAAGACCTCAGGTGCTTGCAGAGATGACTTCAGACAGAGCACACCACCAACACAAAACTAATCTGCTACCAACACAATGCAACATTATACTCATAAAGCAAGTGTGCCCAGGGCAGTGCAGCACACGAAAATAAAGATGAATTCTGCTTTTTCTCAAAAATGTTTAAAAGTCATGGTAAATTTAAAAGAGTTTTGCAAATTAGATAGAGCTTTTAAGTATAAGGAAAAAAAATGGCCACAGAAATCAGTGAGGCACAAAATTAATGCTAGCACAGTAATAAGCATTAAAATGTATACCAGAAATGGGACCAAAAGGGGAGGCTAAGGAAGACACAGGCAAGTTAAAAATAATGGTGTACCTACACAGAAAAATTCAAAATAGCACAGTTAACAGATGTCTCTTGAACTTCATTACACACCTATAACCGTTCTCCTCCTCCCCCCAAAAAGAGCAAGTTTAAGTGACAAACGTCTTCAGACTACAGTACTGATTATTTGAAAATTTACACTTGTGTGAAGCATACAAAATACTTTCCTCACAATAAGAGCATAGCAGACATTCTTGCAGGACAACAGTCTAAGCTACACCATAATTAACTAAGCACCTCACATGCCATTTCTTTTCCTGAATAGTCTCAAGAGTAAGACTTACAAGATGAGTGTTAAAAGGTGGAGATTAAATAGGAAAGCAAAAGCACAACTTTAAGTCATTGAAAAGAAAATTAAGACTTTCATAAATTCCCCTCGGGGTCTAGTAAGGAACTTCAAGAAAAGGAAGCTACTTTGTATTTCAATCATAACATTGTTTTATTATCTTAAGCTGAATATGACTGTAGCATTCCAGACTCAAAGAACAGCAGCAGCTAAAAGCATATGCTTTCAATATTCCAGTCACAGTGAGAAAGATAATGTTTGTGATGGGAGAAGTAGCTATAGAAGACCAACAGATCTTTAGATGTGGATTTGATGCACCTGGTAAGATTGAATACTTGCATCAAATATAGGTAATCATGAGTTTGAAGTGATTCACTTGTGTTAAGCCATATATCACTAATTTATTAAGTACTAACCTTTCTTATCAAAGGCAAGGACAAAAAGAAAACTTTTAGTTGAAAATGCTGAAGTTATGCACTTTCACAGAACACAAGGTTCTTCAGTAGACAGGAAAGATACTGAAAGCAAAATACAACTGTTATTAGCAGGAAAGGGCAGTTGACTTGGAATTCAATATGGTTAAGTTCAGCTATAGAATATCAGCATGGGATGGATGCAGCATTTCACAACAAGCATAAAATCTAGATTTTTTTGCAATAGTTAAAGAAAAAAGCAAGCCCTATTCTTTAAACATAGAGAAAGGATTATATTCTCACAAGCTGGGAGAGAGGGGGTGTCATTCACACAAGGTAACAGGTTATCTTCTATGCTACAGGATGAAATATCACCCTAGGTATGGTACTTCAGAAAACCTCTTTATCTCAGCTCCAGAGCTGTCAAGGAACTTCAGCCATTGCCGTTAGCTTAGTTACATTGAAGCTCTGCCTGCCTATTTTTCTTTAGAGCTCCAACCATCAAAGCCAGGATAGGACAATAGTATCTGTTCTTCCAAAAGCAAACTGAACACACTAGAAAAGTAATTTTTTTAGCCACTGATGTAACTAAACTACATTTTTGCACGATCAAGACTGTTTTTCAAGTGACAATTCTCTTGTTAACTGTTTTCAAAACGTCACTCATTTTGTCCATCATCTTACAATGAGCTTAGCTACCCATTTCTTTTTTTACCCTCTGACAGATAGGCCTACTGTATCCAGTAGTGAATATTTCAAAGGAAGTACACCAGATTTTATTCTAACTCAGTGTCAAAACACAGGCTGCATTCTGAAGGACGGGACAAAATGCCAGTGATGGCTGAACTCTAGATACTAACAGACAGTAAAGCCTAGATCTTCAGGTCCCGTATTTAAAATGCATGCTATCATCTGCCAACATGCTAGTACACACTGGCAGGTCAAGAGGCTTTCTTCTTCAATTGCACATAGTCTAGGTATTGTGCTCTGCTACACAGCACTAGCAGATCACAGTTAAAAAAAAATTGTGACCTTGAAATATATTTATAAGATTCAAACCCAAGAATTCACTCTGATTTTATACGTACAGAGTTTGTTCGGGACCTAGCAGTTTACTTGTAGAGTATCTAGATTTATGAACTTCAGTATCCTTCAAACATCAAAACTGCAGGACCAACTTAATTCCAGTTGATTTACACTTCCAAAAATGAAGGAAGTGACACATATGTATACAATTCTTAACACCCAGAAATAGTTGTGCAAAAAGTATGAGACACGATGGAACTACTTTCAGCAGTCATATGAAAACAAGGGGTGCAAAATAGAAAGAGCTTTTGGATGTGAAAATTGCCTTTGCCAGCTGACTATCAAGATATACAGAGCCCAAATGAGCTATGTCATTTCAGCTGCCCCTATTCCCATGCCCTTCTGTTAGAGCTCAAGTATGAGATTTCAATTCTTCAAAGATCTTTGCTGAACTACAACAGAAGAAAAAGGAAAATTGCCACTGAAAACTAAAACAGGATAGATCCTAACATATCCTGTTCAACAGAAGCATAGTCTTAAGTACATGGTCAAGGCAACATACAGCTAAAAGTCACAGCTGAGCGATGAAAATTATTCCATCCACAACCACAATATGCTAAAGTAGGTATCAGATGCTCAAATTCAGATGATACCTAAGAGTAGCTACTACAGTAGCTGTCTTTCTAGGAAGTTTTGGGAACTACTGTTCTATTGAGAGTCTTGAATGCATATTCCATGTTGCAAAACAGCACCTGAGCTGTCATACCCTGAGAAGTCTCCCAGATGAAGGAAAATCCAGCCTGGTTTTTAATACAGCACAATGTTTTGAAGTGATTCACTCTGCAACCAAACAAGACAATAACAACTGAAAGCAAGTGAGTAGTAAAAGAAACTCCAGACCTGCAGTGTCACGTTTCACAGCCTGTATTGAACAAAAAGGTACGTAGATTATTCAGCTTTATAATACAAATAGCTTGCAGAAGCTGTGTTCAATTTGTGTTTGAAAATCTATCATGACAGTATGTAGTGGGTCTGGCTGAGCTGGTTTTCCCCATAGCAGC
>VZZY01019343.1:249103-272334 GCA_013400335.1 Eurystomus gularis
GGGAGAGGGGAAAAAGGGGGGGTGATAGAGTGGCTTGGTGGGCACCTGGCGCTCAGCCAAGGTTAACCCACCACACAGCATTACAGAGATGGAACAGAGACAGCTGTTGACAAGACCCATCATTTCTGCTCTGCACCTAAAGCATTTACAAATCTCTAATGGATGATATCCTAGAAAGAAAGGGCTCTGCAACTCTTGAAAAAGTTCCTATTCACATCTTGCTAACTAAAATTTTGAGAAACTGAAATAACATACAGTTGTCACAGCAGAATGCCACATTACTACTACTGCAAGACAATGACTGCAGAACCTCAAGCCTGCAGTAGTATTCATGAAGTTAGTTTGGAAGAAAAAGCAGCCCTCATTTCCAATGAATTATTTAAAATGAGAAATGTAACTCTAAAACCAGTAGCGTAACTTTGAGAAGTATATTATCATATCCCAACATAACATTTTGCATAGACATGCAAAGACCCTCATCAGATAACATGCCAAATATCTGCAAATGTCTCAAAATATTTGGCTTTTCAAGTTGAGAGAGAGAATTGTCCGTTTCTGCTTTGAACTTAGAGAAAAGCTGAATTTAAGCCCGGAAGGCTGAAAGCATACATAGAATTTATGAAAACATGGAAGTAGCCTGGGACAAAACCAGAATGTTAGCAGTACTTTTACTTGGGCAATCAAGCTTGCTACAGCATAAATGTTCCAGGCCACAAAGAACCTCTTTCTGTCTGTCTCTGGAAAGTAAATAATCACATATGAAGGAGCTACTTTAAACTGTACTCTCTTTTATAGGAAACAATAAATGCATTGTTTCTTGCAAATAAAAACATGTACCAGTAAAAAGCAAAAGACGAAAGCCTACTGCTACTTGCATTAGTTAAACTAAGACCAAAATTAGCATATTCCAGAACATAGATGAGTGTGCAGTATTTTGCTAGGGGAAAATTTTTTTTTTAAGTGGGACTATGAAGGGCAGAAAGTCTGTTTGCTTTTTAACTAGGCTTTTTTCAGCATCTAATTCAATGCCATAGATGTAATGCACAACACAACCAAGACAAGTTCAAACGTTGAACTAAAAACTGGAAAAGTAACCAATCCCTCCTCCCTCACTGTCAAAATAACCCAATGAGTTTATAAACTCAGATTCTGCACAGCATTTATTTCAGTCCCACTGGAGAGAGAATACAGCATTACAGAAGAACATAAGGCAAAACAGATCCTTTAAAAGAGTCACAACAATTAAACCACTGGTGATTAAGATTTCACTTTAAACATTTACCTTCATACGCAGATATTGATAGAAATGACCATTCTTTTTCATTGCAACCAAGAATTCAAGTCTAACATCTTCAATTTATTTGTCCAATACACAAAACCACCTCAAAACCTGAAGCTTAGCATGAAGAAAGGTAGAAAGAAAAAGAACTAGGGAAAGATGACAACCACAGACAGACAACCGCAAACCCACTGGATTCTTGCCACTTGGCTCCAGGAGAAAGCTGAAAAGTGACAGACCACTGCAAGATCCACATATGACAACACCTTCCTCTATTAAAACAAATGCTTTGCACCACAGAGCTTGAAATAGAAAGAATATATGGAAATATGACAGAAAAGAAGCACTACTAGGACATGCTCAAAACTCATGTTCTGCTGATTGTAGGGTCTTTTATTGCAGCAGTCTCCTTTACAAAATAAACATCTCTTCCACCAAACTCTGCCTTTAGGTACCTGACTGGTAACAGTAGGAAACTCAAGCCTACAAGCTCCCCTTTACGTGCTGTCAGATACAACCAATTACACTACTTCCAGTAAGTTGAAGGCATGTCAGAATTTGACCAACTAAGAGTATTTTTTTAGAATCTGTGAAAAAGAACAAGCCACTCCTTTTAGATACATGCCCTCTGCTGTATTTCTGCAGTAGCTATTAACAGAATAGCTCATTTTGTTTGAAAACAAGGTAGAGCCTGAATGCACAAAAAAGTCTATAGAACAACAAGGTAATAGAGAAACAGCACTGACAGTTCATAACAATACTAAAAAGTGTGAGAGAAAACAAGTCTTTCATGTTCAAGCAACAAAATGCCATTCTAAGTTAGATGCAGAAATTAAAACAATTACATTTTCAAAATATAACTAAACTTCAGTACCTTGCCCTTGCCAAACTTTCGATGGGATCACTAAAATTTTGTCACATGCTGCAGAAGGTTGCATCCATTTCCAAACCAGGAATTCAGCACCACCTATTCTTCGTGTCTCTGTGCGAACTCTAGACTCATTTGCTGCAAGAAAGTCAACTGCTCTATTCCAGACTTTCCTCATTTTCTTCCTTAAAAATTGAAGCAAGAATTACAAAGTTAGCATGACATCCCTCATGTAAGAGAAATCCAATGGGTTTGTCTCCCCCACCTGTGTCAATAAGAATCTTCCAAATATTATACTTTGCAATGTACTGAAATGAACTTAGTAAAAATAAATTGGTCAATTAACTGTTTTTCCTTACTTACACATATGGAAATGTAGTACTTCTAGGGAGAACATACCTTTCCTGAGGTGGTATGAGAGAGTCGTGCACGTGTAAAATAGGCATGTAAGGCTGCAAGTCTTTATTTTCAGAACATGCCTCGCTGTGACTTCTTAGAACATCTGAGAACACCATAAGAAAAAGTGGTAACTACATAGCCATTAAAACACCAAGAAAAATACCAATTCTGGCAATAAGCAGCTACTCTGAAGACCCTTCCCAATTTCAGCAGTTAAGGTAGTTTTGGCATTTTCAAGCAATTTTCCTCTTCACCATGTTGAAGGCAAACCAAGAAAACCAGCCACACACAGTGCCTCCAAATACCCCACATAACTTTGGAATAAAGGAAAAGAGTTCTTGCAGTTACTCTCAATTGGTATTTTTAATTTTCAGCCAAGACAGACATCTTTGAAAACAAAGTGTTTTCACTCTACCCCAACAAAACTTGATTTGGAAACAAAAAAGGTAGGAAAATCATAAAAAAAGAAAAACAGCTCCAATTTGTCTAGCATCTCACTTATGGCAATCATCAGAAGTACAGAAAGTAATAAGACAATTTTCGTTAAAATGCAGCCCAAAACAGAGCTTAAAAACTACAAACACTAACTACCGAAAACATTGTAGCTTCAGGTAGAAAGGCATTACTTCAGAACTCAATCATGCCTTCTATTTTAATAACAATTTCTGCTCAAAGTGACTAATTAATTCTACAAAAAAAAGCCATTAAGGATAGAATTGAAAGCTAACACATTTTAGGAGTGAATATTTTAGCTAAAGATTGCTGGAAAAAAACAGATACAGACAGCAACTTGTCACCATACTTCTAGTCAACAAACATCACATTTATATTTGTTTTCAATAGTAAGAAAATACCACCAAGTCAAAGAGAATTTATTATAGCCATGTTGATTTAACTTGAAAATTACAATCTTTATACCAAAAGCTTCGATTAGTTTTAAAGGATGATGATTTTAAAAAAAAAAAGGGAGAAACAAAGCACATGAACCACACATTTGATCAAGAACTAACAGCATGACAACTAATCAGGGAGAAAACGTAACTAAATTAATGTTGGTATTTTGCAGGCTTATACAGAGCTGATACAGATACATCATATGTGACTCAAGAAGCCATACCTATGATTTTTACTACCATATCATACATCTGCCTCGTTTCTTCTTCCTCTTTTGCCCAACGGTATTTCATGTAGTGCAAGACTCCCCAGACCATTGCTATACCTGCATTAAGATGTATAATACTCTTTAAACAGTATTACAACATTGGTTATTTACCAAAGTTTACAGCACATACTTCAGAAGTTAGCTGCACTAGCTAACATTTTGAAGTACTTGAAATTTCAAAGCTAGTGAAATACATTGTACTGGCTGGTAATATTTTATTAACACAGCAACAGACTCAAACTTTGAACAGCAGTTACCTTTAGAAAAACATTTCACTGTTTTAGCAATACTCTGGTATACCATGACTGTGGTTTGAAATTTTACCCATTTGTGAAGAAAAATAGTAAACCAAGTATATTTGAAAAATTCAAAGTCGTATCAAAAGTCACATAAACTGACCATTTAAAACATGTTAAGATTAAAAAATGCACAATATTCACTAATTCACAGGCAAGTCACATGGTTTAGATATACTGGTCAAAATTAATTGACTTGGACCACTTCAGTTGAGCTACAGATTTGTAGTTTTTGAAACAAAGTACTGCATGCTCTTTTTCTATGACTTTAAAAAGATTATTCCCCAAAAGGACAATCTAATTAGGAAGGCCACCAGCATAATCTGAAAATAAAAAACTTATTCCTCCTGCTAATCGGGCTGAGGGCACCACTACACCCATGATGTTGTAATAATAATAATAAAAACCCAAAGACAGGAATACACAAATTATAGTTAGAGTTTGTTTTGTATACCAGCAATGACAAGGTAATGTTAACCAATACATCAAAGAGGCTGAGGGACACCATTTTAGGACAAAATGTGCTAGTTAATGATAATACATCTAATATTTACACAATGTGTTATTTTTGAAAAAGTGCTTTGCATTAACCTTTATTATAGATGAGAGAGTTGAGACAGAGCAATTTCCCAGCATGGCTGATGAGACCAGTGGTTGACTTGGATACTGAGTTTCATCTCCACATCCCAATTTAACCCTCATATCAACTATTATCAGGAAGACAGAAATCTGAGACAGTTTGTCTTTGATTCTTTTGGGTCATCAAAAGGCTGGTGAAGGAGGTCTTAAGTCTTCTGCTTGTAAGCATGGGATGAAGATATTGCAATGAACAACTTATTAAATATTCAATAGGTGCACGAAATGAACTCTGCATCTTCAATATTTCTCACCAGCTCCATGGAAAGGAGCGAAGTGTCTGCACACTTTTGGACTATATTTTTATGCTGTATAACATTCAGTATGGTTAAGAATTAAATAAACTTGAAAGAATTTGAAACCTCACTAGAGAACTATCAAAGACTAAATTAATTCGTCTTACTGAAGTATTAGATACATTTTTACAACCGTTATGGTTTAACCCCAGCAAACATGTACCATGCAGCCTCTCACTCGCTCCTCCATCCCCACCTCCAGTAGGATGGGGAGGAGAACTGGGGGAAAGATAAAACCCCGTAGGCTGAGGTAAAGATAGTTTAACAGAACAACAAAAAGAGAGAAGAAACAACAGGATTAACAATGATATTAAGGAAACAATATATATGAAACAAGTGATGTACAATGTGACTGCTCACTGGATGCCTCTCAGTGCTCTCAGCCTCAGTTTGCTCAAATCAGGCCTTTCTCCTCAGCCAGACCTCCCCTTACATAGCAGGCATAACATCAGTATGGTATGGAATATCCCACTGGCTGGTTTGGTTGGCTGTCTCAGCCATGGCACCTCCCGGCTTCTTTAGAAAATTAACCATATCCTATCCTATCCAAACCCAAGACAACAACATAGTCTTAAGAACTTTTGGTGACAACCATGTTCAACATGCAACTTTTCCTGAAACTAGGAAAAATCACCTTTTCTGTAATTATATTTCCAAAGTTCCTAGAGCAACAGTGAAATATCCTCAGAATTAAGACTATCGTGTCTTTTTACTGAGCATTTTGCTCTTTCAAACCAGTTCAACCTGGAATTTTGGAAAGCCAGAAGGTATTCCTTTGGCAGGGAAAACCCCAGAGTTCCCAAAGAATTAGTATGTTCAGCTGACGACAGTAGCAGATGGTAGCAACCAATGTGAAGATACAGTAGTGGAAGAAAAGTGCAAAGCAAAACTGCATTATAATCAAGATACTGATAGAAACTTCAAGTTTTATGGTTGAAGAAAAACTTTCTCTAAATATGCTGTTTACTTTTCCCCATGCACTTACATAAACAAATTATAACAAAAAAAGTTTGATTTTTTTTAAAAATGAACTTACCCAAAAGTAATATTGATAATCTGTGAGTTACATTAACAAACGCCCGGCGAAAACGACACCTGAAAGACATCTTTGGACTAGTGGATTCCAGATACTTCACATCTGTCACATTCGTGACATCCATCTCATTAGGGTCATTGCTGAGACACCTATTCAAAAATACACAGTACTTAAGAAAAAGGATACATTCTGGCAGAAGAAATTAAGAAATGAAGACCACTTACTTTATGCCAACATCTTCCCCACTATTCAAGATCCATTGTAATGCTGTGTTAAGAACACTTTCATATTCCGGATCTAAATTCTGTCAAAAGACAAATATAAATAAGTAATTTTGCAAATAACCAGAAAGCTATCATGCCACAATAAAATTCACATACTGCACAGACAGTAGTCAAAACTATATTGTTTCATTCTTAATTCTTCAGATTTTAATAAGTGTTCACTGAGTTCACCGAATGAACCTGTTCATGCTATGAGCAGCTATCAAAATTACTAGCACTCCTCAAATTAAGGACCGTTAGAAAAAGCCACATTCAAGTTTTATTAACAATTCTAACCTACAACAAGAAATAATTATTCAGCCACTAGGTGGTGCTCATGGAAAATCTACTTCAAGATTAAAACTCAAACTAGATATAAACTCAGTTGAAAAAGGGTCCTATAAAACACGTTGTTTGAGGAAAATCAATTTTAACTGATAATTTGCCAATAGTCCAGTGTTCATGGTTCAAGAAGTGATGTTACTATAGAGAAATTTACTTTTAATTAATTGGTATCAAC
The DNA here is from genome assembly GCA_013400335.1 of Eurystomus gularis. Classification (NCBI taxonomy): domain Eukaryota; kingdom Metazoa; phylum Chordata; class Aves; order Coraciiformes; family Coraciidae; genus Eurystomus; species Eurystomus gularis. The sequence continues at coordinate 255,859 of VZZY01019343.1, forward strand.
TATGATAGAACATTCATTGCCATCTTGAGCTAAGGCTGTCTCCATAGTCTCCACCTTGCATGCTCCTTTGCAGAAAAAGAAAAGCAAAAATGGAAGTTACTATTCTACCTACTATACCAATGTAGGTTAAAATAAACCATACAACTATCAACACAAGACAAGAGTCATCTTTTATTTGGGGAGTGAGGCTGGAGAATGACAGCAGAGAGTGGGATTTCATAATACTGCACACCTATCTAATTAACAAAAACTCCTTTTTTGACCATTTCTGTTAAAAGCATCAATGAATGGCAGCCCCATACAGCTGCTGCCTGTCAGGCTAATGCACAGATCCACATGTCAATCTCTCCTCCCAAAGAAACGAAGACAGTAACTATCCTTTTCTACTAAGTCTCAAAATAAAGTACTACTGATTTCTGGATAAGCATCCAAAGATTCAAAATTCATAAATTTACGATTTTTGTGTTGGTCAACTATCTCCATCAATTCAAATTATGCCCCGGTGGTTTATCTAAAGGGCAAAACACTGCATGCTATTGAAGCATTACTATCTATGCTTCCACTGCAATTAAGCCAGTTTCTTTCACCTTCCACCTCCCTCCAAACCTTGCTACACCTCCCAAGAAAAGTCCTAAGTAGCATGTGTTAAAGGCATCCAAGTAACATTCAATATTAAGTTAACTTTTAGTCAATGCATTAGACATGAAACAGGCCTTACAAATTGCAACTTACACAAATCTTATATACAACCAATAAAAAAATACTTCGTTTGCTTACTTTTAAATATGCAGCTGCCTCCTGGACGGTAAGATTTCTTTGAATAGAGCTGCCGCATTCATGTTCCCCTGGTAAAATTAAACTTTTGTTTATTTTGATCTATTTATTACTGCATTATATAAAATAAAATAGTCTAAACACAAGCTTATGGCTAACATAATCTACACAAGCAGCAGTAGCTCAATATTCTCACAGGTTCCACCAAACATATGGAAAAATCTCTGCACATATTTAGCCTTCAAAAAAATTAATAAAACCTGAAGATTGTCACAGCTAGTGTGTACAAATCACACCAATACAACTTCACATACTGCTAAGAAAGTAAATTTCACTATTTACACTGAAAGTAGAAAAAGTAGTATGAAGAACTATCAAAAGGACATTACCATAAATGTCCTGTACCCTGACTCAACTTCTAAATAATTTCCTTTTACTCTGAAACATGTACTGTATTTTGCATAGACGCTGTTAGTTCCAGTTGCAACACATCCATAATGGTATTTCAGGCACTATGAAGTTACTACATTTTAGATTGGTCCAAGTTACCAGAATAACTCATCACCTTCCTGAACACAAAAAATCCCAATATGGCCTAGAACTGTTTATTTTACTATTCACCTAATTCTTTTGGAAAGTATGCAGAAGTAGTCAGGAAATAAAGTATTATATGCACAGTGCTCACAGCCACATGTCATCATCTACCTAATTTTTTTGCTACATTGAAGGTACCTGATTCACGCACAAAAAATATGTAGACAATCACACGGAAAAGGAAAAGGTCTAACACCAGTTTCACTTATCACTAGGCCATTGCTTCTATAGAACTGTCAGGGAGTGGCAGAATAACTTTTTCCTGATCTTTCTAAAAAAAAAAAACCACACAAAACAACACAACCAACCACACAACAAGAACAACCAAACAATAACAATAACAAAACCACCTTTGCACCTATAACTATATTACTCTGCCAAAACAACAGAAAAGGAAACAACAAATCCAGTCTTTCATTGGCTCAGGGTTACACCTGCCTTACCTTCCTGAATCTATGCCAACCTGTATTATTCCCAAAGCCACAGAGAGGCTAGGAAAGTTTAAGATACTCACACATACGCAAAACAAACTTGCTTATACTCTTACAAAGTATTTGAAGTTGGAATTACTCTGTGCTGAAATACCCTTTAAATGGAGCAACTTCAAGTATTAATTCCCTACATAAACAAGAAAATCTGAGGCAATCTGAGCAAAAAATTAGGAAACATTAGCAAGACATGAAGATGCTTCTCCATAACTCATTCACAGTAGGGAGTTCCAAAGAAATAAGTGTTTCTAAGAAGCAGGAGTCCTTCTCAGACTCCTAAAGCCAAGTTTTGTTCAATACTTTTTAACAGATTTAAGTGAATTTGGCCTTGCAAGCACATAAGCATAACATGGATGCTCTTCTCTTACTGTTGGGTTATAGAGAAATAGGAACACTGTTTTTAAGAGTGCTCATATTCTCTTCAGCCTAGAAGTGCTACTGGTACTAAGCCTGTGTGCACACGTGTGTTTTCAATCAAGCACTGAGCAGAAAAGACACTACTTGAAAAGTTGTTTCATTTCATAATTAATATGCAATATCGTAGACTTTCAAAGAGCCAGAGTCTACTCTAACAGCAAAACTAGAGACCACCAGTGAAAATTCACAAAAAACACCTTAAATTCAGAAGTCAGCACCAGAACTGGAGTTATGGGCTATTCTTGTATGTAGTTTAGGCACACATTCTTTTTGCACAGCATAAACTCAACAACATCTAAATTTACATGTGTAATCACCAGTGATTTTATGTTTCAAGATTAGCAGATTTGGGTTAACTACTTATCATACAGTCTCCAGTGTAAACATTGTTTACTGATGGAACACATGCAACAAAACCAAACTGTATCTCTGTAGAAGCCATATGTACAATCTTTATCAGGTACTAAGTTGTGTGGCATGAGCAAGTCTGTTGGGCATTCATCCATTTTAGGCTTTTTTTTTGCTGTTCAGTAAGACCTCAAGTCTTCCTGGAGTCTTTCTAATACAGGAAAAGCACATCAGTCACTTTGAACAGGACAGCTTGTGAGAGAGTAAGGCGATGAGACCCTTCTGCTCAGAAGATTTTTGGGTTTTGTTTTGTTTTAATTATCTAGATAAGCAGGAAAGCCCATTTATGAAACAAGAAATAAAGGGTGAGGTTAATACACAGAAAAGAAAACAAACAAAACACAAAAGCAGGATAGCAGATGGTGAAAAATGAATTCTTAAAAGCAATTTTCAGGATTCATTTTGGATTTTCAGTCTTATGAGAACAGTATTACCTCTGCAAGAGGACAAAAGCTCCCTCAGATGGAGGACTACTGATTACTTTAGTAGTTTTAAATTCTAATCTTATTTGCCTTATTCCAGGAATTACTTGTATGCAGCCAACACACTGACTTCACAGCTTCTGGTCTCATCTTCACAAACCAGCAGACAGCTTCCTTGCAGTCCTGCTTCTGAATTTTTTTTTTTTTCCAGACTGTATTCCCTCTGAATAAGTTTAACTTAAAAATGCCTTTGCTGCCTAGGCTCTGACAATGTCTAAGGCCCATCAGTTCCAATTGCCCTCATGCAATGCTGGACAGGGGGGGAATAAAAACCACTTCAATCTTGCCTCCCACTCTTGAAATGAGTAAGCTAATCAGAGTTACGGAGTTTCAGTCCCATACAAAAAGCTGTTGGAGATGCAGTTTCTCATTCCAGCCCATTGCAGAGAACAATTTAACAGCTTTCTTCTGAGAAACTCATGAATTTGAAAGCCTACAGAAAGTTAGGCAATTCACAAGTCAGACAACCTTCTGTTTCACTGCAAACAGCAGGATATTCCTATATGCCATTTCAGTCACCGCTTTAGCTAATAGTTCTGCAAATGAAGGCTCACTTTGAATAACTTTGGTGCAATCATTAACCACTTGGCTTGGAAACCCACTTTCCATAGTCTGAGCCAAAAATATTTCCCAACTGTTCCACTTGAGGCCCTATATTCAGGAATAAAACTGAAGCAGAGGCAAAAAAGAACTTTACACAGGTCTGCTGCAAGATATGTCTGAGCTCTTTGTAAAAACTGCCTCTCTGTTAAAATGTCTATTGTGAGCTTGAACAAAACACGGATCTTTGTGCTTAAACTTTTCTTGGGCCCAGATCACTTCAATTTCAAGTGCAATCAGAGAACCATTCTACTTGCCTTGTAGGGAGGCGACAAGTAACACAGCCCAGCAAGGATCACAAAATTACCTTTTAGCTTAGTGCACTTGGGCAAGCTGCATAAGAAGTTGAGTTCCTCTTCTAGAAATACTAACAAAAAGCAACTAAAGCCTCAGTTCTAAAGAAGCATTTAAGTCTGTTCTTACAAGTGCTTTCAATACAGGAAATAAGTCAGAACTGCTTTTCCATGCAGGCTAGAATATTTGAAAAACTGACTTTCATTTTGGCATTTTGCTTCAATTAATGAGCTGCAGCATATACGGTTAACAAATATTCAGAATTTTTTAAAAAGTTGCTTTACAGTGTAAATAATTCTCTTAAAGTACCAGAACCAAAACTCAATGGAAATCTAATACTTTAAGGAATACATTTACTACAGGTCTCTAGCTTGTAGCTCGATGTGGTACAGTCAACCAATACAAAAAGGAAGTAGTGTATCAAACATTTGTTTAGCAGCTCTCATGCTTAAAGGTTACTTGCAGCAGGACACTGAAGTGGTAACTGAAGAAAAGCAGGAGCAGAACAAGTGTTGGGAGATCAAGTAAGAATGCCTGATCTTCCAAAAGCAAATTCAACAGCTCAGTAACACTACAGAAAACAACAACTTGCTAAATAGTTTTTAAGTCACTAGTTGGAAAAAGCACAATATCAATTACTTGAAGAACTTAAGACAGAGTGGCAGAACAGAGCCTGTGACAGCGATCAGATACAGAAGCTGACATTTGAAATTAACATGAAGTAATATCTAGTGTTTTGCCAGTTTTTCTTCCAGCCCCAGATTTATCAGTATAGAAGTCTAATTCACCCCTGCATCTCAAGGACCTGTGCTGCCTGTTAGCTCAGAAGGAAGCCGCCTAATCTGATAGATCATTATTCTGTGGAGAATGCCAAGCAAAAGAAATGTCTTAAAGAATTTTTATTTAGTTATGTACAAGAAACTAGGGTCATACGCATGGGTAGCTGGCTGCTTCTTGGGGATATAGTGGTTAGATTTATCCACCTTGGGAGCCTGATTGAAAATGGATATGATCTATTGAGGTCTCTCCGTGAAACAAGCCCAAGTCATCCAGTAATTAACATACGCCTAAAGAAAGTCTAATTTAAATAAGGCACATATTTAGGTTTAGGAGAAAGTGTTAGGCACTGAAATACGTACCGTCTATTTAAAAAGTTGCTTTTTTTGAAGAAAGGGTGAACCATTAGATAAAAACAGGAAAACAAACTTCAGCTCATAACTAGATGAATAGATACTGCTTCTGTGTCTAGTTCCTTGTGAGTTAGGCATTCCTCGCCCACCAGAACTCGTTTGGCAGACTAATAACTCCAAGAACAGTGATGCATTAAAGGTAATCTAATTTTATGTAGGATTATTAAATCATTTTACATCATATCAGCACATTACAGTACAGAATAGGAATCTGCAGGTGGAACATAGTATATCACATAAAATAAAATGAACAAACTGTTACCCTGACTTTTTATTCCTTCAAACAACTTTCAGTGTTTTACCTTCTAAAAGAAAAGCCCCATCACTTGCTCTCCAGTTGAAGATGACAAGGCAAGAAACCAGCTCAGTTAAAATATAAGAAGTCTAATAAAACAAAGAGGGCTAGAAACCAAATTACGAAGAGACTGTGTTCATGGTAGTCAAGATGTTGAATAAAGCTTAACAGAACAGATGCTACAAGTTTCCAGCCTGCCTTTTTAATATTAATAGTTATAACATGAACAAATGATTCATAGTCAAGTATGAAATGAGAGAAACTTTCCCAAGTATGTGGCAAAGACCTGAAAAGCATCACTTTTAGTAAAACTGTATTCCTTCACTTCTCTCTTCCCAAGTGGTGCACTGTGCACAAGATTCACACTTTTAAACCCTGCATCTTTCCAGCAGCTTTCTCTGTTCTGTGACTTTTAAACAGCTTCCAGATATTGTTCCAGGTTTACGTCAATATGATATTCAAAAATAGATGGCAGATTTCTTCCTCTCATACCTTAAACTTGGTGCTGAGGACAACTTCTGTCTAAGTACAGATGAATTAGGTCATTCTTCAGACTGCATGAAAGCTACTCTGAGCAACCACATAATCTCACAATACAGCTTCAGTCTGGGAGATAATCTAACCAGAAAGTATAGCTCTGTTTTTTTAAAGTAAAGACTGAAGATTCTCCTGGCTGAAAACAGACTAACAGAGATTAAAGCAACTTTGGGACCTGGGGATGAAAGCAGTCATCTTGGAGCATCAAGATCCCTCTTTAAGGCAGACAGGTAAACAGTTTTATAAGTGTACATGTGCATAAAGATGTATGTATGTACATGCACATACATAAAGTATGTGCATAAAGAAGAAAACTCCCCTCCCTTCACAGATGTAGAAGTGAGGTGCCAAACCCTTTTATCCAGGCAAGGACATTGTTCACTGTATGGCCACCGGGGGGCTAAGATGACACACAGAGAACAGCAAGCTGTTACATTTTCTTTTCAAAAGGATAGAAGTAGCATAACCCATTACTTGCACTTCACACAAGTCAGTGCTCTACTGCACACAGCTGTGGGTCTCCTAAGACAGTCCTACACACCACTGGTTGACCACTCCACATGGTGGGGGGGATCTTTTGGCTCAAATGATTTATAGCACAGAATTAGCTACATCCATCTAAGCAAGAAACAGTTTGAAACAGAAATGTATCAGCATGTAATTAACCTGTGAAAGATGAACACTGCAAGGCATTCACAGTCAGAAAGCAATTAAATGAAGACTAAAGCAACTATTAATTTGAATGCACTCATGTTAAACATCATTCTTTCATTATTTTGAGTTAAAGAATAAACTAATTTGAGGGTTTTGTCCAAACATCTATTTTATTCACTGCACATATTGTAAATGTTCTGGAAACAAAAAGCTTCTGGAGGAAGATCACTCTTGCAATGCAAAGGTATTACAGAGCTGCTCAAATTTCTCGCACATTTCCTATACAGCCTTGACATATTAAGCTGTCAGCCTCATAGCTAAGAGAGTGGATTCCACATTTTTTAATGTTTGAGGTATGTCTGTAGCACCTGATAATAGTGGAAACGCCCTCTTGGTGAAACTTGCTGTTGCAAAACAAATAGCTGGCACAAAGAAAGGTAAGGCTTAAAAACAAAACCAAAAACCCTGAATCACTGCCTCCTAAATACATTATGGATTAATTAAGCAAAGATGATAAAGAAATGGCTTAACAGTAATGAAATAGATTCTGCTGCAACTCACACTCACCAGATACCGAAGTTATAAACAGTCTTAACTTTACTATTTCCTGATTGTGATGTGTAATTATCTATGCAGTTTAAGGCTGTGTTAATTATGACTCCAGGCAAGAACACTGTATTTTTTCCTTTGAATATTCAGTAATACTAATACTAAACACCTACTCTGACACTACTATATACAGCATTTTTCATTACTATGTAATTAGTATGGTTAAGTTGACTATTTTGTCTAACAAGGCAGTCTTGTTCAACCACTACTGTTCATTGTATTAGTAACCATTTTGATTGTTGCAAAACATTGTTTTTCAGACATTTTTCCACCAGAGAAATAACTACCTTCAGAAGAAATACATATTCCTCTCCACACACAGCATAATTAAACCTTTTAATGAAATAAAATCAAATTAATAGAGCATTAAAACGTTAGACCAAAAACCACACAAGATCACAAAATCCAAAATTCTATCCTGTTAACTAAAAAACCATTGCAACAAAAGGCACTACACTGGTGAAAAAGACAGTTTAAGTGAACTAGAAATAGGATTTATAGTTTTGTAAAATAGAACTCTAAATGGTTATTAGGGCCCTAGCATATACCGTCGTTGCAAATTACTATCTAAGCATAGAATTCTTTGTAGCTGTTGCCAGAACACTTAGTCACAGTATTTTCGTGTTACCTGCTACTTGTGCCAATTTATCATGAAGTGCATATAAGCTGTTCATCATGAGACTTATTTCATCTTCCTAGAATTAGAAAAACACATTTATGTTAAAACAAACATTAGTAGAGATGTGCTTTACTCCATTTACCCCAAAAATCTTTATGTACTCTGAGAAGAAAGAAAATTGGTTTTACGCACACTGTAAAGCTGTAGTGTTTCAAACATCAACAATGATGCAACCAATAGATTTTGAACCAAAGTATTCACAATATCAATTTTTTCAGATCTTGACTGAAACTAGATTGCAGCCTAGACTCTGATGGATCTGCCAGTTAAGTGACAGCTCAAAAAGTTACTTTAATACTGCTGAAAGCACAGTGCCATGACCCAAAAGAAGTTTGGCAGTTTGTTTCGTTGTGGGTTTTTTCAATAGCTACTACGTAAAAAATAAAACAGTTTTATTCTTAATAAATGTGCAATGACACTTCATACAAGCCACACTAGAAGTACCCTCTGGTCATATTCCCACATAAAATTCCTAGCAAAGTAAGATTTTTGTTGTCTACCTTCAAACTATAGCAACTTAAGTAAAAAAAAAACCACCAAAACACAAAAAACAAAACAGCCAACCAAACAACCACAACAAATTACTCCAGAAAGCTGTGGACTATACAATCTTGTTGATACTTCTTGCATATGTCACTAGTAAAAAAAAAAAAGGCCTAACTCCCCAAAACAAACAGGAACATGAAATGTTGTAGAATTGTTACAGGGAGTTAAACTTACCAACATATTGAGCAATTCCATTGAAATACATTCAGGAACATTTTATATTAGAAGGAATTACTCAAAACATGTAGATGAGGAACATACATTTACATACACTAAGTTCTAGAGGCTATTCTAAAACACTGGGGTTTGGTTTTGTTTGCTTGTTTTTTAAGTTGGATGTAACTCCTGGGGCAGAGTCAAATGTCTGAGATAAGACTAGAACCTTTATTCAGAAAATATGCAAGGAAAGGTATTTTCCAGTTTGTGCATCTGCTGATTATACTCATACTGAAAAAACCTAAATATATTTTAATTCCCTGATGCACCAGCGCTGTCTTACAATTCTAAAATTTGAACACTCCATTTTTTTCCTGTAAGAAAACTGCCACTGAAAATCAGAGTACTTCTTTAATTGATCAAATATTTGAAAAATTAAACTCCCACAGATTATATCAACAATTACCAGCACCACTTCTCCCTGTTCTGGTCCTACAAAACCATCGAGATTAAACTGATATAGTTGGTACTCCCCAGGAAACTAACCAACCTTACTAACTCATTTCCTGGGTGGAAAATACTGGGCATGGCAGAGGAAGAAAAATCAGTCCTCTACCACTCACACAGCACCAGCAGTACTCCAAGCTCCATTTATTTGCCAGGAGGTACCCCATGACTTCACTAATAGCTTCACTGAGACACACATGAAAAACATTTTTGTGACCAAGTTCTTTTTTTGTAGATTAACGGTCGAACCACAGAGGAAGGAAGCTGATGAACAATCAAGTGTAGAGTAGGATTACCATGGACCAGCACACAAGAAATAGAAGAAAGTAACATACAAAGTTTCTCAAGGTGTCAAGCACATGATGCATTCTCTCTGTGCTACTGAAGTAATTCTGAAAGAATCCTCAGAATTTACCCCACAAAATTCAGTTTGTTCAAAAGTTGCAGAAATTTTTTCTACCCAGGAAACTAGCCAAGGCTACATACTTAAAATATACAATTATCCACTTCTGGAGAGGTCAATCCTAGAGAAAAACAAACCCCACAACAAAACAAAAAACCATCACACACAAAACCTCCACACAATTATCTTGAAATATTTGCTTATATATGCCTAACAAAAGGACATCAATGTTTGCAGTCCAGGCAGAAAGAATGAAAGCCAGAAGAAAGAACCACAAAAACACATGCTGCAAAACTGATACAGATACCTTTAATGGTGATATCTCAAAAATGGTTAGAGAATATAGGAAAAAGTAACAGAATAGAATCAAAGTGAAAAAGACTTTAGTCCATTTTCTGAAGGAGGCTAACCCTTGCTCTTCGAGGGCACCAAGTAAGACCATGGAGTTTCAAGTCAACCATCTCTTACCAGCTGTCCTATCAAGGCTGAGAAGCCAAATCGTAAGAAAAAAACCTGAAAAATTTAGTCTCAGAACTTACAACACAATTTTTCCTCATGGCTCTACAACACAAATTATGTAACATTTTCTTAGTACATAAAGCTACCAGTATGCCACAGCCAAATCTTGAAATCCTAGCTATGTGGCCAGAGATGAAAAACAAAAATTTAAAACTAATATTAGAGTTGCAAGTAGTATGTTCATCTCATGCAAAACACTCTGAAACTGCACCCTTCTGAACAGATCTACATTGGTTTTATACAATCATTTGACAAGACTAAAAATCTCAGTATTAAGTGATTGTACTTACTTCTATTTTTTGTAGTTCTTCACTGACAGGATTCCTGACTGTCAAAAAAAGAGAAAAAAAAAATTAATTCTTTCTAGAGTCTGAAAATACTAAGAAAGTACAGCAGCACTGTAGCTTTATGACAACACTAATCTTTAGATAAAAACCAAGCAAGTCCATAATATGACAAATAACAATTACACAGCTATTAACCTTTGACTTAACTCTGCATTTGATAATGCACTACACTAGCATTCAGGTAAAACCAAAATCTTGTGCATCTACAAATTTCACAGCTCTTTCCATGCAAACAAAACCCTGCTTGCCATTGCCTTAAGGACTCAGTTACACCAAAATCGTAATTTGAAGGTTTCACATTTTTTAGTGTTTATTTTAAAAAAGTAAATCTACTTTTTTTTTTAACCAAGCAATAATCCATACAACACAAAGCTGCACAATTCATCAGCATTTTCTGTTTTTACAGGAGTAAGATGACACACAGAGCTCAGGTGAAAAGTGCAGTGTGACTAAATGACCATTCCTTCCCTTCTAAGTAAAAGGGTTCCCACAGCTATTGAAAGCCTAAGTTTACCTATTATACTCCTTCTGGCTACAAAAATACATTCTTCAAGGAAGAGAAGTTGAAATTTGACAAGTAATCGTGCTATGCTTCCACTTAAGACCTATCAGGCGGTAACAAAAAAGTTAAACATAGAAAGCAATTGCGATCAAAAGCATATTGTCTTGACTTTCTGAGCCACAAATGTTGCACAAAGTTTGAGCTTATACAGAAATTAGTGTTCTATGTGCTAGAAAATGAAGCTTCCACTGACCACAGTTAAAGCACAAAAACAAAATGGAAAAAAAAAAGTATCCTGGGAAACCTGACACAAAATTGAAGGTCTAGGTTGCAAATGTCATCATATCAATGCTGAAAGCACACCAAGAACAGGTAGCACTTGAAGGGGCACATTGCTCCACACACAGTTCTACAAAAAGTAGAGTTCTTCCAAAAGAAAAAGAGTACTTTACTTCTAGGTCTGATGCATTTGCACAGAGAATCTGGAAGAAATCTTAGTCTGGGAATAATTTTGTGCATTTTGAAATCCTGCAGTTTAACTTGCTACACCAAGGCATAGTAAAAGACAGTATTGTCTCAAATAGTGTCTAAAATATGTAATTCCATTTATATGGTGTAATTACAGCCACTCCCCACACCCCGGATATTGCAGCTGTTTACACAGCATTACGGCTTGCACCAGAAGGTAACTCAGCAACAGCCTCTGACAATGCTAACCCATTTGACTTCTTGTAAGGCACTTCCATGCGTAAAGATTCACAAATTAAGAGCTGCCTCCCCTGCAGTCAGTTGATTGACAGTATCTTGACTTCTGAACCATAACCATTATTATTAAGATGATCAGAAATGGGAAAAATAAAAGAAATAAAGGTGGACACACCAGATCAAGTTCATGGCAAGATTTCTCATTTAGGAGAAACGGGCAGATACAAAAGAAACTAAGGACCAACTTTTACACCAAGGGTCCCCTAATCTTTGCTGAGTGTAATCACATCTGGATAAGTAACTGGGGGAAAGATTTTATAACCAAAGAAATTATTTATAAAACAATATAATTTTTATTACCTGCATGAACTTCCATAGCACTTGTGGCAGCAGCCAGATATTGACCCACTTAACCTTATTTTTGAAAGGCAGGTTTGAAACTGAAATGATTACCATTTCATTGCTCTTGCATGTAGCAATAGTAAAGAACACATTTCTACAATTGCAATCAATAATTCACATCTAAAACAGTGGGGCAATGAAAATACTGAGTGAAGAAGAAAGCTTGACTATCTGAAACTTTGCAAACAGTTTGTCTGTGTGCCTGAGCTCAGAAGAAAATTAAGCCTGCCACCTACCTAACAGCAATAAGCACTTCAGCTTCCTCTGACACAGCTAATGAGGAAACAAAGCAAACCACAACCCAAAAAACCCAGCAGAACCACCCAAACACAGGGACTGGTTTCCACACATCCAAATACTTGATTCAGATATCAGATTAATTAAAACTGATAAAAGCAGAAGACGTTCAAGTGCTCTTGTAAACCAAGCCCTATACCACTTCATTATTTCCTTCTACAGGTACAAATTCTCAGACATTGCCTACTGACTGACCAAGATATCAACTTTACAAAGTTTCTATGTATTTCATTCATTAACTCAGCAGAACATTCCCAGTGCAGTAAACTTTTAATCTAAATAGCCTAAAATAGGACTAGAGAAACACAGCCAAGGCTCTAGATGTCTGCCAACCTCCCAGTTCGATCATTAGTTATCCAGACAGGGTAATTACATAATTACAGTCTCTTCCCAAGGTCAATCTTATTGAACACAGGTGAAATCTTAATTATATGGTTTTAGATTGGAGGTGGCAGGGAGAGGGAGGGCATGAGACAACATTTAGATTTCAGTATACCTGATAAACATTTTAGCACTGATGAAAGCCATGGAATAAAGACAAATGCAGTACTTCCACGCCTACAGAGATGCAAATTGAAAACCGTCAGCTACAATTCCACATCTGCTAGGACAGTACAGCAATCAAGCAAAGGCAATGCTGTCAGACTTCCACAGCATCACAGCCTCAGAATGAAGTCAATCTCACATGTGAACAGCTTCATATTTGGATAAATTAAAACACTGAATTTATAAAGCAATCCAGATGAGATGTCAATGTTTGCCTCTCCTTCACTAGTATGTAGTGGTTAAAGCAACAAAGGAAAAAAAAACTCTTCTCCAGAATTATCTAGCACAAAAATGTAACAATCCCTGTAATTCACTATTTCCACTCACACTATAGAGTTTCCCTTAAATCCCTCTGAACCTGGTGATTTTATAGCATGTTAACCAATAAGTGAGATATATTTTATACAAGGTATTAATATAGTTTAAGATGCCATATGCCTTATGAGGCAAGCATGCTAAATATAACTGCAGCAATTTATCAGTTGCATATGCAATTAAGAACTGTCAATCAATCTGCATCTATTTACCACACAACCTTGATTAACTTTAGTTAATAAGGCCACTCCTTAACTACTTCAGTAACTCCTCTGTTCTGAATCCACCCTTCTGTCTTTTGTCCAGGATCTAAGCTCTTACCAAATCCCCCCACTTGTTCCAGCCACAGATGTGCACTTTCCATCTACTCCAACATGTCTACAGTATTTCAATATATTATACTAACATTATTGGTTCAAAAGGTTTCTTGACAATTCCTAAAGTATATAAGTATAGTTTTAAGAGTAACAAGCTCTTGTTCTACCAAACTAAGCATTAATTTAATAACTAATAGAAGAGTTTATGGCAACATATCATAGTCCTAAGGCTCCTCCTCAAAAAGGGTTCAGGACGTCTACTGTACAACAGCAACTACCAGCCTTGAAAGTCTATCAAGCTTATGTTTTTATCAGCTTCGAAGAACAAACTCTCATCTACTGATAAAACAAACCTAAAAACTGTAGAGGCAATCCTCCTGAATGGGAATATCCTCACTTTTGTCCCAGCGGGTCTTCTCTCTAGGTCAGCCAACCAACTGACAATCACACACACTACTCTCAAAAAAGCAGGGAAGAAACAAGCTACCTGGACATGGCAATTTCATGATCCATTAGAACTCCCCAGACAGCAGGAAATCCTATGGAAGTGTGGCAGTTTTACCTGGCCACATGTGAATACCAGCTGCAGGATAAAGCAAGAGTATTTTCATAGAAGAAAAACCTCAAAAACTTGGCAAAGGGTATAATACCAGCTCCCTCAAAACACTGTAATAGCTAAATATTCTGCTTTAAAGTTTGATAGATTGGGAGAAGAGCTTTATTTCTGGCAAGTTGTAATGATAATAGGATTCACTGGCCAGACATGGAAGGAAACAAGAAGAAAGCACAGTAAGGGACATCATCCTCACATGAAACTTGATTTCAGAGCAGAAAAGGGATATGCTACTTAAATTCCATTCTTAACAAGTGATCTTTTTTTTTATGCTGGTTAATCAAGAGCAACACAATAAGATTACCAAAAAGCCTGTGAAAAATCAAAGCAGCATACAAATATTGTTCTGGTTAACTGAGAAGACTACTAATGACCCTTCAAAGTAACTAGTTTACACATATTACTGTTGGGACAAGCTATAAACAATGACTTACAGACTACCAAAATTCCTCAGAATGGCAGAACTGGTCTCAAATAACAAAAAGTTACCAATACAAAGCTAAGGGTCACAGCACCACTCCAAAGCATTCCAGCCAAAGCTGTCAACACAAATGCACATACCAAGTCACCTCACAGAGATGCTCAATTTTAGGAATACAAGTGCAGGCACTGTCAAGTACAAGGTTAGTTTTTGCTAGAATACAGAAGTTTTCATCTTTAAAGTAACAATGAAACTACTCACTACCACCATTCCCCATTTTCCTCCCTAATACATCGGTAAGGACTGCAGACAGACATAGTATCTATGAGGGCTTAGTTTTCTACAGTAAGACAAGCAGGAAGCACAAAGTGGGATTTCCCCTCTTTTTCAAAGCACGGTTTAATAGACATGAAGCTGCAGTGTAATTGCAGACATGCACGAACACACAAGTCAGCTTCTACACAGTCTTAATGGTAGAATTTCCAAAGACTGACATAGCTTCACAAACAGTCACACCTGGAAAGACAGACACAAATAAAAATACCTTCGCTTAGGATATAAACTAGAACCACATCACCAACGTGGTGCCAAACTAACAGATTCAGTTACCTTTTGGTCACTAAATTAGGATACTAAACAGTAGCTACTCCTTCCACTACAGCTATCTCCTAGATGCTGTGGTACCTTGCCCTGAACAGTGTTACCATTCCTGCAGTTTCAGTATTCAATACACTTCAACAGACAACATCAAAACCAAATTATGAAGGAACAGTCACACCAGGACAAACCAAGGATTCAACTAGCCCAAAATCCTGCCTCCAGCAGCAGAAAGTTTTATGCTTTTCGGAGACACCCATCCCTAAGTGGAGTGGGAAATTAACAGAGCAGTGGCAAAAATGAGTGTCAGAGCATATGAATATAAAGTATGTACTGATACTTCAACACAATATTATCTCAGTCATAAAAAAGTTTGCACCTCAGAAGCTTCCCAATACAGACAGAAGTCTGGCTTTTTTTTTTTCCTAAATTATAAACTCCAGTGTATTTTTCCCTACCAATCTGTCTCGTCCTGCACTAACGCCAAGCAAGCTTTTAGCTTCAGCAACATACGATCACAGAGTTCTGCAACTGAAATATGCATGTGTGAAAAGCGAGTTTCTCTGCTTACTCTAAGCTTGCCACTTGTTAACTTGAGAAACTCCTCCTTGTATTAGAGGACACAGTGAGTAATCAGACGCTATTCACCCTCTCCATAATACTCATGCTGTTACTTCATTCCTGGGTCTTTCACTCTTCCACACTCCTATTTCTCATTGCTATGAAAGCCATACTGTTTTTCATCGTATTACTACTCTTGAACTTCTGCAACTCTGCTATGTCCTTTCTGAGGTTGGGGACCAGAGTTGAATACTACTCAAAATAAAAGTAACACCATACCAATATTCTCAAATGTATCCTCTTAAATATACTTTGTTCTCAATTCCCTTCCTAAAAAATAGGAAATTCTACCATTGTGTTTCCTTCTTGACCACTACTGAATATTAAGCTAACATTTTTAACAGAATCATTGTAATGCTATAATCTATTTCTGAACATACAGATAATTTTATTTTTTTAAAATAAAAAAGCAACTTTCCAATGTGACTTTAAGGAGTTGTAAAGCCACAGAAATGAGAATGATCCCAATTAACCCGTAAGCATTTAATTTCTCAGTGTGATGATACCAGAAGTGCCAAATAAATCATGGGAAGAGGGGATGGCCACTTGGGATGATTATAAGACTGTAGTCAGAGGATGTAGGGAGGCAAGTAGGAAAGCTAAGTCTTCCTTGGAAACAAACCTTGCAAGAGAGATCAAGG
>VZZY01019344.1:0-24503 GCA_013400335.1 Eurystomus gularis
TATGATTCTATGATATGAAGACTAGAATGCAGGATGGGAGAATGGATGTTGTCTCTGAGACTGTCAAAGTCCAGGCCTTGTCACTGCTTACAACCTCCCTGCTAATGGCCCCATTGGCTCAGTGGCTTCTAGTCCTCTCTAAAAATTTGTCCTCATTCTACTTGACATGAGAAGAATGGTGCTCTTTCTCCAGCATGGGGGTGAAGGGAGGAAGCAGACATCTCCAAACAAGAGGGGTGGTTTCCGCTCCACAGTGCACTATGAGAGAGACCTTAATTGTGGGGTTGAGCTGTGAAAGTGGGACGTGGACATGGGCAAGCTTTGGCAGACTTGTTGCCTGATTACTTCCAAATAAAACCAGAGATTTTACCCTTTACTTGCTTAGCTCGGGTTCAGGTCCCTTTTCAGCCATTTCCTCACGTGTTCCTCCTTCCACTATCCACTTGGTCATCTACAGCTGCTTCCTGGAAGAGCCATTGTCACCTCCTCCTCCCTTCCCTGTTGCAGTATTCAGCTGTTCTTCCCTTGCCATCTCAGGGATGAAGTGATTCCTTTTGGATACCCACAGTGAAATCCTTCCCCAGACCCCAAAACTCAAACCCCAAGTCCCAGAAGTTGTCCCCAAGGTCCAAAACAAGCAGAGATGAGAAAGCTGCAATTGACTGTGGGGAGGTGGAGATGAGGAAAAAACACCTGACTGTGCAACATCCCAAAACTCAGCTGCAATTGAGACGCTTAGATGGCCTTGTGGACCTGGCCTTTGTTAACTGTGAAAGGTGAAGCTCTTGCAGTCCTGGCCTGTGATGGCAATCATGCCCTGTGGTTTGAAAGAAGATCTGGAAAGAAAGGCACCCAGATCTTGTTCACTTGCCTTGCGTCAGCCATAGGGAGTCCAGGGGAACGTAACAATGGGGTGGAGCACAACTTCTGGCCAAAGGGAGACATATTGTCAAGGACTGAAGCTCAGGAGGGCTTAAGCTCTCAGCTAATTTCAAAATCAAAATGTGTTAAAGATCAACGTCCTTGTAGTGATCCCTGTCACTTATGCTGATGAGTCAGGGCTAGGTTGGGCAGCAGCCTTTAAACAGGAATGGGCAAAATCTTGAGGGATGCTTGGAGTTGCTAGTGAAAATGTGTGCCGGTTATTCTGACATGGTTTGCAACGTGTTCAGAAAGAAGGTGACTTTAGCAGGACTTAGACTGTGTGCGCCGGCAGGGAGAACGTGAGATTCAAGCAGCACCATTCTCAGATGGGAAAGAGGTAGTTACCCGGGCACTGAGGGACTTGGCGTTGGCTTCTAATCTTGCTGAATCTGACCAGGGAGGAAGTACTTGAGGGAGAGAGGTGGAAGTAAGCCTTGGGCATGAGGAGAAAAAGCCCAAGCCCCTGTGGAAGGTGTTAGATCTCCATTCTTGATATCTGTATGGCTTCTTCAAGCTCTAATGCAGGTGTGTGCAGCCAGCCCCAGCCTTTAGGTATGACAATGTTTTGCTGGGTGGCATAGCTAGGGCAGATGCTTTGCAGCAGAGGAGAATCAGAGACAGGCCATCTCCCTGGCTGGGCTTAACAACAGCTTTGTCTCTCAGCAAGACAGTTGTCACAAGTTGCAACAGGAAAAGCAAGTCACAGTCACTGTTCTCCTTTTCTCTGACCATGCTTCTGGTTGATAGACTGTAACCTACCGACATAGAGTGGAAGGGTGTAAGAGAGCCAGCCTGTTTCCCTGCACTCAGAAAACTGGTACGCTCGAGATGGATGAGGCATCCTCAATCTCATGCCAAGCAGCCAAGAGGAGAAGAGTCACAAGTCCAGCTGTGCTCTCTAGCAGTCTCAGGTCGAACAGAGCATAAACGAACATGGAGCTAACAGTCAGCAGCTCAGGGGCCCAGGGGCATGCTGTGCCAGGTCCGATGAAACTCCACGATCTTTGTTCCCAGAGGAGACGCTGGCCTGAAGGAGACCCTTACTTCATTGAAATGGTCTACACCCATCTATGTCATAAAGACAAGACTGTTCTTCTTCTTGCCCCTGCAGGGTGGTACAAAACAAGAAACTGAGTAACGTTCTTCAGGACCGTATTTGTGATGTCAGGGTCTGGCAAGAATGATGCAGTCATGGAAAGGAGTGTGCATCAGGAGGTGCCCTGCTTCAGAAATGGAGTGCTGGGCCAGATCACCCCCAGAGCTCCCTTCCAGTCTAGCTTCTTCTATGAGTCTGTGGATGCAGGAATTATTTCTGGCTCTGAAGTGAAAGCCAGAGAGGATACGAATGGATAACAAAGGCAGTGAAGCTCTCAGTTATCAGCTGCAGACCCAGTTATCCAAATGTGGAGGTACCATGCTAGTACTGATGGGTTTCCTGCTGAAGTCAGGAATGATCCCTTTTAAGGAAGGGATATTTCTTTATTCCCATCTATTTTTCACTTTTAAAATGCTGTCCAATTTTTAATATGTTATAGTTTTGCTTATGGCATGATTGGCTTGGAAAAGGGAATATGGCCTCTCAGTCATCTCAATATTCCAGAAACAGCTACAATGAGTGTCTAGCTTTATCCATGTAACTGTGAATGTTGTGGTTTGATTTTCAGGTGCTTTTTCTGGTTTTCTGTTCTGCTTTTCTCATGTCCAGCAGAAAAAGCTGAACTTCTGTAGGATTCAAGTAGGAACGGACTAATGTATCTGGTTGAACAACGCTCAGGGCTAGAACATCAGCAACAATCTGGATGAACAGTTGTTCAAACCAGATGGTAAGTGGCTAACTGTTTTTTCACATTTAGGGAACACAGCCATGGTGGCTCCTGTTGCTGAAGGGGTTTCCACCTTCCTCATTTATCTTCTTTTGAAAGAGGACAGCTGACTCAACTGCTACATATTTCACAGAAAGTTTTCAACAAAGGGTACCTACAGTTATTCTCCTGAATTGACATATAAGGCAGGAACCTTCAATAGCTTCTTTAGGATGAGGGGTAGGGGGAATGTTTTCTTCTCCTCTAGACTTGTACTGAGTAGAAAGAGCCAGAGGAATTACATCATCAGTGTAGTCCATTATTTAGAAAACCCTATCCCAGCTGGAAGCCTTATTTCCTAGAAGGAATGATCCTGCAGGCAGTTAATTCCATGAAAGCTGATAGACCAATGGAATATATGGCACTTTTTAACCATTAGACCTTCTAGTTAGAAATGTCAACACAGAGACCAGGGAAGATTTTCCAAAGCACAATTGTCAACATAGAGTCACAGGAAGATATTTGAAATGTGTATAAATCGGAAGGTGCTAAGAGCCCACACCCCAAGTCAGGGTCAACACAAGAGCTACACTGCAGAGTGCAGGTACCTCAGCTAGCTCAGTCCAAGGAGCTGCTGTGGGTAGCAGCCTGGCAAAACCACACAAAGCTAGTTTCTGTACCGCAGAGGTCATCATGCTCAATTCTTGCAGGAGATGTGTCAGTCAAAAATGTACAGCAGCAAAACACTCCAGAGGTTTGTTCACCTTCCAGAGAAGCAAAGCTCATTAGCATCATATTTTCTCTCTTTTTCTTTCAAATCATAGAGCTGAAGCTCTAGCATCCTAAGGATATAGGAAATGTGAATATGGTAGAGAAAAATAATATCTTATTAGATCAGCCAATAGACTCTGAAAAAACCCTGCTACTCAGTAGTTTATTCTGACTGCTAGAGAAAACCAAGAAGACAAAATATTTTTTGCAGCTGGGTCAATGGTTCTGGTAAAACATACTACTTTCCCACAATGGCTACATATGAGGAAGAATAATTTATTATCTCTAATAAAAGGAATAAAACGTCATCATTTTGTGTTATGATATTCATTAGACTGTACAGAGAAACAGAGACAAATGCATTTGAATAATAAGTTGTGTTTTGTTTTAATCACTTAAAATTCAGTGAGAAAAACCCAAAGAGCTCAAGGAGAAAGACAGGAGACAGGCAAAAGCCTAGAGCCTGAACTATGTGGAATGAAAGACTCTTTTCGTTCTCTGAAGCTTCAGCAAGGCTTCCTTCACCTGCTTGTTCCTCAGAGTGTAAATGAGAGGGTTCAAAGTGGGGCTGACAAGACTGTAGAAAAGGGAAAGAACTTTCTCCCTCCCAGATGAGTTACTTGTCCCAGGGCCCATGTACATGAAGATGGCATTTCCATAAAACAAGCCCACCACAGTCAGGTGAGAGCCACAGGTCGAGAAGGTTTTTTGCCATACTGGCTCAGAGTGGATGCGCACAATGGTGGCCAGAATGTGCAGGTAGGAAATTAGGATTAAGGCTAAAGGGAACAGGAGGAAGCACACACAAACAGCAAAGATCAGGACTTTATTGGCAGTAGTATCAGTGCAGGCCAGCTTTAAGACAGCAAGGATTTCACAGAAGTAGTGGTCAACCTCACAGGGGCCACAGAAAGGCAGGTGTAAAGCCAGAGAGGCTTGTAGTGTACCAAACATGAACCCAAAAGCCCAGGCAACTGCAGAAAGGGTGAGGCACATCCTCCAGTTCATGATGAGGGCATAGCGGAGGGGATGGCAGATTGCCACGTAGTGATCATAAGACATCACAGCCAGCAGCACACACTCTGTAAGTGCAAAGATTAAATAAAGGTGTATCTGTGTCCCACACCCAGCAAAGGAGATCGTTCTGCCTTGTCCAAGGAGGTTCCTCAGCATATGGGGGACATTGTTGGAGGCATAGCAGATGTCCACAATGGAGAGGTGGCAGAGGAAGAAGTACATGGGACTATGGAGGCGGTAGTCCAGGCAGATAAGCACAAAGACAAGTGCATTTCCCATCAGAGTGGCAGAGTAGAGGACAGAGAAAAGGCCAAAGAGGCAGAGCCGCAGGGCTGGGTTGCTGGAGAACCCCAGGAGGACAAATTCTGTGACAGTAGTTTCATTCTGCATGTTGTGCTGGAGATGAGGCAGCACAAACTGTGACCATGGAGATCTGGAAGGGAAGGAGCAAGAAGAAGGAAAGAAAATGGAGTTTTCCTGATAATTTTGTGGTTTTTACTCTTTATACTGCAGCTCTCTTCTCCTTGTTTTCCCCTCTGACTCCAGTGGAAGGTGCGTACTACCTTCACCATGCTGTGCGATGTAGATCTGAATTGCAAGCTCTAATCTCTGCACAAACTTTAAGCAGTTTTGAGCAATCTCATATAACTTTACTGCCTAGCTTGCCCTTGACATCCTTCGTTTTCAGGGTTGGTTGTTGTGGGGTTTTTTGGGTGGGTGGGGTTTCTCTGTTGGAGAAAATAACAGCTCTCTAACATGATGAAGATTGCAGGTGTCCATTAATGTGAAGTCAGAACATCTTCAAAGCACCTATTTTAAATTAAGTCTATATTAAAATGAATGCACAGTTCACAGAATAATTCCAGTTTTACCATTAAACCAACTAGCATTTCTAATCCATTGCTGTGTCCTCTTTACCTTAACGAAATGCACTCATATTAAATCCTGCAGCTGCTTGATCCATTATTCTATATCTAACTTCACTTCAGATTGCTGAACAACCTGAGAGCTACAGCTGGATGTACAGCAGATAATTACTGCTAAATAATGTTACTAATATTTACACAAGAGCTTCCTTACCTGTACCATCTGGAAAATGTGGTTTGTTCAGTTCCGTAGTTTTGATCAGTGAAACCTTATTAGAGAGTTCTGTGTATTTTCTCAGACAACAGGTGAAAGAGAGAGCTGTTCCATGCTGTTCAGCTCCCCACATTTGTTTATTTTTAAAGCCAAAGTGTTCTGTGCAATATGTCTGAGGGGACACTGTTTTGATTGCCAACGAGCAGTACAAAAATTAACCTCAAGTATAAATCCCCGGAGTTCCATAACTGAACTCTGGGGATCCTTCCAGAAAGTAAACACTACTTTATTCTAAAACGGACATGGCATTGCACTTACATGGCATTGTGCTTACTGGCCCTTCATTCATATGGGTTTCTTTTCTGTTCAACAGTCTCCCCAGTCACTTTCCCATTCATGCCTTCACTGCCTCCCAGAATTTCTCTGCCTCCAACAGCATGCAGAGCTTTTTGTTTCTGAGATATTAGCATAGGATAAATCTTACCGTTTAGTAGGAGTTGCCCAATCCAGTACTTCAATGTAGCGCACACTGCTGCAGCTCCTTGCCCTGATGTTCAGCCAAGCAGTGAGGCTGAGCCTGTGTTTTCCAACTGGCACATGTACGCATACATCCATCTGCCCTGTCACATAGATCCACACTGATTGAAACCAAGGCCCTTGCACAAATAAAAGCAGCACAAATACAAGCAGCATGAATAGCCTTGATCCTGTTCCCTGTCAGGCTAATCAGGATGAAAGACTTTCAGTGGAAAACATATACATATGTACACACAGAAGCCCACACCCATCAGCAGCTGACCTTAGACAGTCTATCCAGTACTTAGCCCGAGGTTCCCATGATGTCCCAGCTGCTTCAGTACAAAACTGCACACATGCAAACAGGTCTCTTCAGTAGCTGTTCCAGACCTACAGCCTTACCAAATCTCCCGGTCTCTTCCACAGCTGGCTTGGGCCTCTCAGTACCTCCAGTAGATGACTCTCAGACCCTCTGGTCTTTTCAGTATAAGGCCTAGACCTATGACCACTCCATTGCCTGGATCCCAAGCCCCTTATTCTACTTGCTGACTAGACCATCTTGATACTCATTAGCAGCTGTACACACTGAATTACACACCTTTACAATTTGCACACTCTGTAGTCTCCACAGCTGCGGGTGCCTCAGGTCCGTGGTCCCCCATGGACAAAGGTTCTTTTCCAGTTCCTGGCACTTAGACCTTACACATAAAGTTGAGATGTCCTCATGCAGGAAAATAGAAATTGAGTTGAATAAGAAGACATCACAGATTGTCGTGATGTCATGGGCAAATCAGAATAAACAACCTGTACTGTAACTGGATTCCGGGTTTTATTTAACAACCAACCAGATTAGCCCCTACTTGATTATTTCTCTCTCTCACATGCATGCACACATGCACACACACACTCATACATGTGAGCTAATGAGGTTCAGCACATAGACAGTGCTACAACCCAGAGACAGTAAGTTCTCTTCCCAGCAGGGAGGTTACTACAGATATAGGAAGGTCTGGCAGAAAGTCATGTTGGTTCCTGCTGTGCAGCTACTTGCCATTACCAGTTTCTGAGACTGCTGGTCAAGGACCCTGGGCATCCCCTGGCATTTGTCTCCATGCAGTTCTCTGGTTTCCAAGATCTTCCTCCACTCCCAGGCTATTTCCTCCAGCCGGAACCTTCACCTTTTTCTTTCTGGTTCCCCTTCTTTTCAAGATCCCTTCTTTTTGGGAACACTTCTTTTTGGCATCACCTTTCTGGAACTCCATGCCCCCTGCTTTCCCAGTCTAAATAGTCTCTGTGAGTAGTACAATGCCTGATTAGCCTCCTGATTAATGGTTCTGTCTCCTGTCTCCTTATTAATTGTAGGATTTAGAAGAGGTGCTTATTCCAGGTGCTACCTGGTGCTACCAAAATTTGCAACCAGCCCA
Organism: Eurystomus gularis; assembly: GCA_013400335.1. Taxonomy (NCBI): domain Eukaryota; kingdom Metazoa; phylum Chordata; class Aves; order Coraciiformes; family Coraciidae; genus Eurystomus; species Eurystomus gularis. The sequence continues at coordinate 7,535 of VZZY01019344.1, forward strand.
TACTCGTCACAGTTAGCAAGTAGGAGGCTTCTGATGACAGTTCAGAATTCAGTTTCAGACATTCATACACACAGATCTTGCCATATGCATGCACTCAGTCATGTGTTGCCTGTTAACATTCACAGTTTAAGCTATTTTTTTGGCTGTGACAGATGTTCAGATGCAGGACACGGCCCAAAAGGTGCATTCTCCCCCTTTGGTCTGTGAAATGAGCAGGGGACAATCAATACTCATCTGGTTAGTCTCATACCTAGACAATGTGGTTGATCCCACTATTGTGACAGCCCTAGGCAAAGCCACATCAGGCTCTGCTGCCTCTGCCTAGGTTATTGGGGTTCCTCTCCCTGCCATTGCTCCTTTGAGTTTGTGGAAATGAACCTTTAACAACACAACCTAACATCTACAACACTGGGAAAATGGAGAGGGTCCAATGTTGTCCTTGGCAGAGGGGTTGGGACCATACAATCTTTGAGGTCCCTTCCAACCCAAACCATCCTGTGATTGATTCTATGATTCTATGACTCTATGATTTAAGGTCATTGATTTAAAATGCTGTTTGTGAGAGGCAGGAGATGTAGCTCACCTGCTTGCTTCTGAGCTGCTCTATAAGAAGCACTGTATGCAGTACGATCTGTTAGACAGACCGTGTCTGTAACTGATTGCCTTATCCTAGCCACAGTACCCTGTACTGTGGGAAAACCACAGAAAGCAAGGAGGATGCTTTTTCCCTGTGAGCAACTAAGGATGCTCAGCTGAGTGCTGCTGCAGGGGCCAGAGCTGGGCAGAGGAGGAGGGAAGGAAGGAAATGCAGGAATGAGGGAGCTGGGAATAATAGGGCAGACTAGGAGACACCTGAGAGGATCAAGAACGCTGTAAGCATGGAAAGAGCTTAGGGGAGATTTTATTTGAGACCCTTTGATTAACCATCCCCTCAAGATCTGGACCTTCTCTAGTTACTGATTTACCTTGCAGTTTAACAGCCTGTTGTAGACATCATGACTGGGAGATCACTGAGCATGCAGGAGTTAGTGATCCACTTAACAGTTTACCTCAGTAGGTGCAGGTCTGTGCTGTACGTGCAGTGTGGCCTTCAGCCTGTGTCCCAACATACGTCCCTTGACTGCAGGATAAACTTAGCTGGTTTGATTGTAACAGAGGAGCCTACAGGCAGCTCCTGCTTGGAACCAACAATTATGCCACCTGCGTGGCCCTGACTTTTAAAGTGCAGCAGGAAGTCCTCATGTGAACATTCTCTATGAAAAGAGTTGTTTTCTTCTAAGAAAAATTGTTGAATACCTTTAAAGATGAAAAAGGAGGAACTTCACAGACAAGATCTGTACAAGTGTGTCAAGTGAAAATCCATCTGGGGTCTGTCCAACGCTGCATGAATGCGGAGTTCCCAGCATCTGAAGGGAGTTCCCAGCATCTGAAGGGACATAAGATTTACCTGCTGCCTATATGCATCGTCTTATTCTAGTCTTTTAAAACAGCAGTTTTATTAAGTCATTATTATTGAGATCCAGAAAGAATGCCACACCATCTCCCTCTCTTACCTCATCCCCTTTACCAGTGCAGAACACTAGAACTCAAACCTACCAAGGGTAACTTGTGGAATGCCCTCTGCAGCGTGGGAGGGGAGAAGATTTGATTTCAAAGCTCTGACCATCTCCTACTGTTGCTGCAGTGTTGCCATGAGCAGGAGGAAGATATTCCACACCCACATGGTGGACAGAACAAGACAACACCAGCTCCTTGTGCATAGGTGAAGATAGATGCTAGGCTTGTGGAAATTAATCTTTCTTGCTGTTACACAGCCTCGAATTCAGCAATGGTAAACTACATGTGATGGAAATGAAGTTGTCTAAGATACCATGTCACCTTCCAAGACGTTTAGTCCCATTCTATCCTCTTTCAGTCTGCTGGAGCATGCCCATAGCACAATTGAACTTCACTTTTGAAATATCCTGGCCTTATTCTGCCCTACAATCAAACAGTGACCCTAGTGCTCAATTATTCACAATGTGCTGAGTTTTACAGCTTCTCTGCTCCCAGGCACACAATGTCACCTGAGACTTCCACTGACTCCCACTGATACATGCACCAGACTTCCACTTAACTACTGACACCCCCTCAGCATTGCAATTGGTGCAATTTGGTGCAACCTACTCACAGCATAGCTCTCACCCTCCTGAAAGGGACCAGCAGTGAGGCTCACAGCCCTCTGATGAGCATGGCCCCATCCAGAAAGCATCCTGTTACAGCTGAAGACTGACCAAGGCCCCACAAGTCCCCTCTGACAGTCAATGGAGCCACATGAGCTGGTATGGTGAGTGCAAGCTGGGATGCCTTGGAAGGGTTTCCAGAGCCAGGGCTGGGGAGAGAGGTGAGGTGAAAAAAGATGTATACCTTCTTCCTTGACTGGTTTCTGGCCCTAACTTGGATATTTTGGAAGAACCCATGAGACAGGTGAGGTTCAACGGTGCCTCAGACCTCAGCTCTGTAACCGTTGTGGTGATATTCAGTGTTGTGAGTGCATATTTTCTCTTGAAAGTCTTCTGATGTTCATGGTTCTCTTAAAGCCTGAGTTTACGGCATAAGTGGATCTCCAAATGAGCTTAACTATATTAAAATTTCTTGAGCTCATGCTGGATAGGAAAGCTTGCAAACATAATGCAAGTCTTTCTGTTTACTGAAAAATGCATTTCATGGTTTTAAGACAATCTCCTTGTTGTTGGGAAAAGGAAGGCCATGACATTGGGTGTTGGAGATAATGACTGGAGCCTGATCCTGCACCCACCCAGTTCAGGAGCTTCTGGACCACAGTCCCCAGAATATAGCAATACTGCACAATAGTTTCTGATAGAAAGCTAAAGCCTGAAAGCATAGCAGGAGTTTTAGGACTGTAACACTGTGGTCTGGTGCTTTGTCAGCCTTCTGGATTAAACACAAACTGTCATCCACAGATGTGCCAGTGCACATCGAATGATTATCCTCATATCAAGAACACTCACCTAGTGGCAGAGAAGGTTAATGAATCTCATCATACTACTCTGTATCAAATTACATTTTGGACTGCAGTTTTGCATCTTGTGAAAGGTACACTATTAAGTTCTAAACTTGTTACTCCTGGGAACATTTTAGGTCACAAGTGAATATTGTGTCTGTTTGACTCATTGATTTCCTGGCCCTGAAGTTTGTCTTGTGACTCACAAATCCAATTGTGCTAACAAGAATTTACCATGCTAATGTACTTTGCTATTTACAAATAATTTCAAATAATTGTTAATGTATTCTTGAAAAAAATGCCTTTATTTGGGTTTGTGCATTAGATTGCGTGGAAGGAATCTTCCACAGCCCCACCTGAAAGTGAAGCAGTTTTCCAGTCATAATATTAAAAAAAAAAACATTTTGAACTTAACTTCCTTTTTCAGGGATCAGAACTTTCAATTATAATTGCATTGAAGGTTTTCCTTCATTTGTTTAATTTATGAATTAAAAGTGTGAAGTTCACAGTATTTTATTACATTCCATTGGTGATACTTTTACCAGTTAGTCCTAGGTTTTGGTTTACAGCAAAGACTATGCCCCAGAAGTCTCACAGGATGTATAAAGGTGCGACTTGTTTGAATTGGAGGTATTCAGAAGACGCGTTCTATACCCTGCATTTCTAACAGCTCATTTTTCTCCTAATAAGGATGTAGTTAGGATGACTATTCCCTTTTTTTTTTCCAGTCCTTGTCAGGGAGATATGAAAGACTGCTACTGACATCCCAGGAAAGACATTAATGGCAAGACTGAGCAAGTTTTGATTCAATCTCTCATTTTAGAGTTGTCATCAAAGGTATATTTCTTTAGGTAAGAAATTCCAGCAGCTTCTGCAAGTCAGCATTTGGTTTCTGATATTACACATGTAGGTAAGTTGAAACATAGGGTCCTGAGTTCCCAGTGATTTCTAGAGCAGTGTGAATAACATCAGTGATGAAGGATTTAGCCCTGTTTCTCTCTTTTATACCACTATAGGTTTGAAAGAAACCGTTCCCTGGTTTTGCCTTTCCTGGTCATTCACTCTGCATTGTGACAAAGCTGTTAATTATAGCCAGGTTTTAGTTAAAATATTTAAATGTATTTAAATGTGTCAATATATGACACTAATGGCACTAATACTGAAACTGAGTGAACCATAGAAAGAAATGTCTCCTATGTTGAAAGGCTTGCTGGATTTTATTTTGCAGTGCTAGATGAACAGTGAAGACTTTGCCGAAGCATAAAGCCATCTTTACCTTCCCCTATATTTGAACTGTCTGTTTTTGAACGCTATTGCACTTCTAGACCCTCTACATCCAGAATACCAAAATTCATTATGTATTAAGATAAACCATTGGGAAATCAGCCTCAAAAAAAGCCCCGAGTGATTTTTTTACCTTGTGTGTTCAGTGCTGTTAGGCTGAGCTGCTACTCTGGCTTCAGAGAAATATACTAAATTTGGTTTTCTTACCCTTTTACTTCATACTGAAGGATCAGCAAAGAACTGTTTTATAATACCACATTTAATAGTATTTCTAAACTGAAAGGAGAGTTTGCAAAGAAGCAGGGAACTTAAAAAGAAACAAAGTTCTCTTGCTTACTATTACTCTTGCTTCATTGTAGAAATACCATCCATTTGTGTCAGAGGACTTCTCCCTGCTGTTATACTGTGTTTTGGGGATTATGAAGGGGAAAGACTTTGTTAATTTTCTCACCATTCATGTCAGATTTCTTTTTGTCAATGACCTCTTTCTAGATCAGAAACTTTATGACAAATGAAACCAAAGTAATGGTGTTCATCTTGATTAGATTTTCAGATTTTCCAGATCTGCAGATTCTGTTAACTTTTTTTCTAAACTTACCTGGTCACCCTCATTGTAAGTGTCCTGCTAATGACAATTATCAGGCTTCATCATCATCATCTTCACATCCCCATGTATTTCTTCCTTTCCGTTCTCTCTTTTTCGGAAACTTGCTATATATGTACTGTCATTCCCAAGATGTTGGTAAATCTAATAACAGAATAAAAGTCCATTTCTTTCACTGGATATGATGCTCAGATGTTTTTCTTTGTTGGCTTCGGAGGCACTAACTGTATGCTTTTAACAGCAATAGGATATGACCAAAGTGTGACTATATATGTAAACCTTTACACTACAAAGTCCTCACGAATGACAGAGTCTCTAGTCAGCTAGAGGTCTTTGCAACAGTAACTGGCTTTACCTTATCCCTGATAACCACCTACTTTATATTCATCATTGTTTTTCTGTGGAGAGAAGAACATCAATCACTTCTTCTATGACATGGCTCATGTCATTCAGGCAGTTTGCACAGAAAATAATGAGATTGAGATAGCAGTTTTTATTTTTTGTATTGTGGTTGTGTTTGGCTTATTCTTGCTGATTCTTCTCTCAAATGTTTTGATCTTCAACACTATCCTCAAGATCTCCTCCACCGAAGGGTAATGTTAAACTTTTTCTGCTTCTGCCTTCCATCTCACTGTGGTAGTTGAGTGCTTTGGGTGTGCCTCCATCATCTATTTAGAGCCAAAACTTCCCTATTGACTAGAGGAAGACACTGATTTCTATCACTTCCACTACAGTGACTCCCTTGCTGAAGCATTACACACATCCACTCTGCACCAGGATGGCACAAAACCTTCTCCATCTGTGGGTCCCCCTTAATGTGGGCTGGCTGCACACACCTGCATTAGAGCTTGAAGGAGCCATATAGATATCAATTATGGGGATCCAACATCTTCCTCAGGGGCTTGGGCTTTTTCTCCTCATGCCCAAGGCTTACTTCCACCTCTCTCTCTCAAGTACTTCCTCCCTGGTCAGATTCAGCAAGATTAGAAGCCAACGCCAAGTCCCTCAGTGCCCAGGTAACTACCTCTTTCCCATCTGAGAATGGTGCTGCTTGAATCTCACGTTCTCCCTTCCGGCGCACACAGTCTAAGTCCTGCTAAAGTCACCTTCTTTCTAAACACGTTGCAAACCATGTCAGAATAACTGGCACACATTTTCACTAGCAACTCCAAGCATCCCTCAAGATTTTGCCCATTCCTGTTTAAAGGCTGCTGCCCAACCTAGCCCTGACTCATCAGCATAAGTGACAGGGATCACTACAAGGACGTTGATCCTTAACACATTTTGATTTTGAAATTAGCTGAGAGCTTAAGCCCTCCTGAGCTTCAGTCCTTGACAATATGTCTCCCTTTGGCCAGAAGTTGTGCTCCATCCCATTGTTACGTTCCCCTGGACTCCCTATGGCTGACGCAAGGCAAGTGAACAAGATCTGGGTGCCTTTCTTTCCAGATCTTCCTTCAAACCACAGGGCATGATTGCCATCACAGGCCAGGACTGCAAGAGCTTCACCTTTCACAGTTAACAAAGGCCAGGTCCACAAGGCCATCTAAGCGTCTCAATTGCAGCTGAGTTTTGGGATGTTGCACAGTCAGGTGTTTTTTCCTCATCTCCACCTCCCCACAGTCAATTGCAGCTTTCTCATCTCTGCTTGTTTTGGACCTTGGGGAAACCTCCAGGGCTTCCAAATGACACCCACCAAGTGTGTGGGTCTCATGGCCCTGCTCAGTACTTTGGGTAATGGAACCAGTAGGCTGAGGCTCTGCCTCCCCAAAGGGCGTGGGAGAGGGTCTCATGGTGGTGGGAGAGGAGTCGCACGAGGCGTCATTAAGGAGTCAGCATTTCAATGATAACAAATCTGATGGGGCTTCCATAGGTGGCACAGGGGATTTCCCAGTGCCGTTGTTGTGCTTTGACACAGGCCACAGTGGGGCTTGTTAAAAGTTAAAAGCTGTGCTTTTGCAAAGCACTCACATGTCTGCTGGAGATGATGCTGGGGGTTGGCTGTGCAGAGCCCCCAGGTGGTACTTGGTGAAGCCCCCAGGGCTCTGGGCAAAGTCAACAACAAGGAATAAAAGCTCAGTTTATGCTGAATCAAAAAAAATTGTTACTGTGGTTGGGATTCCTAAACTGCTATGAAGAAACAAGGGTCCCCTTCTGGAGATACCAAAGCCACTCCATTTCAGTTATTTACCACACCTCAGTATGGGTCAAAATCAAGGACATGCGCTCCTGTAGCTCTTTCTCATGCCGGGTAATCTTGTGCCCACATGGCTCAACGCCAGGAAAGGTGAGAACTAAAACAGTCAGACAAGGGACCCATGGCTTACTTGCAGGTTTCCAGGCATGGGGTGCTCTTTTTCAACTTTGATTGCCCTCATATACTGAAAATATTTCAAATCTCCTAGCACTGCAGAAGGTGACTTTGTTGCATTTGGAGTACTGATCATTAGTCAGGAATACCTGCTTATTTTATCAGTTCCCCAGGGTATCACTATTTCTATCACTATCATTTACATCAGCAATAAGAGTGTTTGTGGTGCCACAGAGACCATGTCCCAAGTGTCTTAAGGATATGTTTATGTGCTCTGTATAGTCTCTGAGGCTTAAAGACAGTGGAATGTATCTCCATAGGTCTTGGATGAGGATATGCCCAATGGGGAGATCACTCTCACCATCCCACATAGCCTGCTCCCATCCATTGCAGGGCAGATCCCTTTTTCCCCTCTCAGCTGCTGTCAGACCAAATGCAAACCTGAGCTGGAGGCAGGGTTGCCCTCTGGCTGGGTTGCTGCCTTCCATCTCAGCAAGAGCTGTGCTACAGCCTCCCTTTGCAGAGCCTTCTGCCTGCCTTGAGCTGTGTGCCTTTGGCCAGCCAGGAGACACTTGTCCCACACATAGCACAAGAAGCCCAGTGTCCCACACGGCATTGCAGAAGCTTTTATTGTTCCCTTACACCACAGTGCTGGATTGGCAAGAGTCTTGAAGGTGGTGTCTTGCCAGTGTGGGGCAAGAGCTTCTGCTTTCTTCTTACTTGACCACAGAAGTGGCACGGGCAGGTGTAGCCTTTTGCCTGGGGCATCTCTTCTTACTCCTGGTTGTCTCCTTTTTGGAGGGCGAGGCCACGCGCTGGCTTTGGGGGACAGCCTCGCCGTGGTGGCTGGACACAACACCTCGCAGGAGCTGCTTGAGCACAGAACTCCTTTGCATCACCTCCTGCAAGTGCGCTGGAGAAATGCGCCGCTGCTTGCTCTTCTTGGAAACCTTGCCGGCCATGTCCAGGGTCTTGTGCGTCACGCACTGCAGCACTGCAGCCAGAAAGACGGGGGCCTTGGCTCCAAAGCGCTCAGCAAAGCAGCCTCTGCGCAGCTGCCGGTCTACGCGGCTCACAGAGAAGAGCAGCCCGGCCCGGGACGACCGAGAGGAGCGACTCTTTCTGCCTTTTGCTTTGCTGTCTTCAGAGGTGTCCCACCCAAGCCATGTCACTTTGGGGTCCCTCTCCTGCTCAGGCACCGTGCTGATCTCCTCTGCTCCAGACATGCTGCTTGTCATGGGTCCCACGGGTCTCTGAATGCTTCCCGTGCCCTGCCCGCCTTCCCTGCCTGTCCTTGTTTCCTTGCTCTGCCTTGCTGGTGGTTCCTGTCTCTGGGCTTGGGTTGCCTGCACCTGTCCTTGCTGGCCTGGCCAAGCCCTGTCTGGGGCAGGCAGGTCAAGACCAGAGGAGGCTTCAGGCTCAGGCCCTCTCCTATGCAGTTTCTGGCCCTTTGCTCACCTGAGCAGTGGGAGCAAGGACTCTCCTTGGGTGGTGGTGACCAATGGGAAAGGACTTGCTCTGTGACCTCACCTCCCCGCTGCTGGCATCATCCCCACTGGCTTTGTCCTTTTTTGGTGAGCTCAGGGAGCAGCTCTGTTTCCCAGCTCTGCTCCTGCTTTCCATGGCAGAGGCTTTCCCAGAGCTTGGCACAGGGTGGGGGGAGCTGCTACAAGGCTGAGCACTCTCCTCTCTTCTGGGTTCTCCTCCCTGGCCCTGTCCTGTGACAGCTCTTCCTCCAGCTCTTGCCTTTCCCCTCCAACCCAAACCCACTTTGACACTCTTTGGGAGAGGACCTCCTTCCTTGTTCCAGGGGATGCCAGAGCCACAGTCTGTCCAGACATGGGTCCTGTCATGTTTTGAATAGCTCCATGACTGGAGACACCGTAACCTCTCTGGAAAAGGCCCCTGAGCCTTCTCTCCTGTGGGCTGAATGGCTCCAGCTTTCTCAGCTCTTCCTTCCAACAAAAGCCCACAGTATCCCAAGCCGTCCTCTTCCTCTTGCAATGCCTCCTTCCCCTCCACTTCCCTTTCCTCCCCTGTTGCGAAAAGCAGCGTGGAGAGTGACCCAGGCAGAAGGAATTCCAAACCATCCCTGATGCCTGTTGTGATGAACAAAACCACCAGTACCTGGGGTGTGACTGCCTGGGGCAGGTGTGTCAGGGCAAGGCTGTGGAGGAGAAAATGCTTTGAGAACATCTCAAGAACTGCAGAATATTCCTGTTTGTGGGCTGTGTCTCCTTTACTTCACTCCAGAGGCAATGCAGGTGATGGGCTTTGCCTGGATTTGTATCCTGAGGTCTCTTCAAGTGCCTACCATAAAGATAAAGGTGTTAGAGACATACACTTTTGATTTCTGCATATTCAGCCTTCTGGGCCTTTTGTAACAATACCAGTGGTTTTTCAGAGGGCACAGAGAAGTAATCTCTTTCTTTTTCTAATTTTTAATTTATAATAATTATTTTTGACATTTCATTCAGGTAATTTGGAAGTCCACTCCATCCTCACATTGCCCAAAGTGGGTTTTAAACTTTCACCTCAGATAGCACAGCCAGGTCTTCCCCTTGGCCCCACCTTCCATGTCTTTTCAAATTGTTCACGGTGTTCTTTGTGTCCCCCAGATGTTTGGGGTTTTTTTTAATGAGGGAAAAGGGAGTTAACATTTTCACTCATTTCCCAAAGAAGAGCTGTTAGAGGCTGAAGGAACTCATTTTTCCTCTAAGAATCCTGAACCAAGTTCTCAAATTACTCTATGCTCAGACCACCGTAAATTTATCTTATCTTTCTGCTTTGAAACGTGCATCAAATATGACTGCTGTAGTTATTTTGTTCCTTGAACCGAACAACATAGAACAGGTTTCTAACAAAATACAACACAGTATAAATACTTTACACCAGGAGTTGCGGTAACTGGTTTGGAGGAATAAGAAATCTTGAGAAGTCAAAGGGAAGCAGAATTCAAGACTAAGAAAAAGAAAGAATAAAAAAGGGGGGAAAAGAGAAAAAAAAATTAAACACTAACGTTATCTAACAGAGAAGATGTACAAGAAAAATATCAACTAAAGTAGTTAGTCAGCAGGTCGATCGTCAGGGTTGGAAGCCCTCAAACTTTCCAACCATTAAGACCCAGCCTTTGTTAGGGTTTGTAGTACATTCTGAGTTTCTACTCACACTCACAGGAAATGTTACTATACTCAGGTCCTTCCTTTTTTGAGCTCTTTCTGATTCTGAATGTTCTGGCTACACTCTGTAGTTTAGGTTCAGTCGGAAAATCTTTCTGCCATTTACCTTCAGCACTGTCTAGTACAATCCATGGTTGTAGCCTCCCAGTTCTTCACAATGCATTTGGACATGCAGCACAATAAGTTATGTGTCAACTAATTAAAAAGCAGGAACTTCTTCCTGTAAGTCCACAAGTTTGTTGGAGTCAGCTGCCTAGATCAAACAGATGTTGAAATTCTCACATTTATGACATTCTGGAATAGTTCAAACAGCCAGATACTTCCTCACTCTGTATAAGGGTCTGTTAAGAAATGGAGAAGAGAGCATTTCTCAGCTGACAAGGAGTCATACTACAACAGGATGAATCTATAGGTTTCCTGTTTGAGCCTTACCTTACTCTTTTCAATTTATACCTTACAAATGTTTTTTCTTAAATGGTCGTAATTTCTGATTGTCTGGAGCAATAGTCAAATGCTAAATTAGAATATGCAATCAATCAAGAAAAAGGATATAACAATATAGATGCTTATTTTTCTTAATGCTTATAGGAAAACATTACATTTTTCAGTGGTGCTGGAAGCCGGCTTGCCTCCTTCAAGTCAATGATCATCTGAAACTTGAAATCTTTTACTTTGGTGCCTAAGAGAGGCTGTAGACTGGAACTTTCAAAATCTCCAGAATTTTTTTGGTGCACAAAGCTGATTGATCATTTTAGGCATTTACAAATAAACATGTTTTATCAATCACACATCCCTAAACAAGCACATTTGTTAGGAAAAAAACAAACAAACCCCCAAGTCTTCAACTTAGTTTTTGCCCCAGCTCTCACTGAACTGAGTCCACTTGTTCATCAAAAGTAGTTTATTCAGAGTAAGTAGAAAGCACAATAGGAAGACAGTGCTACTTCTACATAGGAGGAAGCTGGGATGCAACCACCCAGTCTGGGAGAGTTAAACCTCTCGAAATCTGGGGCACATTGGTTAAATTTCCCATTTTACTCATCATTCTGAAAAAAACATGCCTTAAAAATCTGCTTGCTGAGACCTCATGGAGGGAGAGCATTAAAGGTGTTCTGAAATATGAACGGGATGATGGTGCCCATAGAGATGGTTTTGAGGAACAAGCCATCAAACCATGTATGCTTGCATAGTACCCTTACCTGTTTGTGGCAAAACAACAGGACAAAATGGCCTCAAGTTGTGCCATTGGAGTTTTAGATTGGATATTAGGAAAAAATTCTTCACCAAAAGGGTTGTCAAGCACTGGAACAGGCTGCCCAGGAAACTGGTTGTGTCACCATCCCTGGTGGGTTTTAAAAGACTGCAGTTGTGGCACTTAGGGACATGGTTTAGTAGTGGACTTGGTAGCGTCAGGTTTACAGTTGAACTTGATAATCTTAAAGGATCTTTTCCAAACTAAACGGATTCTAGGATTCTAGGACCAGAAGGTGGCAGTACGTTAACACTGAGAGGTCAAGCGGTTTCTGCTTGGTAACTTTCTAGTAACAAAGTTTAGTATCCTAAACTAACACGATCATAAGAGTATACCATGGTGTAATTTAAAATTAATTAAGAATGGCTATGTATGCAATGTGTTTTAAAGTATAAAATACTGTGGGTTTAATTGCTATGTCACAAAGAGTGTATTTCCCAGTAAACAGTACTTTTCAAGTATGTTGCAAACTTGCTCACAGGTCCTCTATATATGAGTCTTCTATTGTGGGCATCCAAAGCAATTAAAAGCTATCCATGTGTGCCTTGTGTATTTTTCTGATGCAAATACTGCATTAAACTGCAGATCATTGCAACAGAAATATTGAGTTCAGAATACATGGCATCAGAAAGGAAATATCTATGAAGAAGCATCAGAATAAAGAACAAAACAAGAGATAAAGACAGGGCATGGCTTCGTTGGTGCAGAATGTTATCATTCAAATAACCAGAGAACAAAGACTGCAGCAATTTAAAGCCATCAAGATCAGCTGACAAAGAGCTGAAAAATAGGATTGCAGCCACAAAATACTTGAGTGGGAAAATAAACAACACTGAGACTCGTCAATTTTTCCTCACACTAGCAAGGGGCAAGAGAGGATAGTCAGAAAAATGATCTCAGTAAATCTCCACTCATGGAAGACGCAAAAGTTACAACCAAAATTCAGTTAATAATAATAACCAGTGATTGCCAGTCAAGAAGGACCCCTAGAGACATGAAGAGAGCTCGGCAGCTGCTGACAGCTCTCCTCTGTGGGGCGATTCCTTCCCAGACAAATGTCTTGGTGCTTGTGAATATGAGAGAATGAGTAAGTGAAATCCATGGCAGAAGGAGTGTGAGTGAAATCAGTTTTGCTTAAAATAAAAACCACCTTCCCTTTCCAGAACAATTCACATTGAGTCCTCCTACAAAAGCCATTGTAGACAACACAGCTTTTTTTTTTAATTTTTTTTTTTTTCCCCCACATCTAGGAAATTACAAACAAAGCATAAAAAGTTAAAGCAGAACTTCTACCCCATACATGTCTCTTGTTTTCTTTGATTTTATCCTATACCACTACAAGAGCTTTCATTTTAAAAAGCTACTCACCAATATACATGTTTCTAAAATAAAATAGATTTTCTCTGGAAGAGTACTGAGCATAGCCTAGTGCTTCCATCTTCACTCTCTTCATTTTACCTGTTCTCTCCTTCATGTCTCTGTGCCTTAGTGCCCAAAATTCCATGCACCAGAAAGATACAAAGTCAAGGAAAACCAAATGTACGTAACAGGAACAATGTCCTAAAAGCAAAGATTCACTTGACTTTGCAATCCTCTTCTAGGTTAAAACATTGCAAGATCCTGCCTCAAAGGCACAGCAAAGTATTGACAACTGTAGGAGAATAAATTCCCTCATCTGTTCTAGCTGGGGGGGAAGAAAGGGAAGGTGTGTTTCATTGTTACTTCCTGTCATTTCTTCTGTCTGAGAGAAAATATGGCCTCAGACTGTGCATTACCTTCCTCCTATACAGAACAATGCAGACGATGTGTCTGATAGTTCAGGGGACAAAATGTAGATGCTGCAATGGGATTATAGCATAGTCTCATCAAAATATTAAGTCATCTGGGATTGTTCGTTACATTTAACAAACTTCTTCTTGAAAACAATTGCTATTAAGTGATGTGTGTTGAAAAAAACTCCCCACTGCATAACCCAATGCCCTGGGTTCAGCCAGGATAGGGTTAATATTCACAAGCAGCTGGGAGGGGCCATAGCCAGGATAAACAACCAAAACAGCTGCCAGCTGAGGTGAAACCACATCACCCAAGAGTGAAGAGTTGGAAAGTGGACACAAATAGAAAAAGGTGACTAATCTCAACAACCAAATTTCCACTGAGGACTCATAGCAGAAGGCTGCTGTTTCTTGACCAGTTTAAGCCACTAAAAGCAGTCTCTGCTGCCCCTTGTGTGCCACTATAAACATATACAAAACTAGAAAACAAACTGGGTGCTGTGCTGGCGAACAGATACAACCTAGAACTAGCTCATCCTTCCCCAGACCGCTCCACCAGACTAACTACAGGGCTTATGCAAATACACATGCTGACACAGGAGGAGGACACGGGTTTAGTTGTGGCCACTGGGCTCACAGAAATTCCTGCCCTAGGTTTCATTTCACTGGAAACACTTAGATTCTTGAAGGCTACAATAATGGGGTAGAAGAGTGAAATTTATGTCTGGGGCACAGCAGACATTCAGCTATGTAGTCACTAAAGAACAATGTACTATTATAAAGCAAACCACTGAACGGAGATGGATGCACATTTAGAATCATAGAGTCATTAAGGTTGGAAATGACCTCTAAGATCATCAAGTCCAACCATCAACTAAACACTACCATGGCCACTAGACTATGTCCTGAACTGCCACATCTAAATGCTTTTTGAACACCTCCAGGAATGGTGACTCCACCACTTCCCTGGGCAGACTGCTCGACTGCTTGACCACTCTTTCAGTAAAGAAATTTTTCATAATATCCAATCTAAAACTCCCCTGGCACAACTTGAGGCCATCCTCTCATCCTATATTTGCACCTGGGAGAAGAAACCAATACCCACCTCTCTACAACCTCCTTTCAGGTAGTTGTAGAGAGCAATAACGTCTCCCTTCAGCCTTCTCTTCTCTAGACTAAACAGTCCCCATTCCCTCAGTCACTCCTTATAAGACATGTTCTCCAGACCCCTTGCTAACTCTGTTGCCCTTCTCTGGACCTGCTCCAGCACGTCAATGTCTCTCTTATATTGCGGCACCCAAAACTGAACACAGTACTCAAGTATGGAAGTATAAATTCAGGTTTTCAAGAAAAATAGAATACTCAAGGAACAGTGAAACATCATTCCCTTTGGGCTACTATTTTTTCCATCCCTTCCAGAGCTGCCTGCTCTCTGTAAGTCTGTGGTTCTGTTTCAGTACTAAACACATCTGTGCCTGGTATATATGGAGAATGGTCTTACAGCAAAGTTCTGAATTGTAAATGGCACAAGCCTATGGCAGATCCCAGAAAGCACACAGTATTTGGGGACTGAAATAAGAAAGCTTATTCATCTTCTAGAGGTTTTCACTGACTCCATGAAAACTGAAAGTTCATTAGAAAGCACATGCATATGTGCATGAGCATGAGAGACACACTGACTCGGACACATGCAGCAGAAAGGGCATTTTGCATCAATTTGAAATGAGCTTTTTTCACTCCTGAAAAAAAAAGGTTTTTAATTTTGTTTTATTTAAAACCATAATACCAGCTAATTCTAACTGGTCTAAAACGTGTATTACCATGCACATTTATGCACATATGTGGCTTTTTTTTCCAGCTGAAAATGAAAGGAGCAGCATTAAAGCCCAGAATCAGCCTCTGAAATTCAGAGGCAATGTGAAGGAACCATTTACTCCATCTGTGGCACCCAAGTGCCTCTGCTACTCCTTCCAGTTCAGCTCAGACTGCAAATCCAGCCTACATCCCTGATAGCACTCAGTGTTTGACTTCCAAGAAAGGCCTGGATCAATGCAGGGCAGGACAAGACCAGCTCTGCCTGAACACTTCCTGAGAATAGCTGCTTCAGATGGGGAAGTACCTGCATGTCCCTTGCCAAGATTTTCAAATGACATTCAGAAAGTAGACGTCAAGGACAGCAGTTTCTTGAGTACTGACATGAGTGAGAAGCCCAAATTCAATTTCCAAGAAATCCATATCACTTACAAATTTCCTTGCTAAAAGTCCACCAGCATCTTAAAACTGAGACAGTTGCTAGATAATTGCTGTTTATACTTATTTATCTCTTGGACTTCCAGAGGGCAGACTTTGGCCTGTTGAGGAGACTGGTTGACAGAGACACTTGAGAGGCAGTTGTGAAGGGCAAAAGAGTCCAGGAAGGCTGGATATTTCTGAAGAGGAAAATCTTTAAGGCACAGGAGCAGGCTGTCCGCATGTTCTGAAAGACTGAAAGGGCTGAAAGAATGGTGGTGAACAGAGTTAAATCCAGTCAGTGGCTGGTCACAAGTGGTGTTCCCCAGGGATCAGTATGGGGGCCTGCTCTCTTTAATATCTTTTTCAGTGATCTGAAGGAGGGGGTCAAGGACATCATCAGTAAATTTACAGACAACAAGAAGTTGGACGGCTGTGTTGATCTGCGTGAAGATAGGGAGGCTCTAGAGCGGGATTTGGACAGGCTGAATCAAAGAGCTGAGGCCAGTTGTATGACATTTAGCAAGGCCAAGGGCTGGGTCCCGCATTTGGGTCACAACAACCCCCTGCACTGAGGTGCTCGTGGATGCTGAGGTGCTGGAGTGTGTTGAGAGAAGGGCAAAAAAGCTGGTGAAGGGTGTAGAGCACAAGTCTTATGAGGATCAGCTGAGGGAACTGAGGTTGTTTAGCCTAGAGAAAGTGAGGCTCTGGGGGAGACCTTATCACTTTCTACAATGACCTTGTTGTAGTCGGGTGGGCATTCGTCTGTTTTCCCAGGTAACAAATGATAGGACAAGAGGAAATGGGTTCAAGTTGCACCAGGGGATGTTTAGACTGGATATGAGGAAAAAGTTTCTTCACAGGAAGGGTAGTAAAGAACCAGAACAGGCTGCCCAGGAAAGTGGTAGCATCACCATCCCTGGAGGTATTTAAAAGACATGTAGATGAGACCTCAGGATACAAATCCAGGCAAAGCGACACAGCTTCACCAAAGGCAAACTGTGCCTGAAAAATGTGGTGGCCCTCTATGAGAAGGTCACAACATCAATAGACTAGGGAAGAGCAACTGACGTCATTTACTCTGACCTGAGCAAAGCCTTTCACACTGTCCCACATGACATCTTGGTCTCCAAGCTGGTAAAATATGGGTTTGATGGATGGACAACTAGGTGGATAAAGAACTGGCTTGACGGCCACACCCAAAGAGTGGCTGTCAATGGGTCCATGTCCAAGTGGAGGCCAGTGACAATTGGAGTCCCTCAAGGATCAGTACTGGGACCAGCCTTGTTTAACATCTTCGTCAGAGACATGGACACTGGCATTGAGTGCACCCT
>VZZY01019345.1:0-16519 GCA_013400335.1 Eurystomus gularis
GGGCAGTGGGATCCCCTTCCTCCTGTGCGCTCTGGGGTCCCAGTGCCCGGCTCTGCTTGGTTGGTAAGGGACTTGTCTGTATTTCTGCTCATTTTTCTCCCTTCCCTTCAACACACCACTGTTCTGAGGACAGGGCTTTAGCTTTGTCTTTATTTACAAGCAGAAGGAACTAAGTCGCTCTTGGCATTGAGTCACCTCCTTTTTTCTTCTCTGTTTTTGGGGGAGCGGGATGAATACTTCTTCCTAGCGAGATCTTGGAGAGCTGCACCCAAGCTCTTCTTTCCAGTCCCTCTGCTTCCAGTACAAGAGGAAATCCACCGTCGGGGTCTCCTACTCCCTCTTTGCCCTGGTGATGTTGGGGAACTTGCTCTATGGCCTCAGTGTCCTCCTGAAGAACCTGGAGCAAGGTGAAGGCGACTACGTCCTGCACCACCTGCCCTGGCCCTCTCAGAGGGCTGCGACTCGCTACGGAACTCTGTGGTGACAGTTTAAATCCAAGTACAAGGAGGTGACAGCCGGTATTCAGAGGGGACTCGGTGCGAGGCTCCTTGCTCCTAACCCACAGCACCTTACACCTGGTGTTGCACACCAAATGCAGGAAAACTTAAAAAACAAGTCAGAAGGAACCACCATTATCATCATAATAAATACAGAACACAGGAAGACTTTACATTCAAATTCCTCCTGCAGCCCCGCAACGTCATTAAGGGACCCAGTGAGGCCGTTTCCCAATTTCTAACCATCTTCCTAACGAAAGGACCCAACATCTCCTCCTCTCCTCAGGCCTGGTGCAGGGTAGCCAACAACCCCTCCATCCTCCTCTCCCCACGGCGTTAGCCAGGGAAGCAGTGAGGAGCAAGAGGACACAGTCCTTAGCATTATCTTCACCAGCATCGGGCAGAGGGCAGACTTTAGGGCTTTAACGGAGGTTTGGGCGAGTTCTTTTTCAGTCATAACAGATCCATGTCTCTTTTCCATCTCTCTTCCATTCCTCCTCACTGGGAGACACGGAGGCAGCGTCTCGTTTTGTTGCGCTAGCGGCTTTTCCTCCCAAATATCTTCTTCCAGCAACGATGGAATACAGGGGTTTGCACCCATCAGCCAGGCAAGCTGGAGTCTCTAACCGAACCCAGCAGCGATGTGAGGGGAGCAGATCTTCATCCAGTCCGAATCACAGGCACGTCTCCAGCCTTGGCCACCCCTGCACCCGCAGCCTTACCGCCAGGCGCGGTTCAGCAGCTTCACCTGAGCCAGTCTCTTGGTGATCGCTGCACCACAGCGAGCAGATTTGGGTTCAAGGACTAGAGAAAAAGAAAAAAAACCAACTGAGACCCCCACTTCTGTGCCACGGGCACTTCATTTATCTGCATTTCATCTGGGACTAGGCACACAATGAAGTATCTTATTACAATCCCCTGAAGAAATCAAGCAGCTATTTCCCCATCATCAGATGTTTGACTTAATTGCTGCATGAAAACATTTTATAAAGAAATCTCCACCAAATTAACATCTGCAGAGGGCTACGGACACCGATGGGTATGTAGAAAGAATGGCACCACAGGGCAGTTGATCTCAATGTAGCACCTAGAGACGGTGCTGAGATCTTCCCATGGCATAGTGCCCCAACAAAAGTCAACCACAAGTTCCAATGGCACCTTATAGAGAACGCTGCAGTCTCCCATCACACGGCCTTGGGAGTGCACGTGCTCGTTGGACCTCTTCCCTTTCGCTGTCACTGCCCTCTGTACCTCAGTGGGCATGACCACGTCTCAGCTCTCCGCTGTTGTCAGGTCCTGCCAGAAAAAAACACGATGTAGGAGGTTTTCTCTTGTCCTTAAAAGATACCATCTCCACTAGTGAGATGCTGGGAGCTTTCCCTGCTTTTGAATTTTAAATTTCTTAGGCACATTTTGAGGCTGAACTGCTTCTGTTCTGAGCAAAACTCCGTAAACTGAATAATCTACCAATCACGGAATCACACAGCATGGTGGGGGTTGGAAGGGACCTTTGTATAATAGACTGATACACAATAACTTCTCCGAGGCATAAAGTGAGCTTTTAATGAACATACGATGCATGATGTGAAGGGGGTACATGTTCGGGGGGGTCTGTAGCAGGCGGATCGGGAAGTCTGTGCTCTCCTAGTACCTCAGCCAGTGTGGAAAGGAGAAGGGACAAATGCAGCCGGGAAATTGGGATAAAAGGGGGCTGCGTCCCCCAGCAACTTGGAGAGACCCCACTGGAATATGCCAGTGGACTCTCCCTTTATTTGAATAAAGTAAATTAATTTTACAGGACTCCTCTGTCACCTTTGTGAACACTGACCTCTGGCAGCAGGATTTTCTACACACAAGCCATTCTATGATTCTGTGACAACCCTGTGGCCTTTCAGTATTAAAGGGCATATAAAAAACATGGGGACAATCTTTTGAGCAGGGCTTGTTGTGACAGAGACAGAAAGGGAGAAAAAGAAGCCTCTGAGATGATGTTGTTTGGCGTGTAGTATTGGGCAGAGATGCTTAAGACTGATGCAAGATCAGCCAGAGGATGATGTTGAGTTTTTAATTACTCCGGGGATGCAGCAGGCGGGACGTAGAGACAGCGCAGTGAGAACAGCTGTGGTGGCTGTCCCTTCCCTGGGGACAGCAGCCATGGACACCCCCTCCTGGAGTCCTTCTCCTCCACTTCCGAGGGATGGGAACAATTCCGAGGGCGAGGAACAGGGTCTGCTGTGAACAGGTCACCATGCTGGTGAATGTGCCATTTACCATTGCAGATCTAAATAACTGGAAGGTGACTTCAGGGGATTATAGAGAGGCCCCAGAAAGAGTGGCAAAAGCTTCTGAGTTAACAATAAGAAGTCAGGAACCCAATTGTGTGGATATTGAAGCAATGTTTGTAGTCCTGTTTGCTAGTGTTGAGAGAGATATGGTCAAAAAGGCGGCAAGAGAGCAAGCGCAAAGGCAAATAACGGATGGATCGAGGCCGGGACCAGCAGATACTCTGGTGCCTCTAGGCAGTCCCGACTGGAACCCAAATGTCCCTGCCCGTCTAAGGTCGTTAAGCAATTATCAACAACCAATCCTATTTGGGACCAGGAACGCATTGCCAAAAGCAGTATATTGGTCAAAACTGTATGAAATAAGACAGAAAAGCGTGCCCCACCGAGTTCCTGAGCAAGCTGAGAGCGGCCGCCGGGACGCTTACCACACTGGACCGGGGCCTGAGGACGGAACGGTGCCGCCGCCAACGCTGCTCGCGGGGCGGGCGGCCCGGGACCTTCGACGGACGGTACAGAAGCTGGAAGCGCTGGGCGGAGCGATCCCCCCGCCTCCCTGGCGCCAGGAAAGGAACGCCACTTTCAGAAACTTACAACTTAGTCTCTGGAAGTTCATCTTTCGCGGCCGACTCTTGCGGTATCACTCCCGCTTCCGGTGCCGCTTCCGCTTCCGGTCCCAACTTCCGCTTCCGGGACGGCGGCTGCAATGGCGGCGCTGGCGTCCAGCCCCACCAACCCCGTGGTGTTCTTCGATGTCTCCATCGGCGGGCAGGTGGGCGAGGCTGCTGCTGCCGCCGGCCCCGGGAGCTGCGGCTGCACCGGGAGGGGTCCGCGGGGGTGCGGGTGCAGCGGCGAGGGGGGAGCGCCCGGGGCCGTGCGGAGCAAGGGGCGGCTGCAGTGGAGCTCGGGGAGGGGGGTTGCGGGGGGTGCAGGGCGAGTTGGGGGGGAGGAGTGGAGAGGGGCCTGGGGAGAAATGGGGAGCACCCGGCCAGGGGTGCTGGGAGGGGAAGGGGCTCGCAGCGGTGCTCCGGGACGGGGTTTGCCGGGGTGCGCGGCAGTGCTGCAGGGGAGGGGGGCATCAGGAGGGGGGTTGCTGGGACAGGAGGGTGCAGCGGGAGGGCGGATTTCGGCTAGTTACCCCGAGGGCGGAGACGGGGAGCCCGGTGTAGGTCAGCGGGGCCCAGGTGTCATCTGGCCACCATCTCCGCAGGAGGTCGGCCGCATGAAGATCGAGCTGTTTGCTGATGTGGTACCCAAAACGGCAGAGAACTTCAGGTAAGGCACAGCCAGCGTTGCTGCAGCTCGGGCTGGACCTGGGCTGCGAAGGCTTTTCTCGGTGCAGCAGTGTCTCTGGTGGCAGAGTCAGCACCTGCCCCCCAGAACCACTGCACCCGCTTTGCTCCTCTCTGTGCTCCCAGAGAGGTGTGACCGTGCAGCTTCCTGATCCCCTGCGGGAGCCCATCTGGTGGGAAGGTGAAGGGCTCCAGTCCCTCTCTGCTCCCTCTGTGGAGCTTCTGATATGCTCGGTGCGTTTATAAGAGGCAGGACCTCAGTGTCACGGCAGAGTTCTCTTGCTGCTGGCTGAAGGATGTACCGCTTGGGCATCCCACTTCCAGGGAAGATCCATGGATATACCCTGTTCTCTGAGAAGCACGGTGCCCGCTCCTCACTCACCGTCTCTCACAACCTCGGTGTTCAGTATGTGAGCTCCTCAAGTGCGGAAAGCACAGACATCTGCTTTGAAATGCAAGTGGGGAGGAGCTGGCGCCTGTTGCCGCTTCGCTGGGAATATCTCCGATGCAGAGGGGAAATTCCTGCACCACAGGCAGCGCGCGTTCGCTGAGCGCAGCCCTCTGCGTCCTCAGAGTTCAGCTGTGCCTCACGCTCTGCTCCCTTTTGTGTTTTCCAGGCAGTTTTGTACAGGAGAATTCAGGTGAGTGGGTTATAACATCCTTTTGAGCGGCCTACTTGGAGAAACAGGGCTGGCTGAGGAATAAGGCGCACTTGGAGGTTTTTCCTACGGTACCAGTACAACATGAAGGAGTCGCAGAAATCTGCTGCAATGAAATTGTGCCAGGCTCGGTCAGTTGTGGACGTGGCAGACGGCTTTCCCTTTGGGGTCTGACTTTGTGCTCAGGTTACTCGAAAAAGCCCTGTCTGCAAACCCCACCTGCTCCTGCTGCCTGTTGCAGTGGGATCCCATCAAGATGATGGTGTGGGTGTTGTAGAGAGCCACATTGTTCCACGTGTGGAGCCCACTGGAGGCTTCCCTTTGCCTCTGGTAGCAGCAGGCTGTGGCGTTTGGCTTTATGCTGAGGTAGCTCCAGCATACAGCCTTGGGACTCTGAATTCTTGGGAGGGTTTTGTGTTGGGATACCCAGGAAGCTGCAGTGATTCCCCTGTTTATTTCCTTGCAGGAAAGATGGTGTCCCTATAGGCTACAAAGGAAGCACTTTCCACAGGTAATTCATCTGCTTTCAGGCACCTAAACAGCAGCCTGAGCGAGCTATGGTTTGAGACCTGCCTCAAGGTGTTACTGGTCTGGGAGGCATTTGTAGGTCCTGGCTAATACCGTCCTTCTGGGGGGCTCGGGGGGGGCTTTTAGCTGGGCCTGCTGGGCCATGGGAGGGATCCCCCGTCCCTGGTGTGCTGGATCAGAGAACATTTTCTGGCATCCGTCAGCGAGTGACTGTGGCGGGCTGACCAGCAGCGGGTCCCAGATTACCTGGTAGCAGCCCGTAGTTAATATTGGTTGTAGGCTTTGGAGTGTGGCATTCAGAGGCCCTGAGAGCTTTGGTTGTGCTGTGAGGCAGAACTCCTTCTCTTAGCACATGCTCAGCTTCTCGAGGCATTTGTCTCCTGAGAACTAAGTCTTCTTTTACTTCTTCAGGGTAATCAAGGATTTCATGATCCAAGGAGGTGACTTTGTAAACGTATGTACTTCTCTATTCCTCTTCTACTTTTCCTACGTGGTAGAATACGCAGCTGCTTCCAAGGGTCCGTGCTGCTTTGTGGGGTCTGTTGGCTCTCCGTAGTAACTGGAGGTTTCCTCACAGCATTGCTGCCATCTTACTGCAACAGACTGTCATGTACTTGGGAGCAAATCTGGAGCCGGGTGAACATTCCTTCTCCTTCCCCAAATATTTCCCCTCTAAACGAGGGTGGTGGGGAAGCTGGAGGCTTTTCAAAGCTGCAAGGATTTGGTTTTACCCTGTTGTCCTTCCCCCTTCTTCTGTCCCCATAAAGAAGAGATCCTGCAAATTTCTACTAGCTTTGTGGAGAGAAACCCTAAGAACAGAAGCAAGTATCTGGTGCAAGAGGGAGTTTAAATCAAAACTAAGGTTTTGTTAGTGAATTGTGCCCACGGTGGTGGTCACGCTCTGACCGGGAGAGTTTATGGGGAAGGCTGGAAGACCACAGGGTCTCCTCACTGTCCTAGCACCCTGTCAGGTGATTTCATTTCTGGAAGGGTTTCCCAATGCGAGGGGGCTGATAAAGCTTTTTTAATACCAAATTTCTCAAACTTGGTTGTATGAAAGGCCCAGGACCAGCTGACAGCCCAGCGGGTGGCTCAGCTGCACCAGACCTTGAGGGAGTTGCTAATTGCGATGCTGCTCCAGTGGCCTCGGTTCCTTCTGAAGCTCAACAAGCATTACAGATTGCACCAGCGTTGGTAACTTAGAAATTACCCTTATTACAAAGACACTTGTGGAGCAATAATGGTCCTGCTGATCGCTGAGATAGGGTCTGTGCTCCTGTCTCAGAGCCAACAGTCGAAGTGAACCACAGAGCACAGGAGGAAAAGAAGCAAGGGCGAGGCAAGCCAAGCTGAAGATGTGGGGCTGAACGTGGAATGTTACTGGCATCTTATTTTCCTGTGAAGTTTGGCCTAATGAAGAGTGTACACGTGAAGCAGAAAGGCTCCCAAATGATGGGAGACAGGTTGTAGTACTGCAGAAGAGGTGGAGCTGAAGCAACACAGAAAGGGCAATTCCTGTCGGAACAGTCAGTTACCTGGTTCTACAGCTTTCCCTCAAGGGTTCCTCACTGCAGCATCTTTAAGGCCATTCTATTGACACTTGCCTGCCCAGTCCCTTTGGCCTCATACAGGAGTGTCTCTGCCAGGCTGGACCAAAGGGCAGGGTGGTCCTTCAGCAGTCCCACAGACGACGTGTCTGACGTGGGCTGTGCATCAAGCTTCCGCACAGTTACAAACCAGTGAGGGGTCGGAGCTTGTGATCTGTGGCTGTTACGGGCCACGCTGCTGTAACAGGAGCGTCTTCAGAGCCGAGTGCTGTTCTTGTGGCTAAGTACACGGTGTCTCCACTGGTAGAAAGTACAGCAAGAATTAGAAACTCTGTATTTGAGAAACTGTCCTTGCTGAACAGAGAGGTGACTTCCCTGTTCCCAGTGAAGTCACAGAGAAGGAGGTGCACTCAGTAAACGTACCGTCAGCCAACCTTATCCACACATCACTTCTGCTTCCTTGTCACCGCAGCCCATCGCAGTCCCCTCCCTTGTCCCTGCCAGCTCCACGTGGGGCTGTGCCAAGCAATCTATAGCTTCCATCTCACTCTGGGAGCCTTGGGCTTAATCCTTATCATCGTTCTGGGTTTCTGCTGAGACAGGGACAGCAAACACTGTGCACAAAGCTTGGAATGTGTTCGTTGCCAGTGTATAGAAATAGCAGTAGATCCATTTGGGGCTGAGTTTAACCCTGTCCTTTTGCTTGCGGGTTTGAAATGTAATTTTTAAATGGAATTGTTCTGTAACAATTGCTACAGATTAAATGCTGTGGCTGACTGGGCACCTCTCACGCAGGGAGACGGCACCGGAGTAGCCAGTATATACAGGGGTCCTTTTGCAGATGAAAACTTCAAGCTGAAACACTCTGCTCCTGGGCTGCTCTCTATGGTGAGTATAAAATGATGATATTAGAAGACTAAAAAGCTTTTGGTACTTTCTCTGTGCCCTTTTCCTAGGTATATAAACTATTTGCCAGACCACAGAAGTCTCCAGCATTGGTTACAAGGTCTGAAAGGCCTGGTTTGTAACTGCAAGTCAGAAGGCTACTCATGGATTAATGTGTTGAGTAACACAAAGTCCTGATCCTGCAGCATCCTCTCGTTGTTAGCTGCTGGAGGGCTGGGGCAGGCCCTGTTTGATCAGCTTTCAGTTGCTCCTAACAGTTTTCATATGGTGGCAAGTGGTGGTGTTTTCTTCTTCCCTGATACTGTTATCAAACGCTGACCTCAGCAAGGGTGAAACAAAGAGGTTTGGGAGTTTCAAAGCCATAGCAGTGTTATCATGGTATCTTTTATAACACACGCTTCCTGTTGAACATTGTAGGAAAAACTGCAACCATTGCGTGTTGCCTGGTAGGAACAATACACTGACTTTTGCAGTAGAAAGCGAGTGGAGCTGGTGCTTCAGTGTTCCTGGCCACAGCTGCTTCTTCCCCAGCTCCTCCAGATGCCCTGCCCGTAAAGCCATTCACCCTCTGGATTAGTTATTCATCCCGTTCAAAACATGGCCCAGCAAAAGGTCTTGTGCCACAGCTAAGCAACCAGTGCAGCGTGGTGTGGGCTCTGGTGTTGCCAGCTTTGTGTTAAAGCAGCATGGCTCTGGAGTCATTCTGCTGGGCCAAGCGGTGCTGCATCCCGCCTGGATCCTCCCAAAGCTGGCTGGCAAGAAGTGAAAATCCCAACGTGGCCGTGTCCTGTGCACTCCTGCAGCTGTAAGACTCGCCCAGTTCGCTTGTCAGCACAGGAACATGCTCCTGGTTGTCAACAGAGCTTCTAAAAATGGAAACAACCTTAAGTGTTGCAGAGACGTTTTCTTAGCTGAGCGCACTCAGATGTGAACTAAATTTCACATCTATATCACACTCTTCCCATGAGCCCTGTGCCGATACGATCGTTATTTTTCTCATCCTCATCATCAGAAAAGACACTTTTAAAATCTTATTTTATTTTATTCTGAACCTTCCACACAGCAGCAATCAGCTGCTTTTTTTTTCCCCTGCCCTGGTTCCTGGCTTTAATTTTTTCCCAGTTCAATGCTGCAGCCAGTAAGTCCATCACCAAAAAGTTCAGCCTTTTTTGGGAGCATGCTCTAGAGCCCAGGTCGCAGCACTGGCTTGTGCTTTTGTCGAATTCTAATAAAGGCTGGTGATGGGGCTCTTGTGCACAGTGGCCTGAGCGGACTCGGTGGCGTGCCGCATCCCAGTGCAGGTAGAGGTGTACCCTCGCAGAGGTGTACCTTGCTTCCTTCGCTTTGTGCAGCAACGAGCTGAAAATCAGCCAGTCTGGGCTGGAGCAGCAGCTCTTTCCTACGTGAGATGTGTCTGCCTTCACTTTTGGGAACACTCTTTGTCTTTGCCGTTCTCAACCCCCAGGCAAACAGTGGTCCAAGTACCAACGGCTGCCAGTTTTTCATCACGTGCTCCAAATGTGACTGGTTGGATGGAAAACACGTTGTGTTCGGTGAGTACCTGCGGCACAGGCCCGTTGTACCAGCGCGCGGATGCTGCTTGTGGCACAGCCGCTCAAACAGAACAGCCACGGGCTGCTTGTTCTTCCCGCCTCGCTTGTGCCAGCGCACGTGTCCGTGCGGTCAGATGCTCTTGAAATGAAACCTGCTTTTTTCACGGGTTAAGCTTCAGCTCAATGTATTGTGCTACTAAAGAAATCCTCATGCCAGTGCAGAAGGGACAGACGAGCGAAGGGTTCGTTTTCTTCTCCACTGTCAGAGAGGACTGAGCTTTCAGCAGAGTTTTTCGATAATAACTCTATGAAACCACATCTGCTGCCTTTTCATGTACTTGAGCTGCAGGGTTTCAAGGCCAGCCTTTAAGCTAATGTCCTACTCACTGCTTCCTCCGGTTCTTGAGTAACACTGCTATCGTTCCTGGCTGGTTCTGCACCCTTACAAAGGTTGTGCTGAGAGCGAGGTAGCTCGTGCTGTGTTTTAGCACAGCTGGAATCACAAACCCTGGATTTCTCCACGTCTCACCCCTGCAATGGGAACATGCACTTCCATCTGTTCGGAATGTGCAAAATGTTTTAAGAGGGAGGATTTCCTGTGTCAGTTTAGAGATCGGTAACAAACCCTGAAGTGCTCAGGAGCTATACACTGCACGAGACTGTCCAGGAGGAACAAAAGTTGCACAGACCTGGGGCGAGTAGGGGGAAGCAAAGGCAAAAACCAGCCATACTGAAGGGGACACGTTTTCTCATTCTAGGTAAAATCGTCGATGGGCTGTTGGTCATGAGAAAAATTGAAGTAAGTTGAATTTGCCTATTTCTCAGTGAATGTCCGCGTTGGAAAGTCACGTAGAGGATTAACAAGGGTTGTTCTGTTCTCTCCCGCTGTCTGTTTCTAGAATACTGGGGAATACCAGTGTTGATAACTGGTGTTATCGGTTGTCATCATTTATAAAATAGCAGGAAATCTGTTGAGGCAAAGGCTGTCAGATAGATTGACTTTAGAAATGCTGTGCGCTCGTGGTTGCTGGTTAGTCTTTGAGCAGGGATTGTGTTCTTGTGGCTTTATTTGCAACGCTTTGCATTTGTTCAGGAAGCTGAACTGAAAAGCTCTTCCATCAGCAGCTCGGACCAGAGCGTAAAGCAGATCACTTCTGTGCCAGTGCCTGGGATTATTCACTGCATGCTAAATCATCAGTTCTACCGATCTGTGATCAGCACGTTTAATAAGAAAAATTAAACTAACCTTCTGATGGGCTTCCAGAAGCTGAAGATAAATCCGCTCAGGGGTGGTGGGTGCTACCAAGGTTGTGACTGGGTGTCGCAGGACGGTAATGAGTAGATTTCACAAATCCCAGTGAGTTCTTCAAGGCAGGCGACGCTAACTTTGTGGCACAGGCGCAGGATAATGCGCACAAGGGCCTCTAATCTAAAGGTGAAAAGTGGGGCAAACACAGAGCTGCCAACTGTGAGGTGTTGCGAAAAGGTCACACGCAAGGAACTGTATGAGAGAACCTGTGTGCTGGTCGCCCTCTTCACCAGAAGCACTGATGGAAGGGTCACAGTGTGTCTGCTCCGTGCATCCCTGCAGGGAGGGGCAAGTTAAATAAGATGTTCCAGAAAGAAAAGCCAAGGCCAGCAGAATGAGGGGTTCCGAGTGAGGGTTGCTTTGTGACTATCTTGTATTTGGATTCCCCTGCTGTACAAACACAAGTTTGCTTTGCTTGTGGCAGCTGGAATCAGTAACTTTAAAGATTTAAGCCGGAGCAGCCTCAGGTGACACGATGCCTGTCGTGCTTCATGAGGAGCTCTCCTGTTTTCGCTCTGTTCCTTCCCTCCCAGAGGGTCGGGGTCTGCATCCCAAACCTCTGTGTGCAGAGCGAGTTGGCTGTCAAAATGCACGCCAGACAGATGTTACTCCTGTGTTAGTCAGAGCTGTGTCTAGCTTTCCCTGCTCCTGATGTTGTGCAGACACCTCTTAACGAGTCTTCAAGCCCCTGTCACTCACGGGTTTTGCTGTGCTTTTATGAGGTTTAACATCATCTATTTGTTTGTCCCCAGAATGTGCCTACGGGTCCAAATAACAAACCCAAGCTGCCAGTTGTGATCTCTCAGTGCGGGGAGATGTAAAGCAATGGAGCAGAGACGTGGTAAGTGTCTCTCTTCCCAGGCACCCAGTGCAATGGAGCTGCGGGCTGCGCTGCTCCTTTTCTGTTGACTTCTCCTCACATTCCCTTGTGCCTGCAGAGAGCTGACTCAGCTCAGGGAGACACTGGGAAGCGCTTCTCTAGCAGCGTTAGCTTTTTGCCAGCTCAACTACCTGAGCTGGCTTCCCTCTGAGCTACGCCAACACCAAAGGCGGGGATAAGGGACAAGATTCTGCCGCTCCGGTCCAGGGGGAGGTGGGGCTGTGGGAGCTCTGCCTTTGCTGGAGCTGGGCTGCCTCAAGCCTCGGCTTGAGAAACCAGCGGATGAAAGGGAACTGCAGTGGGAGTGCAGCTGGTGTTGCCGGGCAGGATGCAGGCAGGGAGCTTCGCTTTGGCCTGCAGGTTGGTGAACTCTCCGATTGCTACAGAAAGCAGGAGGAAGAGAGGACTTGTGCAGCCTTAGGGCTGCCACCACTGAAGGGCCAAGGAGTTCCCGTGTTATGTAGTTTGACCTTAATGCGAAAAAATGCTGCTGTCCTCATCCGAAGGGAGATGTTCCCAGCTTCAGGCTTCACTCTGGTTAAACCAGTAGGCTCAAGACAGAGCTCAGGCCAACGTGCAGCAATCTGTTTCCGTTTGTCCGCCCACTTCACCACAAAAAACAGAAGCATTTGAACAAATCTGTCTAGATTTTAATGGGTCAAGCTGCAGCTTGTCAAAAATCTGCTGAATTAGCCTTTTGGTTGCTGATTTTTTCAAATTGCAGCAGGCACTGACAAAAGCAAATCCCCACGTTTTTTTTGACCTTCCTTTAAATGATTTCCAAAGACATCTGGAGTTGCCCACGAAGACGCATCCCTGTTTCCATAATAAAGTCTTTCAGATCTGCAGCGCTTCAGACTGTCTTGGGAGCTCCTCCTTTTTGATGAAGTGACAACAGGGACTGGAATAATTCTTTCATTGCCCTGGTACTTGTCGTGGTATTTGTAGGATTTGAAGACAGGGATAACCTTGTTCACAGGCCTTCTTGCAGACCCGTGCTGATGGGTCAGGTCCCCATTAGGGTTGTTCTCAGGCCCAGAACTGATCATTTCTATTTAAAGTACACAACCTCTGGCCAACATCCAGCTTGAGACTGGAAGCTTTTCTTTCCTCCGTGTGAGGCTGGTGCTACCTCGCTTACTTCCCAGCCAGGTCTTAGGAACTGCCTTTCCTGCACCCTGCTGCCTGTAGACAAGAACTGCACTTGTCCTGCCTGCCTTCAGACAGCTACCTCGGTTAACTAGGCGAGATCCTTTCCAATCAGCCAAAAGAAACGGGCACTGTTGGTTTGAAGTTTGGAAGTAGATGCAGATGCCTGGAGGACTCATGAGTTCTCTAGCTCAGGGTTGATGTGAGTAGTGCATGCAGCAAGTAGCACTCGCTGGAAAATCAGTGGAGTGGCCTCCAGTGTCGCTGCCGGTGGAGGATGAGTTGGGAATGGCCTGTCCAGCATTTTGGACCTGTATCTTCCTCGTTTCAGTGTTCCTTCCCCAGTGGTTAGGCCTGTGCTGGCTCCGTGCAGTTCCAGCTCCAGCCAACTGGACACCTCTCTACAGGCCAGATCTGCGCTCTTGACCTTCTCCTGAAATTATGTCATAATCGGCATCTATTTTTTTTATTTTATGGTTTTTTTACATTTTGAAATGTAAATAAAGAATTGTGTTCTATCTGTGTGCAGCGCACATCAGTTAACAGGCTTGGGAGCAGAGTCTGTCGGCTTGAGGGAGTTGCTAATTGTGATGCTGCTCCAGTGTCCCAGTGGGCTTTATTACTTCTCTGTGTCCAGGGAGAACCGGACTTTTTTACATCCAGGAGATCCGGGTTCATGTAGAGCAGTGCCTGGGAAAGAAAAAGCAAGTTCCAGTGTTAGTCCCACAGCAGACCTGGCCCAGGCGAAGTCCATGGACAACTATCAATCGTGACAGGCCACTGTACAGATCTGGAGAGATGTAAGCCCATCAGAGGACACAAAGGATGAAGGGGACGTGCACAACGGCAGAAGATTTTCCATGTTTGACCATCATGCAACTAGCTTCTCTGTCGAAGCCAGGCCAAGGACATCTCCTAGCACAGCACAGATCCATCCTTCCCAAGGGGAGACAGAGAGAACTTGTCCAGACAAAGCACTTTCTGTCTATACCCACCATATTCAGACAAAGCCTCAAAAGCAAATCTGATACCGCACCTCCTTGGGACTCCAGAGGGGCAATTCTCATGAAGGAGGTTCCATTCGTCCCTGGAGAACTGGCTGCATGATTTGGGTTTCCACTAAACAGGACCTGCTTTATGCTCGGCAGGGTGAGCAAGCACCTCCTTTCCTCGTGTTCCACCCCGCCAGGAATTACACGGGAAAGACTTGGCCTCTTTCAGTACCACAGGCAAAACCCAGCCGAAATCCCCACCTGACCACCAAAGAACCCCATCGGGAGCTGCTTACCTGAGCCCAATGGGTTTCTGCTCTGTCCCCTGGACTCGCTCAGGCTTTGCCTTGCCTCTGAAGCGTCTGCACCGTCCCTCTGAGCGCTGGCTGCTGCTGGCATCTCAGGAGCCCTGTGAACAATGCAGGAGCGTGCAAGAGCAGCTCTGGCTCATATTGGCACAGAGGTGTTCCCCAGGTGGGACAGTTCCCTATTGGACTTGTGAACAGAGACACCCGAGCCACCCAAATGTACTGCGTGCGTCTGGGGCTCCCAAGCCATCTGTGTTCTGTCTTTGTAGAACCTTCCCTAGAAGGTAGTAAGGGCTCCGGCTCTTTCCCTCCTCCCAGGGTCAAGCCAAACTGAAGGTGCACCCTCAGAGCAGCAGCTGAATGGAGCATTTTTGCCTCCCAGGCCCCTGTTCTGTCCCCTCTGCCTTTTCCAGCTTGTCTGTCCCAAGTGGGAGGAGAACAGCAGCAGAAAGGAAGCTCCTCTTTTCCACCCTGCAGGCAGGAAGGGGAGATGGCTACAGGAAACTGTTCAAAGAAAGGGGACTAGAACCTCTTCCAGATGGGCCCGATGAGCTCTGTTACTTCAGGGTGAGTAAAGAGAAAGGAAAATAGGCGTTGGCCATGGCAGAGCCCAAGGTGGACTCTTTGGAGAAGTCTGGAAGGTGCACACGTCATGCTGCCCAGATCCAGGAATGGGATTTGGGACGGGAGAGGCGCGATGAAAAGGGTCACAGTGTATCACGTGGGGAAAAAATAAGAAAGTGTTTGGACTTCCTTTTACATTTCTTTTTTCTCCTCATATTCTGCTCCACCAAGAAATACTCGTCAGACCTTTTTATTTCTCTCTCCAAACGTGCCAGCTCCAGGCGTTCTCCATCTGCATTCTGTCTGATTTCTCAATTTCCAATTGCAGAGCTCTAATGCTCTGGTCCAGGTCTTGTTTTACAGCAAAAGCTTTTTTGATTTCTACTTTGACATCAGCAACTGCCTGTGCCTAAAGTAGGGAAGTCAAACCCACAGCACGAAGAGAGAGCCAGATGCCCAAGACAGAACAGCTGAAAGCCATGAGCACAAGCACGCGTGAACATAACGCTGACTACAGAG
Source organism: Eurystomus gularis (assembly GCA_013400335.1). Taxonomy (NCBI): domain Eukaryota; kingdom Metazoa; phylum Chordata; class Aves; order Coraciiformes; family Coraciidae; genus Eurystomus; species Eurystomus gularis. The sequence goes on from VZZY01019345.1 coordinate 14,986, forward strand.
GCAAATGGAACATCAACTGACCTGCGAAAGCAGCCGTTCAATACGCTCCTCTCTCATTTGTTGTCCCCATCACTGATCATCCTCATCTTCCTCCAGCGCCGCTGTGGTCTGAGGCAGCCCGTGAGTTGCTGAGTAATGGACCACATGAGCCACCAGATGTTGCAGCTGCTCATTTGTAACTTCGAGTGCAGAGATTTTGGGGATTCCAAGTCCAGCTGCTTGGAGAGTTCGCTCACCTATATGTGGGGCAAAACCAATCTGCCTTAGGCAGAAGGCTCTGACATCTCTGTGGAACTCCCTCCAATGCATGGATCAAGGGCATGGCTGTAATCCCGAGTTTGTATGTCAAGCCAGGGAAACCCAGCCACTTGCATTTTGGAAGGCAAGCACTCCTTTCAGTCCTCACCAAAAGCCCTTCTACAGCTGCCCTCTGCCCCTTCTTCCCGAAAAGGCACCGTGGCAAAGGCACCACGCAGCCTCCACGCCTGGGGTGCTGCTCTTCTGCATTTCAGACACTTGCTGCATTTCATTTTGCTTCCACGGCACTCCTGTTCTGCCCCGTTCCTCCTCACTCGCCTCCCCTGTGCTAATGTCTGGGCTGACCATTTTAGAGACAAGGATGTGGGACAAAACCGGTCAGAGCTCCCCTCACCCCTTTTTCTACTTTGCCGGCCTCGCACACCGTTGGTTCTTGGGCGGCCCTGTTCTGCACGTCTTGCAGCTGCTCATGGAGGAAAGGGTTTTCCCTCTGGAGCTGGGCCAGTTCTTCCTGCAGCACTTCTGCCCTCCCAATGGCATCTTCTGCCCACTTGATGGCATCTTCTCTCTGTTGGTCTTTTCTAAGCTGTTGAGCATGGCGCTCCATTTCCTGCTTCCAGGCCTGACCTAATTCACTTTCTGCCAGGTCGAGAGAGTAGACAAGGTGCCTGGACGCGATCCTGGGCACCAGGACCTGCTCCAGCAGGTCACGCAGGGGGTTGGATGAGATGGTCTCAAGGTCCCTTCCAACCCCACCATGCTGGGATTCTGTGAAACCTGGTAGCTTGATCCGGCCAATGTCAAAGACTGGGGTGGGGTGAAGGCTTCAGGGGACAGCGAGCTGCCCCACAGACTCTCCCCATGCCTGGGGCAGAGAAGCTCCCCTGGGAAGGAAGGATGGGCTGCTCAGAAGGCTAATTAAAGACAAACCTCTGCCGCGGGGCTAAAGCCTACCTCTTAAGTGGCTCACTTAGGAGGTGTTGAGTAAGGCCCAAGGCAGGTGCGATGGCCGGAGCTCCGTGGGGAGCAGAGCCCTCACTGAGGATCTCCAGCGCGGGGAGGCTGGAGGAGCACCTCGGCGGGTCCCGCAGGTCCGGAGGCCAAGCCCAGACCCTCCGCAGCAGGAGGCGGCTCCGGGCTCAGGACCCTCTGGGGTTAGGCCAGGTCCCGCACCGCAGGCGGCTCGCTGCCAATGCTTTAACCGCACGACGCGACGTTATTTCAGCAGCCCCCCCCATTCCCCGCCGCTCATTAACGCTCCAATTAGGGAAGTTCG
>VZZY01019345.1:17559-41298 GCA_013400335.1 Eurystomus gularis
CCTCCGCCCCGGCAGCGCTGCCCCGCTCCGCCTTCGCCGGGCTGGCTTCTTACTGCTTCGGTCTCTGCGAGAGCCTAGCGAATTTAATGTTCTGGTGAGGGTTGTTACGTGATGGTTGGTTGTTTTTTTTTTTATGGTGGTTTTGGGTTTTTGAGGGTTGGGGTTTTTTTCTGCTCTTAAGGGTGTGAAAGTCCCCTGGCTGTTGACAGGCACAAAATAGTTGGTTGAACTCCCGCGCGAAGTTCGGTCGTGTGGAGGCAAGAGAAAATGGCTCTCTTGGGGAAGGCCTGAATGTCCGGGGAGACCAGCAAAGTCCAGGTTTCTGTCACAAGGCTGGAGTGTACAGAGGGGTCTCGAGAAATAAGTGCCTGGAAGGGTCTTTTCGTGACGGTAGCTGATTTTAAAGAAACATTAGAATGCTTAAAGAGTTGCATAAGTAGTTAAAATTGGCGTATTGGTGAAGCTGTTAAGTAGCGGAGGAGTCCTGGAACTGCTCTGCAAACTAGTTCTGGAAAAATGGAGCATTCTGGTGCCTGTTGGTTCTGGAGGGGCCTCTTGCAGAGGCTGTAATCCAGAGAACTGCTCCCCTTAAACCCCTCGTACCTCACCCACAGTTCCAGAATTTGGCTGAAGACTTTGGGAATCTCTCTTGAGAGAAGTAGGGGTAGGCACTGATGCTTCTATTAGATCTTTAGTTAGGTTTGGTTTAAATACTGGTGGGGTATTTTTTTAACCATCTGTTAGTGTATGAGCCAGTCTTAAGTGTCCGCCAAGCTCTTTACTTGGTTTTGTGTTTGTAGCTTTAAAAACTAGTCTCTGTGTCTCTGCCCAGTTTGCACTCTTCCTGTAGGATCCAATGTCCCATGTTGCGTGGCGTCAGTGCTGTAAGCTTTGGTGTCTTTGGCAAACGCGTGTAAAGTTGTAGGCCACAAAGCCTACCTCCAGGGAAGGCTTTTCTCCCATGTCCCTCAGTAGTGGGAGCGCTCGGTGCTGTGAGTCAAGCGAGGAAGCGGCAGCAGCTAGTCAAGACATCGGAATGGCTTCCCCAGCGATTCATTTGGCAGCTGTTTAATCCCTGAGGTTGCCATTTTTAATGAGAAACCCAGTGTGATCTCATGTTATCAGGAGATTAGAGCCACAGCCAGAGAGCCGAACTGGAGGACATTTCCTCAACTCTGGAATCTCTCTGACTCGCTGCAAGGGAAACTTTGCGGGAGCTCCTGCCCTTGCTTGTCTCTGCTTCAGCCGAGTCTGCCTGCAGCTAAAATTAGCTTGGGAACTAAAACATAGCTTTGGTGTAGGCGCAAGTTAACTTCAAGTATTTCCCGTATTCTTTTAACGTTAAAAGTGCATTCTGATCTGAAATACTAGTTTGGATTCTGAACCTGTCAATTGTTTCTCGCGGTTGTCAAAATAACAAACGGGTGTGCAGGCGCTGATGGTCCTGTCACCGTCACCGGAGGTGTCCGGTGATACCGGGCTTCGTGTTCAGCTCTGCCGGACTGAACGGTGGCGTTTCCTTCACCTGCCTGTTGTCTGATTCCTTGTGATTTTTACTGTTATGGATTAAAGATGTTGAGGGAGAGTCATTTAGTGCACGGATAAAAAGTGGCTTGTTAGGCCTTCAGAGTGGGGGTTTCTCTTGTACCAGTGCAAGTTTGGAGAAGGTGGGGGCTGTTGCTGTGACACCGGCCACGTGACGGTGTGAACACTGCTTCCAGGTGGAAAACCGGGGATTGTGGGGCAGGCACTGGCCTTTAACATTGACCAGTATATTTTTTAACTCAACTGTGTGTACAGCTTGAGCTGTATCTGTGTCACTGAGTCGTTGGTTGATCTGGAACTCCAATGTCCTCTTAAATGGAAACCGTGTTTTCAAAAGGACTTTAAAAACAAGCTTGTGATGTGCCTGCACAAAAATCAAGCCCAGGCAGGAGTGCAGAGTGTCCCCACACGCTGAGCACAGGCGACGAGCACTGCCTACCACCGTGGTACCAGAGTGGAGAGCGAGGGAAGGTGCTGCACGTTCCTACCAAACACCTGTTACTGGGCTCTGCTGCAGCTTTTGGAGCATCTGGCAAGAGATTGTGAAGAAGAATATTTAGACTCAGGCTTTGCAGGGGCTTCTGGATTCTGCGTTATGGAGCCTTGGAAATAAGCTGCCTCAGGCTGGCTCTGCTTTGTTGCCTTTTGATTATCTTTTTCCAGTAACCTTTGAGGCTTGATGGAATCGATTCCATGAGGAAACAAGGCCACTTGTTTTCACTGGTGCAGTCTGGCAGAGTAGCCATGGCTTGGGTTGGGTTCTTGGCAAAGTCCTAATTGTCACCCTCACAGTTTAATGCCAGCGGTGAGGAACACCTGGCTTTGTCTTTAAAAAACTAGAATTCTTTATCTTCTTACCTGTGCCTGTCAGCTCTCCGGTTCTGAGCACGTTTTCACACAAGCTTGCTTTGCAGTGCCTTCAACCAGTCATTCTGGGAAAGAAAAGCCGCTTTGCTGTTGATTCAAGTGAAACTACCACCTCAGCGAGGCTGGGTTGGCACGGTGTGAGCTCGGATGCGTGGCTGTAAGCTTGCTGTGCGCGGTGGCAGCGCAGACAGTCCCCAAAGAGGCTGTTTTGGCTGTACCTCATAGCTGCAGAACAGAAACTTTTCTGATTGACCATACCGTGGTTGTCCAGCCGCAGCGTGGTCATTGTGGAGGCTGTGTCATGGTCACGCTGAAGGATCTTTTGGATCCCTGAAGGTCCAGACCTGAGCTGTTTCCTGTGAGGGGAGAGGCCCAGGCTGCTCCATCACCGTGCTCAGAGCTGCAGCATGACTAACCCTGCTGCCTTCAGTGGTCAGCTGCTGGTGTTGCTCCTAAAATGAGAGAGACATGGAGGCTGAAGATCTCACTCTGGAGAGGTCCCGCAAGGCGTGAGCAGTGATGTCATAGCCCGTTTCAAAGATTGCCATAGCTGATTTCCTACATGGAGCACTACCAGAAAGAACTGACTAGTCACTGTCAAGTGTTTTTCTTCTTTAAACATCCCCTCCAGTGGGATGTAGAGGACAGAGAAGGGTGTGCAGGAGGGAGGAAGAATGCTTTTGCATGTGACAGCTAGACTCCAGCGTGTGCTCTGAACCCTGAGTAGGCCACTGGGCAGTCTTCTTGCTTGAGCAGTAAGCTGGTAGGGGACTAGTCGAGAGCAGGTTGAGGAGCAGGGCTGATGTTGAAAGCAGGTTGTCTTGAGAGATCCGTGTTTTGTCCTCACCCCAAACAACTGAATTTTTAACTTACTGTGTATTTCATATGTAAATTTCAATTTCCCATTGTCTTGCAGGAATGACACCAAGGAAGATGTGTTTGTCCATCAGGTAAGATTTCCCTGGAAATGAAAAGTGTTGTCTCTGCAACTTGCTGTGCATGACCTCTGTGCAGAGGGTTGAAGCTGTGAAAGCCTCACGTTTTCCAAGAGCTGTTACTTGAACGTGAACAACTGTTCTCACTATTGGGTTGCAAGCAGAGCCCGCTGGTGGTTGGGGGTGTGCTTGTCCACGTGGGGCTGAGCAGCCCCTGCTGTGCAGGGATGGGAGTTGTGCTGTCTGCGGGTACGCTCAGCTGGCTCGGGGAGAGCTGTGGAGTCCTGTTAAGTTGCCTTGTGGATTCATGTAGCTGTTAATCATGGAAATAAAGTTAAATGAGAAGCTTGCAGCAGAAAGAGAAATTAATTGGGCTGTAATAGGGATGAAGTGCCAGTGAAGGTTTTTGGGTTTTTTTGGGGCAAAGCTTTTATAGGATTTATTGCTCCGGGCTTTTAGTGAAAGTCTGTGAACATTTTAATGGGCACTTAGATACAACATGTGGTGAGCATGTAAACCTCTGGAAAGTAGCCCAGGGTGAGACTGTGGACCACACCTGTGAAGTGGGTCTGCCTTAGCCTAGACCTTTGCCCGTCTTGCAGGGCTGTGATCAGCAACGTGCTTTCTACCCTGTCTGTCCTGTGGTCTCTTGTTTTGAAGCAGCCCACAAAGAGCTCTCAGCAGAGCATGGCTTACCTCTGATGATTCAGAGTCCGTGCACTGCTCTTGTTTCAAGTGAGGGATGTATTGTTGGCATTGTCAACGCAAAGGGAGGAGAAAGCAACCCTTGGGAAGTGTTTTGGCTTGAGTTGGGTTTGCCAGCTCTCAGCTTGCTTGTGCTGTGTCTGGATGACTTGCTGTTAAGATGTAGAGGCACTTATTTAGAAACAGGCAGTGGAGAGAGGCCGAGTGGCTCCGCTGAGCGTCTGTGACTGAGCCTCCAGCACTCGCTCTGTGAGTGGGGTAGCCCGTCAGTGGTCTTGATGGACAAGTCACATCTCAGGACTTGCCATGTCCCTCCTGGCTACATTTCTAACAGCACAGGATGGCAGTGATTGGTTTAAATGTAATAACTTTTACGATAAAACAGTTTTACGGTCTAATCTGAAAGAAATCAGCTTGTTTTAAGAGTTCTTGCTGTGTGTGCATTTTCCCAACCCCATTATCAAGCTTGACTCTTGTGCAGCACTGTTGGACTCGGCTGCTGCTGTAACAAGGCTTTACCACTCTAGACAGACTTGTGGGCATATTTTTCTGTAGATTTTGTTCCATTTAGGGAAGTGATCTGGTCAAATTCTGTCGCTGTTGGGGTTTGTTTTTTTTTTTGTGAAGTGATTCCACTTGTATTACTGTTCAATTAAAGTGTTTGATAAGCAGAGTGTGGCTGAGAGTGGGACATAGTGACCATGAACTCATCTGTCAGAAATGGAATCCGCTGCTGAGTAGCACAGAAAATCCAGTGTTTGCTGGTGACGTCCTCTGAAAGCGCAGATACCAGTGGAGAGGCTGACACTGTGGAAGGGCTAATCCTCGGTGTGCAGTACGCAGCTAGAGTAGGTCTGTGGTTAACTGGGAGGTGCCGTGGCTGAGGTGATGGTGTTGGAAGCCTCAGAGGAAGAAATCTCTTCATTTCTGGCTGCCACTGTGTTTACGGAGCTCGGGCCATGTAGGATATACTGGGTGCTGCTCTGGCAGAGGGCTGGGAACCCAGGGTGTGATTGGGATGGGGCTTCTATGTTGGTGTGTGTACTTCAGAGGAGTGTATAGATACTGTGGGGGTGTTCTGTGCTGAACTCTGGTCAGAACACTGTGGCCAGTGGTTTTGGGGGGTAGGGGGGGGGGTGTTTGTTTTCAAACTGCTTTTCCAGCTTGCAGACAGCATTGACAGAAGTTTCCAGGCCAGAACTATAGTAAAGTGGGTACATTTTATGGCTTCCTGGATTTGCATAGTGGTTTAATTGCTTTTTCAGGAGTACAGGTCTTCCTCCTAAGATACTAAATACACAAATTCTGTCACTTTTTTTTTAAAAAACAAAAGCCTTAAGATATGCTAAGTAGTATTCTGGTGCTGTGCTTGTAAGTGTAACTCTGCCCTGTTCTGTCATTAGACTGCCATAAAGAAGAATAACCCCAGGAAGTACCTCCGCAGCGTAGGAGATGGAGAGACCGTGGAATTTGATGTGGTGGAGGGAGAAAAGGTAAATGCGTCTCTGAGGTGTTGAAGCGTGCACGGAAAACCGGGTCTGCAGGCTCTGGGGTGGTGCTTGTGGTTTGAGTGGGTGCCGGGTGGCATCCAAGGAGGTGAATGCTTTTGGTTGCTGTACGATGTGGATGTAAATTGCCGCTCGGTACTAAATCACGTTGTGCCGTAACTGATGTGGTGCTTGTGTGTTCACCTCCCGCTGTCCCCGCTCTTCAGGGCGCGGAGGCAGCTAACGTTACAGGTCCTGGTGGAGTCCCAGTGCAAGGCAGCAAATACGCAGCAGACCGTAACCATTACAGACGATATCCACGTCGCAGGGGTCCTCCACGCAACTACCAGCAAAACTACCAGAACAGTGAGAGTGGGGAAAAGAACGAAGGAGCAGAGAACATACCAGAAGGTCCAGCCCAGCAACGCCGTCCCTACCGCAAGCGGCGGTACCCACCTTACTATATGCGTAGGCCCTACGGGCGTCGACCACAATATTCCAACCCTCCCGTGCAGGGAGAGATAGTGGAGGTAACGTTTGCTCAGACTGGCTTGGTGGCTTTGGAGCGGGGTGTGGTGAGATGCAGCGTCTCGTAGATAGTCGGGATGGTTTGGTAAGGTTTGGCGGTAAGATGAAACATTGGAGGCGGTAAGGTGAAGATCTTGATGTTACAGCTTTTAAAAAGCACTGGGTTTGAGTCCGGGTTACCTTGCTACGTGATCGACTAGAAGAAGCACAGATTCTCTGTGGTGCTCACTCTTGTGCCCTGGGACCACTGCCTACTTCGTACACCTCCGACTTCACCTGACAGCCCCCGTCTTCCTCAGGCTTGACGAGCTGTGGCCTTCATGGGCTTTCATGTGTGGCTGAGATGGTGGGGTTTTGCCTCATGTCTTGCAGGGTGTTGACAACCAGGGTGCAGGAGATCAAGGCAGACCAGTCAGGCAGAACATATATCGAGGTTATAGACCACGATTTCGCAGGTATGCTGCAGATCAACTTTCCCTTTTTCAAACCTTGCCTTTTAGCGACAGAAACAGAACATGGTGCTGGTCAGATGCTGCACTGTTAAAGCCTAGCTTGACTTTCAGGGGTCCTCCTCGTCAGAGACAGCCTAGAGAGGATGGGAACGAAGAAGAGAACCAAGGGGATGAGACCCAAAGTCAGCAGCCACCTCAACGTCGGTACCGTCGTAACTTCAACTACCGACGCAGACGCCCAGAGAACCCTAAACCACAAGATGGCAAAGAGACGAAGACAGCCGAACCACCAGCTGAGAACACGTCCGCTCCCGAGGCCGAGCAGGGCGGGGCTGAGTAAATACCGGCTTACCATCTCTACCATCATCCGGGTGCGTGTCCGCAGCTTCTTGGGGGGACGATTTGATCCCTGACCTGTTTTCTTTTGATGCTTTCCTTCAGTTCTTGCCTTACAAGGTTTGGGCTGTTCTTGCTCTGGCTGCGCTTGTGAGCAGGCCTTGTAGAACCAAACAGTGGGACTTGGCTGTGCAAGGAGAGGGAGGACTTGGTGTTAGTTGTCATTAGAGTCACTGCCTGGAATACCATCAGCCTTGGAGCCTTGGCTGTGCTCGGTAGTTCAGGCAGAAATGGCATTTCCAGCGGTGCTGGTGTGGTGATGTTAAAGCAGCCAGGAGAAACGTGTCCTGGGGTCTCCACAGTGCTGTGGGCATCTGAGCTCCTACAGCTTGGCCCCAACTGGGAAGGGAGCAGCATCAAGACCTCCAGGTGTTAACGTTTAGAAAGTTGATGTGGAATTTGCAGGTGTGTCTCAGGAGCAACTCTTTGATCTACAAGTGCTGGAGACACTGGTAGAGGTGGTCCTTTTCACGGAGCATCCGGGTGCCGGTGGCTGGAGTACAGCTGGTCTGGTGTGGCTGCTGCTCGGCAGGGCTGTGTACAGTGTGGTGTTAGGACCTGGCGTTGTCGCAAGGTGGACTGGCTGTGATGTGGCTGTTTGATGCTGTCTTCTGCTGGCCAGTTTTGCTAATTTGGGAATATTTTGATGGCCAGGACTCTTTCTGCTTGTCCTATGCTTCTAGAACCTTCTTTGTCTGCTCCTCCTTTCTCGCTGTTCTTCCCTGACAGCATTCCTACCCCATTCCTGTCGTGTCCCGCTCCTTGCTTGGAGAGCAGGCACAGGGAAAGGCACGTTCGGGCTGTGGTGGGAGCGGTGACAAGTGTCCCATGTACGGGGTGAGCAGGGACTGCAGGAGCCAGGCGTGGAGAGCGCTGGCCATGGGCCTCCCACAGCAGGAGCTCCTTCAGGGGCTTGGGTGCTGCTGGGTTAGTGGTGCAGGTGATTGATTGATTGATTGATTGATTGATTGGTTGCTCCTCTCCAAGCACTCAACACCTGTGGTGGTTGCTGTTCATGCTGGTTGTCTGCTGTTCATCTGTGTGGTTCACACCCGCTGGATGAATTCCTAATACCTCGGGCCTCACAGAGACACCCCGATGGTGCTTCGCTGCTCTTTCTGTCTGCTTCTAGTATTGGAGAAGATAAATTGTGGTTTCTGTGGTCTGGGCAGTGGTGTTCCAAAGCCAGTGGCGTTCCAAACCTGCTTCTACCAGGCACAGGTAGAAATCTGCTCCTCAGCCATCTTCTGGAGATGTTCGGTTGTCCTCCAGCTGTGTGTGTCCAGAGCTCAGCTGAGCAGCGCTCCCCCGATGGGCAGGGGGCAGACACGGGGCTCCTTCCCGCTGAAATTCCGTGTCCTCTTTCTGGAGACCTTGACGTGTGGCTGGTGGGGTTCTGGTCACTGGGGGGAGCCCAGTGGGTGACCCAAGAGCCACGATTGGTGTTTTTGGTGTGTGTGAAGCGGAGAATTGGTGAACTAGGGGGGGGCTTGGCACAGCACAGCCCCTGAAACCCCCGACACCTGCCTGACCCTCCCTTGTTCTTCTCTTTTTCAGTTTAGTCATCAAAGAAAAGACTTAAGAAATGAAGAAGAAAAGAAAATGAAATTCCAGCAATAAGAAATGAACAAAAGAATTGGAACTGAAGACCTTAAGTGCTTGCTTTTTGCTGTTGACCAGATTCCTAGAACTCTCTGCATTGTCTGTGCAGCAGGGGGTTTTTATTATTTTTACCGAAAAGTCTCCTTTTGGAAACGATAAACACGTTTTGTAAAAGTCTGTTTTTTCTCAATATACCTTTAAAGGTTTTTAAATTGTTTCATATTTGGTCAAGGTGAGATTTTTAAGACCATCATTTTTAATTTGTATGAAATATACTCCTGATTTTTTCAAGTCAAACTGCAAGCATCTGTTAATAAAGGTCTTTAAAGAGTTACCTGGTGTGTGCTCGGGAGTCTCGAACCCGCCTGAGGCCGAAAGGGGTTGAGTCAAGTGTTGGTAGAAGGTTTGGGGGGAAAAATGGCAACTTGTGTTTCCAGCACACCGGCTGTTGGGGGAAAATGCAAAAAAAACCCAAACTGAAGTGAAAAAAAAAAAACATTTCATATTAATTGAGCCCTGGGACGGGGGGTGAAGAGGGGAGGTGGTGTTGGGTGTTACCTGGAGCTCAGCTCAGCTGTGTCCTTAAGAAGCCGAGGTGCTGAAAGGGTTCTTAAAAATACCACAACCCCCCCCCAGCTTGTCACAGGGGCTGGTCTTGGCTTCTGACACCGCAGAAGGGGTTCTTCAGGGCTGGGTTCCTGCAGGAGCTGCTGGTGCCTCACTCCTGGTGTGTGGGAAGTGGAATTGGGGGAAATCCCAGGGAAATGCAGGTTCCCAGCTGGGCTGGGAGAGCAGCCAGAGGGTCCAGGAGAGGCCTCCTGCTGTGCCCAGGCCTGGTTTAACCTCGGGCTCTGCCTCCTGAGGTGGCCATTGACAACCTAAGCCCTTCCCTATGAGGCGGGTGAGACCCTGGCCCAGGTTGCCCAGGGAAGCTGTGGATGCTCCATCCCTGGAGGTGTTCAAGGCCAGGTTGGATGGGGCTTGGAGCAACCTGGTCTAGTGGGAGGTGTCCCTGCCCATTGTGGGGGGTTTGAGCAAGATGATCTTTGAGGTCCTTTCCACCCCATTCTATGAACCTGGCAGCCTCTGAAGGTGGTGATGGGCTCCTTGTGTCCCTGTGGTGACTGCCCGTGTCTCTGCTGTCACTGGAAACAGCTTCACCTGGCAGCAGAGCCAGCTCTCGGCAGGAGCTGAGGTGAGGTGACGTGCTGGGGCTGCTCTCACACCAGTTACAAGTTGCTGGTGGTGAACGTGGCCATGGAGGAGCACCCAGGGGTGGGTATGGTTTGATGGCAGCTTTTGAGAGTTCTCCTCAACATCCCAATGCTTGTGTCATGCAAATGCTCCTTGGTTTTGTGTGCTCAGGTGCTGCTGGCCTGAGCAGCTCAGGGCTGTTGGGTTTTGCTCGCTCTGAATCCCCTCTCGCAGCCTCTGTCCATCCTCCAGACCATGTCCTTCTGTCACACTGCTTTTGGGAAGAGATTTCTTCATTTCTCAGGGAAAAATCCCGACTCTTTCAAAAACAGTTTAGTGATTTAATGAGCTAGCGCTCGCTAATAACGGTGCCAGCTGCAGCTGCCTGGTGCAGGGAGCGCTCGTAAAGCCGGGGGCTTGCTGCCCTTCAGCTTGGTGTGGCCTTGGAAAGGAGGTCCCCATCTTCTGCCTGGGGCCAGGAGGCTGGGGAGGACCCTGCGGCTCCTCTGGTGGGGGCTGTGGGGGTTTGGGATCCTACTCGGGCTGCCAAAGTGCTACCACGAGTCTCTTCCACACCTTCCTGTGGTGGGGACTCTCTGTGGCCCCACGGCAGCATCTGCTCAGGCCACGGGCCTGCTCCGCTGCCTTCTGGGGTCACGAAGCCCATATGTGGGACCTTCCCTGCGCTGACGGGGTTTGTGCTCGCCTTCAGGGGGGAAGTGAGGGAGGAGTACAAAGACTTAAGCAGCCAGTTGGTGGGATTTGGGCTTCTGGCTTGTTTTCATAACAGTTTGCATGTGAAGGATAATAATTCACTTGGAAAACAGAATTCCCTTTCCATGCAGACTCAAAAACCCAACGTTCCAGGTAGAGCACCTCCTTTAGCCTTCAGACTGACCCATCTCTTTGTGCCTGACCTGTGTGGCCGCAGCGTTCCTCCGGGGAACCCCCCATGACAACATGAAGAAATGCTCCGGCTTTACCCAGATTTTAAACACAAACCTTGGGCTGCCCGATTTCTGAGCGTGGCGGCTGGAGCGTGGGTGACCAGGGCCACCAGCCACGGGGAGTCACTGTTGCTCTGTGCGGAAAAGGCTTCCCATGAAATTCCTCCAACGCTGGAGGAACTCCTTTGCCCTCAATGTCCCAACAGCTTCCCCAGGTGACTTGGGGACCCTTTTTCTTAAAGCAACACTTTTCTGGGGTTTATTTTCCTGAAACCTGTCTGGAAACGGGGGAAAACCCTCCTCTGGGGGTGGCTTCTGCAGCACCTTTGCTTTGGTGCTGCAGCTCCCCTGAAGTCTGCAGTCAGAGCCTTAAAGCAATGGCAGAGATGTCCCAGTATCGGTGACGCTGCTTTAATGGGGTCCGGCTGGGTGGGGGAGCGGGAGCTGCTGCCGCCGTCACACGCGGGAGTCCATGGCGTACATCTTGCTGGTGGCCGTCCTGCCCCGGGGCTGGGGAAGCCTCTGGGGTTGCCAGCGGCTGCTGGGGTCTGCCGGGAAAGCGTTGGGCTTGTGTCATGGCCGGTGATAGCAGAGGGGCTGGGCCGTGCCAGAGGGTGGGGACACGGCAGGAGAAATGACCCCGGACAAGCAGTGCTGTGAGGCCAACTTCCACCCAGTGGGACAAGGCTTCAGGGGTGGAGATGATGTTTGGTCATCACCTGCCCCATGTCCCTGGTGGTGGGACGGCCAGATTTCTACTGACACATCCTTGTAGCTGCTGGCGGAGGCTTTGGGTAGTCACAGTGACATAGCTCCAGCATGGCCACTGCTTTGGGTAGACGTGAACACACCTTCACCAGGACCCTGAGGCCCCACAGATGTGGATGGAGCATTTTTGCACCCCTTCTCGTGCACTTATGGGGTCCTCACTCAGCCCAGTCCTGCCGGGCATGACCCAGCCTCCGCTGGATGATGCACAGGCTGGACACGAAGGGGTTCCCCTTGATTTGGCTGGACCCTGTGAGAAGTGCCTGCACCTTCTGAGCTGGTCCTTTACCCCGTGTACAACCCTGCAGGGCTAAAAGCTGCGTAAGGTGGGGTAGGAGAGGCCACACTGACCTGTGCAGGCATAGAGGCAGCAGGTCAGCAGGACGGATGCCACAAAGCAGCCCGTGGAGCCAGCCATCCCCAGCCAGCATGACCACCCGAAGTCGTAGTGGACTCCCAGGAATATACTGTGCGACACCAGCATGGCCCTCTCCACGTAGACGTCCACCGCGTACCACACAGAGCCCACAAGACCCAGGATGCCTAGGAGGAACAGGGTGGGTTAAGAAAGAGCCATAAAACCCCCCATGCTCCCCAAGACCCTTCTGAGGGGTTGTCCCCTGCTCCTGACAGCCCCCCGCTCCCCATGGGACGCAAGGTCCCTCTGCCTCTGAGCTCTCCCAGCCACGCACTCCCAATGCCAAGGATGACACCGGCCCCGTAGCACAGCTTCAGTTTGACACCAGGATCTTCCTTAAGGAACTTGATGCAGTCGAGCCCAAGGAGCAACGTAGCCAGAGCCAGGCCAGCCAGGAGGTCCGCTGTGATCAGTAGGGTCCGCGTCACCACGATCTTCACTGGGAAAGGAAAAAAATACCAGAAAGGGGACTGAGGAATGGTCAGAGGAACTGGTCTCTCCACTCCAGATTGCTGCCTGCGTCCCTGCTAAAGTCACCAGTGGCCATAGGAGATACCTACATTGGGACCCACCACCCCCGTGCCTGCCGTGTGCTGTAGGCAAGCTGCTCGCCAGGCTCAGCAGAAACCTTGCAACAGGATTTAATGAGCCCATTATTAGACCAGCTCAAGAAACCAAACAACTTCAGGTAGGTGCACCAGTCAGCACCTGGGATGTGGTCACCTACTCAAGACCTTCTTGTACAGGCTTGGACAGAAGATGCTGCTGTCCAGACTGTCTGGTTTTTCCTCCAAGTTGTGTAGCTGGTGTTTTGAACATCAAACGTCAATGTACCAGTGACAAACCCACGAGCTGGCTGGGTCACGTGACTGGTGGTGTGCAATGTGACTTCTCCCTGCAAAGCTTTTTCTCCAGAGCTGCCCTACAGCCCCGCTTAGTCCATGCTGACTCCTTGTGCCCTTCTCCACTGCCCGGATCTGTGTTGTCCCATGTCATCACCTTCTGCAAGGGTTCTTCTGTGCCGGGCCTGATGTGCCCTGTGCAGGCCAGGAGAAGTCTCCATACCACAATCTGACTGTCTATGAGCTGAGGCCTTTGCCCAGTGGGCACGGTCCTTACCCCTGCACGAAATACCAATGGGTTTGCAAATCCCACCATGCAGTGGGGGACAGGAACTGTGCCTGGGCTCTACGTGCCAAAACACGTCAGGTGGCACAGCTTCATGGCCTTTCTCCTGCTTGATGAGCCCATGGCAGATCTGGCTGAACTATGGGTTGCTGTCCAGGTTGTGCTGATGGGGCAGGAGACCAAGAGAAGCCCTGGGCCTGCATTGCCAACTGATGAAGGTCAGCCCTTTGCAATGAGGTTCATCTTGAAAAGGAAAGCAGGAAAACTCTTAGCCGTGAACTTAAAAAATGCCTCCAGGCCATGGCAGCTTACCTGGATGATCAGCCAAAATGGAGTCATACTGGTCACAGGTCCTGACCCCATCCTGCATGTTGGTGACACACTCCCTCCAAAGCCCCCGGCATTTGTGACTTACCTGGAAGCAGGAGAAAGACAAGCAAAAAGCACCAGAGCCCACCCCAGCTGCCCAGGGATATCCCAGCCCTGCAAGGCAGATCTTCAGGCTCTCACCACCACAGCTGGGCACGTCCCAGTGACTCCTTACCCATACCTTGCTCTCGGTCTCCTCTGAGAAATGCTCCAGCATTTCTATTATCTCTCTAATCCTCCAGCTCATGGAGAAAGCAGTGGGTTTGTCCCACCCTGTCCCCTTCCCGAGCCCATGAAGACATGGTGCAACCCCATGGATGTCAAGGCACCCACTTTGCTCCCAGCTGCTAACCTTGAGCACGGTCGCTCTGCTAACCTTAACGCTGGTGGCTCTGCTCACCTCCAAACTGTCATCAGCGTTCACCATCCAGCAGTCAGTGCATGTGGCAAGGAGCAGGAAGAGAGTTGAGAGAAGAGCAAGACCAAACGCTGTCATCTGCAAGGCCACACTCATGGGGTTACCTGCAAGGGCACAGAGACCTCGGTCACGTCTGCTTTGGCCACTGCCCAGGTTCCTCATCCACCAAGGACAAAGGTGCCACCTAGGTCAGGGTGTCCTCTAGATGCCTATGAATCATCTGAGCCCCATCTCATGGTCCTCAGAGCTGCCAAAATGCTCTAATACCTTTAGCCAAGGTTGGGCCACCAGGTTTGTACAAAGACGGGGCCTTCAGGGATACATTCGTGTTGCAGTGGAGACATACCCACGTTGAGTTGCTCTCCACTTGTCCTCTCTTCCAAACAGACCACCTGAAGTTGGCAGCCATTAGTATTTGCCCTTTGCGAATGAAGAGATGCTGGAAACTGTTGTCAAACCACTACTGTTGTCAGAACCTGTGATCTAAGCACGTGTCTTCTGATACCCTGAGGTTTTGTTGATGCCTCCACTCCTGCAGCCATGTGATTCCACGGGAAGATCATCTGCCTTTTCTTGCTTTTGATTTTTCTCCAAGAAAAGCAATCAAGTGTTGAAACATTCAGGTTGGAGCACAAGCAGGTGTCCCATGGAGGTGTCCTAATCTCAGGTGTCAAGCCTGAAGAAAGCACCTCCCATCACAGAGGTAGACCAAGGCTGCTGGGGCTTGGTGCGGGTGTCCTCAAGTGCTGCCAAGGCTTCCCAAAGACCAGAAGGGATGGGACCATCTGTTTTCCATCCTTGCCAGAGATGGAGGGACTTTGCAGAGAGGGGAGCTGTGCCCAAGGTATGGGACAGAGGACATTGTATCTCCAAAGCCTGGACATGAATCTAGCTTTGCTGTGGTTTGCAACCCAAGATGTTAAACATTTTAGCACCTGAGCTTGCAACCACCGCGACAGCCCGTTAGGCAGAGGGGTTCCCGTGACCAGGCGGGTCCCTGAGCTGTGTGCGTTAATTACCGTGGGGTGATGACTCTTCACCATCACCCGGTTTGTGACCTTCAGCCAGGTGCTGCCCACCCTGGCATGGCACAGGCTTCCCCGTGGGGCAGTGGTGGGAAGGAGGGTCATGGTCCCCACAGCCCATGTGCAACATCTCCCACCACATCCCCTCCTGGGACGCTGCTGGGAGCAGAGGCACCGCTCACCCCGTCCCTTTGAGCATTCCCATCAGCCCCACCCGGAGAGTGTCTCTTATTAACCAGCAGCCTCTTAGACCCCAATTTACGTTTTTTTTTTAAATTTCCCAGGCTCCTTTCTGAGCTAACTCTCCACAACCTTGGTTTTTTTTCCACTAGACTCTGGCTGTTCTGGAGCCTTTTGAAGAAAATCTGTTCAGCCATCTGAGCTACGTGAGCAATAAAAAAAAAAAGAAAAGAATGAAAAGAAAGAAATCCTTAACCCCAGAAAAAAATGTCTCTAAACACTGTCAGCCATAAAAAGGGGCTTGGGGGGAGCGTTACCTTCACCACAGGCTCATCCTTGCTGGGGTGGGACGATGGCAAAAGCTCTTTGACACCGGTGACTGGGGCTGGGGACCTGGGTCTTGAAGGCTTTCAAGTGCCGATGGGATTCAATCCTGACCCACCTGACGGAGTCGGGGAATGCAACACCCGCCGGAGCCTGAGCTGGGCTATTTAAGGTCTTTCCAAGGCACGTCAGATGGGCTTTGTGCTCCAAGGCGTGATGGGCATCCCTGCGGTCACAGCAGCAATGGGTTGGAAATGGAGCCTCCCCAAAAACAGTCACGTGGGGAAAGCTGTGGGAACCCGCTGGGAACACTCCCCAGGTGGGGGACTCTGTGTCCCAGGGCCAATATCCCACATTTTTTAATTAGACCTTTTAATCACTGCCTAGGAGCGAGGAGCCCAAGACATGTTGGGTCTCCAGGACTGGTGCAAGAGGGTCAGGGGAGTGGGGATGGCTGGAGAAAGAAACTAAATGAGGGAAGGATCATTAAAACCCTTTGGCCAGGCACGCAGCCGATAATTAAGACCTTTTTTTTTTTCTTCCCAATTATGTGAAAAACAAGCGATAATGGCTGCAGTGGTTATGGCTCAGATAAGGTGTCTGGTCAGTCTCTGAGGAGGTTTTTGTGACCCGGGAACATGGACCCCAGCTGCCTGGCACTTGGAGCTGCCCTAAACACTTCGGGTTTGTTCCTCTAGCCCCTGCTATTTGATAACGCTTCCTTGCAGAGCCTCGTGTTGCAGCATCCCCTGCACACCCCTGGGATCAGCCGTGCCCCACGGCTCTCAGGCATCTTACACCTTCATCTCCTAGACCCTTGGAAAACACACCCGTATTTCATAGAATCATAGAACGGTTTGGATGAAGGGACCTTTCAAAGTCACCTCATCCAACCCCCCTGCAGTGAGCAGGGACATCTGCAACTGGAGCAGGTTGTTCAGAGCCCCGGCCAACCTCACCTGCAATGGTGCCAGGGATGGGGCAGCGACCACCTCTCTGGGCAACCTGGGACAGGCTCTCACCACCCTCAGTGTAAAATATTTCCTCCTCCTATCCTGTCTAAATCTCCCTCTTTAGCTTCAAACCATCACCCCTTGTCCTGTCACAACAGACCCTGCTAAAAACTCTGTCCCCATCTTTCTGACAGGCCCCTTGAAGTCCTTCAAGGCCACCAGAAGGTCTCCCTGGAGCCTTCTCTTCTCCAGGCTGAACAAGCCCAGCTCTCCCAGCCTGGCCTCCCAGCAGAGAGGTTCCACCCTCCCATCATTGCTGGGGCCTCCTGTGGCCCCGCTCCACCAGGTCCATGTCTCTGCTGTGCTGAGGACTCCAGAGCTGCCCCAGCACTGCAGGGGGGTCTCCCCAGAGCGGAGCAGAGGGGCAGGATCCCCTCCCTGACCTGCCGGACACCATTTCCACGCATTTCCATTTCACGGACTGTATTTAAGCAATGCACTTGGGTGTTTTAGGCTTGTTTTGGGTTGGTTTTTTCCTCTAGATAATCCTCTGCAGCTTTGAGCTGTGGGGCTTTTGGCAGCACACCAGAGTCTTGGCAAATCCTTGAGCTTCAGCCCCGCAGAGGCGCCCGGGTGCTTGATGTGTGCGATTGCTGCGGCTTTATTTTGGCTTATCCTGTTTTCCTGGGATTTTGGCCCACGGCAGGTCCACTGCTTCAGCATGTAGCGGTGAATTAGGGCTGAAAACGTCCAGGTTTGTGAACCTTCCCCTCCCGAGAGGTACCTCTCAGGAACTGATGGGACTTGGACATCCATGACATCTGAAAGCTGGTGTGACCCCAAGCAATGTGCCCTGGTGACACCTATAAAATAGCTTTATTTTTATTTTCTGCTCATCTAAACGGTCAGTTTGTTCCATCTCAAACTAATCTGCCTTGTCATGTTCTCAACTGAAACCTTTGGGAGGGCTGACAAGGTGCAGGGAGAGGAGCAGATCTGCCAGTAGTTGAATAATTAAGACCATTTCCCTGGTCAATGAAGGTGAAAATCAGATCTCGTGTCCCACTAGGTTTGTAAAACACATTGAGTGAAACGCCGATGCTGATAGGAGCCCCGAATCCTCATGCTCTAGCACAGGTGGTGCAGGAGAAGCCTGCTACGGCTAGAAGGGAAAAGAAAGATGTTTTATTTGGTGGGACCAGCTCACAGAGGTGGAGAGGACTCTCTAGATGCTGGTAGGGCAGGCCGATGGCTAAAAATGAATGAAAACAAATAAAAAAGAATAAAACCACCATCGACGTGGAGCATTCCTGGCTCTGAGGCCCCTCAGCGTGTGACCCCGGCCCAGGACGGAGCTTCAGCAGAAACGTCTTCCCATTAAATATAGCAAAGGGCGCTGAAATGGATCTTTGAACTGTCTTGAAGAACTTTTTAAAAGAAAAAACTGATTTTTTCCCCCCCATACTCTTATTATTCACGTGGCATTCCAGTGCTGTGGCAATCCGGTGAGGTTTGGGGCCACCTCGGTAGCTGGGTGGTCTTTTTCCCTTGTCCTTCCTTTCCACCAATTCAAAAACGAGTATTGCTTCCGAGGGATTGGGATGCGAGCAGGAGGTATGACCAGAAACCTAAATATTGGTCCTTACACTGGTTTTATTCAATAAAAGGAGTGTGTCGAGGAGGAAGAACCCATGTTTGAGCCTGGACACGACGGGGATGGAGGCTGATCCCACGGAGCGCAGCGAGCCTGGCCTCCTGCTCCCATCTTTTATCCTCCTTTGCCCTTGTGCAAAACACAGGAGGGATTGTCCGGAGGACAGTGGGGGCCTTTATACCCCCAAACACGTTTCCACCACTCAGCTATTTCCA
Organism: Eurystomus gularis; assembly: GCA_013400335.1. Classification (NCBI taxonomy): domain Eukaryota; kingdom Metazoa; phylum Chordata; class Aves; order Coraciiformes; family Coraciidae; genus Eurystomus; species Eurystomus gularis. The sequence goes on from VZZY01019345.1 coordinate 35,670, forward strand.
CCCCCCCCCTGCCATTTGATGTGCTTCCAGCCGGCTGCCCATCCCCAGAGAGCCCTCGGGTGACCCATGGAGATGTCTTTGGAGCCCCTGAGGCCCCCAGACCCTGGCTTTTTGAGGTGGGACGGGATGTATTTGTGGAGCACATGCTGTAGATGCTGAGACAAGACAGTGGCCAAGTGAAAACCTGGCTGGAAAACATCACCTCCCCAGGGAAAACCAGGCACAGCATCCTGGGAAAGGGGTCCTGCCCCTCGGCAGGGAAAGCAAAAAATCACCTTGAGTTAGAAAAGCGCCCGATTAATGATAAGCCAGGCCTGAATTCACCGAAAATGGGAGAAATAAGGGACAGCCCAGCTTTGAGGGTCCATAAGAGAAGGACGCTGGTGGCATTTCAGCCTTGGGAAGAGCCCTGTGGAGGAAGCACGTGGTGGTTGCAAGCAGGAGATGCTAGCTGCAACCCCACTGCAAGGGGCGTCTGGACTTTCCCAGGGGTTTCGCCTTAAATTAAGGAATTTTTAAGGCCACAACCCCTCCTTCGAGAGCGACACATGGCAAAAGGCTCAAGATCCTGAGCACTTGCCTGTGGGGAGGTCAGCCTGGGGAAGAAGCTCCTGCCTGGCCCATGCTGCCCAAGTTGCTCTGACCCAGCAAAGGAGTCGCTCCCAGGGGCAGGAAGGGAGAGAATCATAGAATGGTTTGGGTTGGAAGGGACCTTCCAAGGTCATCTAGTCCAACCCCCTGCAGTCAGCAGGGACATCTCTAACTTCATCAGGTTGCTCAGAGCCCCACCAAGCCTGATCTTGAATGACTCCAGGGATGGGGCTTCCACCACCGCTCTGGGCAACCTGGTCCAGTGTCCCATGACCCTCATAGTAAAGAACTTCTTCCTAACGTCTAATCTAAATCTCCTCTTCTCCAGTTTAAAACCATCACCCCTCACCCTACCGCTGTAAGCCCTTGTAAAAAGTCCCTCCCCAGCTTTCTTGTAGGCCCCCTTCAGATACTAGAAGGCTGCCATAAGGTCTCCTTGGGTCCTTCTCTCCTCCTGCCTGAAGAACCCCAACTCTCTCAGCCTGTCTTCATAGGAGAGGGGTTCCAGCCCTCTAATCATTTTTGTGGCCTCCTCTGGACCCTCTCCAACAGGTCCATGTCCCTGTTGTGTTGAGGGCTCCAGAGCTGGATGCAGTGCTCCAGGTGAGGTCTCCCCAGAGCAGAGCAGAGCAGCAAGGCAGAATCACCTCTCTCGATCTGCTGGCCACGCTTCTTTTGATGCAGCCCAGGATGCAATTGGCTTTCTGAGCTGCAAGTGTGCGCTGTTGGCTCATGTCCAGCTTTTCATCCACCAGCACCCCCAAGTCCTTCTCCGCAGGGCTGCTCTCTATCGCATCATCCCTCAGCCTGTAGTGATAGTGAGGATTGTCCTGACCCAGGTGCAGGACCTTGCACTTGACCTTTTTGAACCTCATGAGGTTCTCATGGGCCCACTTCTCAACCTTGTCCAGGTCCTTCTGGATGGTGCCCTGTCCCTCTGGCATGTCAACTGCACCACTCAGCTTGGTGTCATCTGCAAACTTGCTCAGAGTGCCTCAATCCCACTGTCTAGGTCATTGATGAAGATACTAAACAGCACTGGTCCCACTACAGACCCTGAGGGACACTACTCATCACCTGTCTCCATCTGGACATCGATCCATTGATCTCTCTGGATGCGACAATCCAGCCAACTCCTTATCCATCGAACACTCCACACATCGAAGCCATATCTCTCCAAGTTAGAGAGAAGGACATTGTGGGGGACCGTGTCAAAGGCCTTGCAGAAGTCCAGAACAAAGAGACGATTTCAGAACGATGTCCACGATCGGAAATATTTTAATCCCGCCAAGTCACGATTTTTAGTACAAACTGGCAAAAAAAGGCATGTAAAAATCGCCCCCGGCCCATTCCCACGGCCACGCACCCCTTGGAAAAGTTAGAGCAATTTTCTATTGAGAGAATAAAAACGTTCTTCAACACAAGGCCGTGACATTAAAAAAATGCCTTTTGCATCGATATATACATTTTTTTTTTAGAGCAGGAGTTTCCTTTTCGCTCCTCACCGCGGCAGCTTTTGGGGCGTGTTTTTTTGGGGGGGGACCCATCAGCTGGGCTCAGCCCCCCCAGCACCCACGGGCGGACGGGCTACGGGCTCTGCTCTGCCCGCAGCGGGGAGGAGAGTTTTACAGGGGGTCTGCGATTTAAAAGAGAAAGAGGCTGTTAGTGCCTGGGGGGGAGAGAGAAATGACCCCCCCCAGCGAAAGCACATCGCTCCCCCTCCGAGGCAGCGCGTGGGCATCGGGTGAAACAGGGGAAGGGGAAGAAAACGGGGGAAAGGAGGGGAAAATCCAATGGAAGAGAGGAAGGTGAAAGAGAGGAAAAGGAAATAAAAGAGAGGGAATAAAATGAAAGATAGGAAATGAAAGAGAGGAAAAGAAAAGATAGGAAATAAAAGGGGAAAATAAAAGAGAGGAAAATGAAATGAAAAAAGGGGAAATGAAATAAAAGAGAAGGAAAAAAATGGGTTAAAATAACAGGAAAAAACCAGGAAAAAAAAGCAAAACAGGAAAAAAACCAAAGGGAAAAAAAGGGGAAAAAAGAGGAAATAATCAGGAAATAAAACCAGGGACAAAAAACAGGAAAAAAAAACCCAAGAAAAAAAAACAGGAAAAAAAACAGAAGAGAAAAATAAGAGGGAAAAACCAGAAGAAAATAAAATAAAAGAGCAAAATAGAATAGAGTAAAACAAAATAAACCAGAGCAAAATAAAATGAAACAGAGGAAAACAAAATTTTAAAAGAATCGGCTACGCTCAGCCAACCAGGATAAAAAAAAAAAAAGGAAAAAATAAAATAACAGTTAAAAAACCCCCATCATGGAGCTGTTTGGACCATCTCCCCTTTTTCCCGGCAGGTTAGCTGGCACGGCACGCGCGACACGGACGGACGGACGGACGGAGGGTCTGGGGGGGTTATGGATGAAGCGGGAGCCGTGGCACCGTTAGCAGCGGAAGAGCCGAGGTGTGAGGAGCTGGTCGAAGCCTCCACCGCCCGCTCCCGGGGATCCTGCCGGGATCCGGCGGCTCCACCAGGCCACGTGCTTGTGCCTGGTGAGAAGCGAGCCCAGGGTGGGTCTTAGCGCAGCTGGAGCAGCTGGGCTTGAATCAAGAATTAATAATTCCAGGAAATTCTTTTAATCGTTCTTACAACGTGGCTTTTTGGCAGCAACGAGGCAGGGGAACGCTTGTGCCCCAAAAGCCTCCCTCTGCCCAACGCGGGATGCTGGGCTGCCTGGGGTGGAGGTGGGCAGCAGCTTCATCCCAGGAAAGCCAAGCGCTGGCTTCGCTCCCGAGAACGGGACGGGGGTGGAGGACGGGGGCGTCACCGCACAAAGCGCTTCTGTGCGGCACACCCCCGCGGGATCGGCATCGGGGGCACCGGCATCGCCCCGCCGCTCCATGGACAGACGTGGTCCAGCCACCCAGGGGCTCGGCCACCCCGAGGGGACCACCCGCCCGGCTGGGAGGACCCGGCGATGACCCATATGGGGGCTGTGACCCCAAAAAGCCCTATTCGAGAGGACGGCGCTGCAAACGGCGCTGAAACCTGGAAGATGAGGAGGAGAAAGGTCTCATGGGGCATCCAGGGACCAAGCAGGGTGGGAGCGCTGGGGTCTAGCCTGGATTTGGGAGGGGAGGAAGGCACCGGATGGCAGGAGGGCAGGGCTGGGGATCAGACGTACTCCCGAGCCGTGGAGGGCTGCGACTGCCGGTAGTACTGCTGTCCTCGCCGGTCCTTGGCAGGGCAGGAGCAGCACAGGAGGGACCCCCCCAGCACGGTGAGGCTGGCGGCCCCCCAGCCCACGAAGAGAGCCGAGCCAAACTCGTACCTGTGGCGAGAGAGACAGAGAGAGAGGGGAGCATTTGGAGGGGGCGGCAGAAAGGGCAGAGGAGAAAACTGCGATGGAACAAGGATGCTCAAAGCCCTTGACGAGGCCACAGGGAACATCAAGGCAGATGTTGGTTCTTCCCTCTGGCCACCCCCATCTTTGACGTTAGCTGGATCAAGCTACTAGGTTTCACAGAATCCCAGCATGGTGGAGTGTGGGGAACCAACCACATGATGCAACACGGCAGCTGTGGGGTGGCACAGGTCCCACCCCGTGTGGCACATCTGCCTACGATCCTGGCCAGTGCCAAAACTGTCAAGGGAAGGTCCTATGGGGAGTGCAAGGATAAGACGGGATTCAGATAAAGAGCATCCCCTGAGCCAGGCTCTTACCTGGCATTGATGGGGACGGTGCTCTCTCTGAAGAACTCGTAGGTCACCTGTGTTGCGTACAAGGACACAGCAGCCAACGTGCACAGACCTGGACATCGAATCATAGAATGGTTTGGGTTGGAAGGGACCTTTAAAGGTCATCTCATCCAACACTCTCTGCCATGGGCAGGGACACTTCAGCTAGACAGCAAACGCTGAACGTCAGCAACACTCAGCCCACCACCAGACCTCTCCCCTTCCTCCAGCAAACAGCTTTTAAAAGGCGTTTGAGGTCTCCTGCAGCAGAGAGGTGCAAAGGCTGGAGCCGCCTTACCGGAGAGGATGAAGAGGACACCTCCAGCAACGGCGATGCGGCTTTTGGTAACAGGATCCTCTTCACCAACCTTGGTGCATTTCATGCCCACCACGCTCACAATGATGCCAAAGAAGCCCAGGAGGAGAGAAATCACCATGAGAGCCCGGGAGGTCTGGATGTGAACTGCAAGGCGGTGGGGGAAGAAAAGCCGCTCGCCAGCTTGTGCTTTCGGCCACAGCCAGTCTCCAAAAGCAAGGTCGCTTTGTCCCAGGCTGGGGACCAACCTGTCCTTAACCCTGTCCTCGCTGCGTGGCTCCCGTGTCACCCCTTCCCCGCAGGGCTGGGGGGGATGCCTCAGCTGAAGACATCGCTCCCAATGCCTTCGCTGACCTTCCTCCCCTGTCACACTCATCCTCGTCCCAATTACCCGGGCTGGGAAGCACCTTGCCTACAGCAGCACCACAGTCCCCACACGTCACGAGGGTGATGCACGACCCCGGGGGGGTTGCGATGTCCCCATGGGGCACTGTCAGTCCCCAGACGTGATGCTCCCACCCTGGAGCTCAAACCTATAGGGCTGGGGGGGGTCTCAGACACACAGAGGGGCTCAAACCCATGGGGACAAGGTGGGCTCAGACTGGGTGGGGGGTTTGGGGGCCAAGGGGGACTCAGAGCCATGGGGTGGAAGTAGAAGGCTTGGACTTATGTTGTGGCTCGGAGCAGTGGAAGTGTAAAGGGGGCTCAGACCCTTTCTAGGGGGGGCTCAGACCCTTTCTAGGGGAGGATGTGCAAGAAGGACTTAGAGCTGCTGAGGGGTCAGACCCACAGGAGGGTTCAGGGGGGCTCAGACCCACAGGGGCACTCAGAGGTGGGGAGGGTACAGGNCCCGTATCAGAGTGGGGGTTTCAAACGCACATGAGGGACTTGTATGTATATGAGGGGGGGGTCAAACCCATAGAGCGGCTCAGACCCACATGGGAGGGGGTTAAAAACCCACAGGAGGGCCTCAGATGTAAACGAG
>VZZY01019346.1:0-12555 GCA_013400335.1 Eurystomus gularis
TGACCTGCTACACCATCTAGACAAACACAAGTAAGTCTATGGGGCTTGACGGGATCTGCCCAGGGGTACTGAGGGAGCCGGCAGAGGTGCTCACCAAGCCACTTTCAATAACTTATCAGCATTCCTGGCTAACCAAGGAGGCGGCAGTTAACTAGAGGTTACGAAATGTGATGCTCATCTACAAGAAGGGCGAGAAGAAGTATCCAGGGAACTACATGTGTGTCAGTCTGACCTCGGTGCCAGGGAAGGTTATGGAGCAGATCAACTTGAGTGACATCATGCAGCACATACAGGACAACCAGGTTATCAGGCCCAGTCAGCATGGGTTTGTAAAAGACAGGTTCTGCTTGACTAACCAGATCTCTTTCTATGTCAGGATGACCTGCCTAGTGGATGAGGGAAAGGCTGTGTATGTTGTCTACCTGGACTTCAGTAAAGCTTTTGGCACTGTTTCCCATAGCATTCTCATGAAAAAACCTGGCTGCTCATGGCTTGGATGGGTGTACTGTTCACTTGGTTAAAAACTGTCTGGATAGCCAGGCCCAAAGAGTTAAAGCCAGTGGGCAGCCAGTCACAAGTGGTGTTCCCCAGGGCTCAGAACTGGGGCCTGTTCTCTTTAATATATTTATCAATGATCTGGATGAGAGGATTGAGGGCACCCTCAGTATGCTTGTGGACAATACCAGGTTAGGCAGGTGTGTTGATCTGTTTGAAGGTAGGAAGGCTCTTAGAGGGAGCTGGACAGGTTGGATCAATGGGCCAAGGTCAATGGTATGAGATTCAGCAAGGCCAAATGCCAAGTCCTGCACTTGGGCCACAATAACTTCATGCAATGCTACAGGTTTGGGGAAGAGTGGCTGAAAAGCTGCCCGTCAGAAAAGGACCTGGGGCTTCTGGTCGACAGCCAGCTGAATATGAGCCAGCATTGTGACCAGCTGGCCAAGAAGGCCTATGGCATCCTAGCTTGTATCAGAAATAGCGTAGCAAGCAGGACTAGGGAAGTGGTTATACTTCTTTGGTGCTGCTGATGCATCATCTTGAACACTGCATTCAGTTCTGGCCCTCTGTGTTCCTTCACAAGGAAGACATTGAGGTGCTGCACTGCATCCGAAGAAGAGCAACCCAGCTGGTGAAGGATTTAGAGCACAAGTCCTGTGAGGAGTGTCTGAAGGAAGTGGGGTTGTTCTGTCTGGAGAAAAGGAGGCTCAGGGGAGACCTTATTGTTCTCTACAATGACCTGAAAGGTTGTAGTGAGATGGGTGTTGGTCTCTTCTACAAAGTAGCCAGTGATAGGACAATGGCCTCAAGTTGCACCAAGAGAGGTTTAGAATAGATATTAGAAAAAAATTCTGTTGCGGTTTAGACCCAGTGGGGACCTGAGCACCACATGGCTGTTCATTTACACCCCTGCCCCATGAAGAGGAAGGAGAATAGGGATAAAAGGGCAAAACCCTGTAGGCTGAGAGAAGGAGAATTTAATAGAACAAAGTGAGAGGAGAAGAAAACAACAGTAATAACAGTAACAGTAATGAAACAAGATGTAGAGTGAGTGATACAAAACGCACAGAAATGCATAAACCTGCCCTGCGGAGGCTTCGTTCATAAAACCATGCTGCCCAGCCTGGCCTGCACCCTCTCCCCCCACTTGTATATAACATCAGTATGGTATCAAATACCCCATTGGTGATTAGGTTTATCCTGGCTGGTGCCTCCCTCACATCTACCATTGAAAATTAACCCTATCCTAGCTCAACCCAGGAAATTACCCATCCCTTATTCTATACCATCTACATCATACCCAGAAGTCATTTAACAATTAACAATAAACAATTTAATTAACTGGCCATTCTCACCCAAAATTAAGTCCCCATGGTGTACACATTGGACCTTTACATCCTCCCACATCACCCATGAGGTTCACCCAGGTCCTCGTGCAAAAGCAGTCCCCTGGATGGCATTGCCTTTGCCTGAAGCAGGACTAAGGCAGACCATCTTCCCCTTCATGTGCACTGTAGGGACTTTATCCCCTTCTAAAGCACATAGGAGTTTTGACTGTGCAAGACCAGCTTGATTGGCAGAGCCTCTTGTGTTAACTAACCAGGTGGCCTTTGCTAGATATGTGTCCCTGTGTTTGAAGGTCTCACCCCCCTCATTGTTTCCAGTGTAATTTTTAATAGTTCATTGTACTATTCAATTTTCCTGGATCCTGATAGGAAATGTGATACATACAGACGATGCCATGCTTTTTGGCTCATGTTTTGAATATAAGTCATGTTGTGTGACTTGATTCTCTCTGGGGTCCCAACCACACTGTAAGAAGAGAAGTCCAAAATCTTAAAAATCCCAAAGAGATGACCACTAAGATTTGCTAAAAAAAAAGTCTCCGTGGAAAAATATTAAACACTAGCCCCAGAAAATAATTTCACATTCGAAAACTGGATATAGAACAATTAATCTCATAGCACATATTTTGACAGAGGGAACAGGTAACACACCTGCAATCAGTGTCTCACAGGTGTAATGTTATCTTTAAATTTATAGATATATACATACCTGTTAGAATTCACTGCCTGTGCTGAAGTGTAGTTAGATTGCCATCACTACATAAGACTGAACCAGAATCATAGAATCATAGATTCATAGAATCATTTAGGTTGGAAGAGACCTGTAAGATCATTGAGTCCAACTATAACCATACTCTACCAAGTCCACTGCTAAACTGTGTCCCTAAGCACCACATTTACACAGCTTTTAAAAACATCCAGGGATGGTCATTCCAGTGCTTCCCTGAGCAGCCTCTTCCTGTGCTTGATAACACTTTCAGTGAAATTTTTTTTCCTAATGTCCAACCTCATTCTCCCCTGGTGCAACTTGAGGACATTTCCTCTTCTCCTATCACTTGTTACTTGTGAGAAGAGACCAGCATCCACCTCTCTACAACCTCCTTTCAGGTAGTCGTAGAGAGCAAGAAGGTCTCCCCTCAGCCTCCTCTTTGTCAGACTAAACAGCGGTAGTAATCCTCAGATGCTTTCCATAAAACTTGTTCTCTAGGCACTTCACCAGCTTCATTGCCCTTCTTTGGACTCACTCCAGCACCTCAATGTCTTTCCTGTATTGAGGTACCCAAAACTGAACACAATACTCGAGGTATGGCCTCATGAGTGCCGAGTACAGGGGGATGACCATTACCCTAGTCCTGCTGGCCACACTATTCCTGATACAAGCCAGGAGGCCATTTGCCTTCTTGGCCACCTGGCCACAATGCTGGCTCATATTCAGCCTGTTGTCAGTCAGTACCACCAGGTCTCTTCCTGCCTGACAGCTTTCCAGCCACACTTCCCAAAGCCTATAGCATTGCATGGGGCTGTTGTAGCCCAAGTGCGGGACTTGGCATTTGGCCTTGTGGAAGCTCACACAAATTGACCTCAGCCCATTGATCCAGCCTGTCCATGTCCCTCTAGGAGCCTTCCTACTCTCAAGCAGATCAAAACTTCCACCTAACTTGGCGTCATCTGAAAACTTATTGAGGGTGCACTATCTCCTCATCAAGATGGTTGAGAAATTATTAAACAGAAGTGACCCCAATACTGAACCCTGGGGAACACCACTTGTGACAGGACACCAGCTGGATTTAATTCCATTAACCACCACTCTCTGGGCCCAGGTCTCCAGCCACCATTTTACCCAGCAGAGCAAATGCCCATCCAAGCCATGAGCAGCCAGTTTTTTCATGAGAATGCTGTGGGAAACAGTATCAAAGGCTTTACAGAATCTGGGTAGACAAGATCCAGAGCCTTTCCCTCCTAGAATCATAGAATGCATTAGGTTGGAAGGGACCTTCCAAGGTCATCTAGTCCACCCCCCCTGCAGTCAGCAGGGACATCTCCAACTAGATCAAGTTGCTCAGAGCTCCATCAAGCCTGGCCTTGAACATCTCCAGGGATGGGGCCTCCACCATCTCTCCTGACCTCATCCCTACACAACTGGGCAGCATCCCTACACTGTTACCAGGATACCTGTCCCCGCTTGACCTGCCTGTGCAGTTCCTTCTTGCCTTTTAGCTTGACCAGCAGGTCTCAACTCAGCCATGCTGGTCTCTTACCTTCCTTGTTTGATTTCTTACACCTGGGGATTGAGAGTTCTTGCACTCTAAGGAAAGTGTCCTTTAAGATCTGCCAGCTCTGTTCTGCTCCCTTATCCATGAGGACCATTTCTTAGGGAGTCCTGCCAACTAACTCCTTGAAGAGCTGGAACTTTGCTTTCCTGAAATTCAGGGTCCTGACTATGCTCCTTGCCTGAGTCATATCCCTTAGAACTGTGAATTCCACCAGTGCATGACCTCTGCAGCCTTCCTTCAATCTTGATATCCCTGATGAGCTTGCTTACATTGGTGACCATCAGATCCAGATCATCCACTAGGTGGGTCATCCTGTCATAGAAGGATATCAGGTTCATCAAGCAGGACCTGCCTTTCGTGAACCCATGCTGACTGGGCCAGATAGCCTATTTGTCCTGTATGTGGTTTGTAATGGCACTGAAGATGATATGTTCCATAACCTTCCCTGGCCCTGAGGTCAGAATGATAGGTCTTTAGTTCCTTGTGTCCTCCTTCTGACCCTTCTTGTAGATGGGTGTCACAATTGCTAACCTCCAGTGCACTGAATGAATGAGGGACTACTGTCAAGCTTCTTTACTTAACAAAGGTCATATGTGGCAGCCTGTGCTAGAACAGTGCACTCACTGGAATTTGTTCTGCCCAGGAAGCTGCTGTGCTGGACTTGTACAGTGAAGGAAAGACCCCTTTCCATAAGGAACAGTGGATGGGTTTGTTTATTTCACAATGCATATCTGAATTTTCCATATTTCTTGTTCTTGCACAAAATCCTTTCTGTGCACTCTTGTTATGGAATAGATGCATGCAGTCCAGCCAACTTTGGGTTCCAGAACAGATAGCATCTGTTGTTTTCCATGTCCTGGGTCATGACCTGGATCATGTATCCCTTTGTTTTACCTCCTTAAATTTCCAAACTCATTTGGAAATGAGTTAACCATTCTCTTCTCTGCAAGGAAGATTGAAGACCTGTTTTCTCCCATCTCTAAGCAGATGGCACCTCATCTCTTAGAAGGAATGAAATTTGCAAGGTGAACATCTATCTGTCCTCCCTCAACTCAGTCTTGTTATCACGTTGTAGGTCCTCCTTTGTATACAGGCATTCAAACAAAGCACAGGAATTTTATGCTAACAACTTGACAATCAGGTATAGCAAGATACAATGGACTCTGATTGAACGGAGGGCCTGCACCTGCTCTTTGTCAAAGGAAGATTTGGAACAGGATTTCTTAGACAGCATGGAGGCTACCTGAAAACAGGTGATAAGAAATTTGAGACGAAGAGACAAGAACTGTCACAACTCTATCTGTGCAGATATGGGACTCATTGGCTAAAGACTGTCACTGCACAACAGGTAATTTTCTAATGTCACACTCTTGCCTAGCTTAGTTGCAGGGCAAGTATCATTAGGAAATATTCAAGGCTTTTAGCAAAAGGAAACACTAAACAGCATACAGCATGCAGTAGCAGTCACACAGAAATGACAGAATACAACTTTCACTTGGACTTGTGTGGCTCCTAAGTCATTTATCCTCCTTTCCTTCAGCAAAATAAGAAACTGTATATAATTCCCTACTTTCCTTTCATTGCCCCTTCATGTTGTGTCTTTGTGCTCCTCAGGCTGCAGCTATGGCTCAGAATCCTAAAGAGGGAGAGAGAGGAAGACTCTTCCCAGGGCAGGCAGATTTAAGTAATTAGATTGGCTGCTATACAACTCCCTTTTATTTGCTGGGCACAGAGTATAACATGTTATCTGCATGTATTTCCTAGTTACTGGGAGCTATTAAGTATTAAATTCATGATCTAGCTTGAAATATTTCTTCCTTGTGTTATTTTGAAATTAAATTATCTTCCCAAATAGGTGAGGTAGAGGAAGTCAGAATAAGCCATGTCTATTTTTGTAGATAACTCTTGGTGTTTCTCAGGACTGAGAAAGGCCAGGGCATAGTAATTACTTCAATTACTGGTTACAGTAATTTTTGTTATAGTAATCTATTAAAAATCCTTTCATGATTAATCCTGAAATGCCACTTGCATTTCTTCTTGCTCTCTTTTAAAAGATCAGTTTTCTCCCTAAAGAGTTCCAAACTTTCTTACTGTCAATTTACCATAAAATCAACTGTGATAGTGATCACAGAACTGGCTTGAGTGATGAGAAGATATGTACTCTGTTTCTGCTATAAGCATTTCTCACACCTTTTGCATATCCAAACATGTTACAACCGGGAAAAAGAAATGCAGGACAATTTGCAAGTATATCTAACATGTCAGAATACACTGATGAGTGGACTGAATTTTCAAGCCATGTGGTGAACACATTCCTCTCAAGTGACAAAAAGTAATACTGCAATGGATGACAGAATCTTGAGCCACTGTACTTCGTTTTCTGCTTGGGGTTCAGAACTTTTACATAGGGCAAACTTGTAATTACTAAGTCACTAGGCTAGAACCTAGATTTCCTTGGTGCTCATTGCATGCCACTTTGAGAAAGCTGCAAGTGTCTTTGGCACTAAAGCATCTAATTTTCAGGCCCAGACATGTATTTTTTAGGAGGTAAGTGTATAAGTGCACCTTCAAAGCAGCCAACATATTGGCTAGTTCTGGGTAACTTGCTGCTTAAGTGAAAGGCAGTGAGGACAGAAGTCAATACCTCGTACTCAAGCCTCTTTTGTCTCACCTCCTCCTTTTTTCAATATACGGATCTGAAACATTTCAAGAAGGCAGGCAGCACAATTCTTTGACCTTGAATCAGCAGGAAATCACTAAACTATTACAGGAAAGGAGGATCCATCTTCTGCAAAATCAGTGATCAGAAAACACATTTGGGAAGCATACACAAATTTATTTCCCCTCTCATCTTCCAGGAGAGGGCTCTAGTCTCCAGACTGTTAGTTAATTTGGTTGATCTAGCAAGAAAGGCAATTGATGTAGTCAAAGGGGGCCCTTCCTCAACAGACTATTCAGTCTTCTAAGAGGGTGAATCCTGAGTCCAAGATTGTTTGCCTCAAGATAATTTCTATTTGTGTATGAAGCAGTCTGTTTAGGAAACAAACCAACCTATTGAGGACCTAGAACACAAGCCAGCTTCACCCCTCCCACATGAGGGGCATATTGAACTACTGGCACCTTTTAGATATCCAAACACGTTACAACCAGGAAAAAGAAATGCAGGCCAATTGGACCCATGCAAGTCTATGGGGCTGGATGGGATCCACCCAATAGTACTGAGGGAGCTGGTGGAGGAGCTTGCCAAGCCTCTCTCCATCATTTATCAGCAATTCTGGTCAACTGGGGAGATCCCGAATGACTGGAGACTTGCCGATATGACAGCCATCTACAGGAAGGGCAGAAAGGAGGATCTGGGGAACTACAGGCCTGTAAGCCTGACCTCAGTACCATGGAAGATTATGGAGAGGTTCGTCTTGGATACACTCACATGGCAAGTGTGGGAAAAGCGGGGGATCAGGTCTAGCCAGCACGGGTTCACGAAGGGCAGATCCTGTTTAATCAACCTGATCTCCTTCTATGACCAGGTGACCCACCTAGTGGATGAGGGCAAGGCAGTGGATGTTCTCTGCCTGGGCTTCAGTAAGGCATTTGACACCATCTCCCACAGCATTCTGCTGGAGAAGCTGGTGGCTCACAGTATAGACAGTTGCTGGGTTGAAGTTGGCTGGATGGCTGAGCCCAAAGGGTTGTGGTAAATGGAGTTAAATCCAGTTGGCAGCTGGTCACAAGCAGGGTCACCCAGGGCTCAGTTCTGGGGTGAGTCTTATTTAATACCTTTATCAATGACCTGGATGAGGGGATTAAGTACTCACTCAGTAAATTTGCAGAGGATGTAAAATTAGGTGGGAGTGTTGGTCTGCTTGAGGGTAGAAAGGCTCTGCAAAGGGATCGGGACAGGCTGGATCAATGGGCTGAGGTCAATTGTATGAGGTTTAGCAAAGCCGAGTGCTGGGTCCTGCACTTTGGTCACAACAACACCAGGCAAGGCTACAGGCATGAGGAAGTGCAGCTGGAAAGCTGCCTGACAGAAAAGGATCTATGGGTATTGGTAGACAGCTGGCTGAACATGAGACAGCAGTGTGCCCAGGTGGCCAAAAAGGCCAACAGCATCCCTGCTTGTATCAGATACGGTGTGACCAACAAGAGTAGGGAGGTGATCGTGCCCCTGTACTTGGCACCTTGAGTACTCTGTCCAGTTTTGGGCGGCACACTATAAGAAGGACATTGAGGTGCTGGAATGGGTGCAGAGAAGGGCAATGAAGATGGTGAGAGGTCTGGAGAATACATAGTATAAGGAGCGCCTGAGGGAACTGGGGTTGTTTAGTCTGGAGAAGAGGAGACTGAGAGGAGACCTTATTGCTCTCTACAACTATCTAAAAGGAGGTTCTAGTGAGGCTGGTTGTCCTGGTTCAGCCAGGATAGGGTTAATTTTGTTGGGCAGAAAGGCGCAGGTACTCCATACCATGCTGAAGTCATGCCCCAAGGGCCAGCTCTGGGTTCCGTGGTGCCACTCCAGAGGCTGCGCTTGTCTGCCAGGCCAGCTCAGTGCCACCAATTTACTCACACGGTATCACTTGTTTTGTACCCTTTTTTTCTCACTATTGTTATTGCTGCTTTGTTCTGATTGTTCCTTGTGTGTTATTGTATTCAATTCTACTTATCTCAGCCCAAAAAGTCATTTTAAAACCTTTTGTTCGAGAGGTGGGGGGGCCAGCAGCAGTGGCCATGTGACTCGGCTCCCGGCAGGGACTAAACCACCACACTGGTACTGGTCTCTTCTCCCAGGTAACTAATGACAGGACAAGAGGCAATGGCCTCAAGTTGTGCCAGAGGAGGTTTAGACTGGATATTAGGAAGAAGTTCTTTACTGTAAGAGTGGTTAGGCATTGGAACAGGCTGCCCAGGGAAGTGGTGGAGTCACCATCCCTGGAGGTGTTCAAAAAACGGGTAGATGTGGCACTTTGGTACATGGTCTAGGGGTAAGGGAGATGTTGGACAAAGGTTGAACTTCTAATGATCCTAGAGGTCTTTTCCAGCCTAAATGATTCTATGATAATATGATCTACCTGGACTTGTGCAAAGTATTTGATACTGTCCTGCACAAGATCCTTGTCTCTAAATTGAAGAGACACGGATTTGATGGATGGAGCACTCAGTGGATAAGGAATTGGCTGGATCATCACACTCAAAGAGTTGCAGTCAGCAGCTCAGCATGCAAGTGGAGACCAGTGACCAGTGACCCCTCAGGGGTCAGTATTGGCACTGGCGCTTTTTAATGTGTTTGTTGGCAGCATGGACAGTGGGATTGAGTGCACCCTCATCAAGTTTTCTGACAACACCAGACTGTGTGATGCAATTGATGCACCAGAGGGATGGAATGTCATCCAGAGGGACATTGACAGGCTTGAGATGTGGGCCCTTGCAAACATCATTAAGTTCAACAAGGCCAAGTGTAAGTTCCTGCACATGGGTCGGGGTCATCTCAAGCATAAATACAGGCTGGATGAGTGGATTGAGAGCAGCCCTGCAGACAATGACCTGGGGGTGTTGGTGTATGAAAAACTGAGTATGACCCAGTAATGTCAGCTTGCAGCCCAGAAAGCCACCGTATCCTGGGCTGAATCAAAAGAAGTGTAGCTAGCAGGTTGAGGGAGGTGATTCAAGACCAAGTTGGATGAGGCTTTGAGCAACCTGGTTTAGTGGAAGGTGTCCATGCCTATGGTAAGGGAGTTGAAACTATATGATCTTTAAGGTCCCTTCCAATCCAAACCATTCTATAGTTCTATGATTCTATGCTACCTTCCAGTTAGGGACAGCCTATGGAAGGGGTAGGGGGATCATGAGGCCTCATTTCAACATCCCATATTTATCCAGGAGCTTTAATATGGTCAGATCTGTCAAGACTAAGGCAGTTTTGAGCCTGCACAGACCCATCCTTAGGCATCTAGAAAGGTTTAAAATCAAAGAATCAAGCACCCACGAAGCAAACTACTAAGATGGAGCTGGTAAGATCGTCATTTTGGAAGCTGCTGTATCCACTGTACCTCATGTACAAATGAAATCTGACTTCTAACATCATCGAGCTCCCCCTCTGCAAAATAGGAATGTTACAACACACATGAGGACCACTGCTTTTAAACATCTAAATTAGCCAGACAGTTAATAAGAGACTACAGGAGCTGAAGGACCACATATGTACTGTAAATCCAGAGAACAGTGTGACCCATGTATTGCTTTATAAGGCCATATGCCATCAGTTACTAACCACAGACATTAGTAAACGTGTGTCTGAGTTCTCAGGCTGAACAATCCTAGTAATAACTAAAAAGGAAGGTTGCACCAGAACTGCTATAAAGTAATGTAAGAGCAAATCCTCAGTCTAATATGTAAGGAAGAGAGACTTACCTGAAGCTGTATTAAAATCTGTATCTAGTAAGATCAACACAGACTATCATCAGCTTCACACAATTCTTTCAGCAGGATGTCCAAAGTAAACATTTCAAACCATGATGCACCTGCCTTTTTGCTTAGTTGCTGTGTTAAGTCAAGTTTGATACTTAATAAACCCAGATCAAGAGATTGCATAACTATGTCATGAAAACATATATATTGTTTCCCAACAGGCCTGAGGTTGAGCTTTGTCCCAGAAGGCTTCTAGGCTCACAGCACTCAAGAAATTTAGGAAGCATTTCTTTATAAAGAGAGCAGTCAAACCTGGAACAGACTTCCTAGAAGGGTGGTCAATGCCCCCTGCCTGTCAGTGTTTAAGCACCATTTGGACAATTCCCTGAATTACATGCTTTAACTCTTGATCAGTCCTGAAGTGGCCAGTTGGACTAGAGGGTTGTTGTAGGTCCCTTTCAACTGAACTCCTATTCTATTCTATTCTATTCTATTCTATTCTATTCTATTCTATTCTATTCTATTCTATTCTATTCTATTCTATTCTATTCCATTCCATTCCATTCCATTCTATTCTATTCTAATTCTATCCCGTTCCATGTGAAGGCTGACAGGAAACTAGATACCATGGGAACAAATGAACTCTCTGAGCATCGTACTTGAGCCCAGTCTCCATTTCATTCTAAAAATCATATTTCTAAACTTTTCAGATTTCTTTTGCATGCCGTTTTTTAAACTTATTATTATTATTAGGTGTATTTTTCATTGCAAAACGTAACAATTCTTTCTGCATTCACCTACGATTTATCATGGAGGAAAACTTTCCTCTAATGATCAGTGCTAGGGCCTGACAAAATAGCAATTTTAACAAAACCAAGATCTCTTTCTCGGCAATAGCTTTATAACGTTCAGCAGTTCAAGAAAAAGCTTGTCTTGTTTTGTGAACTTTTGGGAATCCAGCTCATGGTTTGGAAAGCTCAAACACATTTCCAATAAAGTGGCTGTCAGGTAGTCACAAACAAAATGCAAAACATAATTTGTGCACAATGAGAAGAAAAGCTAAAAGCATTTGAACATATTGGTATCGACAGAACTGTTCAGTCATCTTTGTTCTGAAGATAGCAGAACATTTTGTCTGTTTTTTCCCTCAATTATTGTCTAAAGCTGTTAAACTCTCATTACACATGCCTGTCTCACCATACATGTATCTGGTTCAAACAAAAGCACTAGCATTCCTCTGTCTCAGTTATGCTGCAAGGGCCTCATATCACAGAAATAACTGGAAGGGATGGAAATACGCTTACTCACAACACAAATTACTTGCTTGGCTTTCTATTTGTTCACCAAGTGGCAAACCTAGCATTGCCTGAAAACATCTCCGTACAGTGCCAGGGCTGGGCTGTAATAAGGATCAAAGCAGCCTCCCTGGGGCAAATCTTGCATGGCCTCATGTGGATTCTGACACCTGCCTCCCACCTACCAGCTGCAGTTATTTTGTGTTAATTGCTGCTAGTGCCTATTGCCCCTGAGTGCCATGGAAGCTGACTGTCGCGGTCAGGCGTGCAGAGGTCCGACCACCTCCCAAAGGGAGAATGGTTGAGGGTAAATTGGGACATCTCCCCACCAGGCTCGCAAGCAAACACGGAGACCGAATGAGTATTTAACAAGTTTATTACTAAATATATTCTAATAAAACCTTATTTACTCTATGGAAATATTACAATATTAAAGAACACCACACCCACCCATTCACTCCCTCTCTCACCCACCAAGAGATAAGGGTAAATAAGGACTTAATTATGTCAAAATACGACCTGTATGTGTGGATGGTGCGTGTGTGTGCGTGCATGTGTCCTTTCGGCGTTCGGCGACGATGCCCTACCGGCAGACCTGGACTGTTTTGATGACGTCAGCAGCTTCTAGCTTTTCAGTGAGATCGGAGTTTCTCTCTCTCTCTCTTTCTTGCTCTGTTTTTCTCTCTCTCCCTCCGACGGTGGCATCGGCTTTGTCTTTTCTGGCAGCGCAGCTTTTGG
>VZZY01019347.1:0-46012 GCA_013400335.1 Eurystomus gularis
CTGTGCATGCCTGGCTGTGTAGCTTTTCCAGCAAACGTCGGGGTAATTGAAGTCCCCCATTAGAACCAGGGCTTGTGGTTGTAAGGCTACTTCCAGTTGTCTGTAGAAGGTCTTGTCAGCTCATCCTGGTCAGGTGGCCTGTAATAGACAGCTGCAACAGTGTCTCCTGTATTAGCCTGCCCCTTAATTTTTACCCACAAACTCTCAACTTGCTCTTCATTTGCCCCTGGGCATAGTTCAATACATTCTGGTTGCTCCTTCATGTAAAGAGCAACTCCTCCACCACACTTTGTTGGTCTGTTGTTCCTAAAAAGGACATAGCCATCTGTCGCGGTCGGGCGCAGACGTCCGTACCACCTCCTTGAGGGGAGGGGATCGAGGGCAAAGCAAGATACCTGCCCACCAAGCTCGTAGGCAATTACTAAGACCAGTGAGTATTCAAAAAATTTATTACCAAATATATATGTTCGCATAAAACCGTACCTACTCTACGGAAAGATTACGATATCAAGGGACTCCACTACACCACGCCCACCCACTTACTCCCCTTCCTTGAGGAGAAACTGTAAGTCTTGGAGGGGATAGGGCAAAATAAGAACTCAATTATGTCAAAAATATAACTTGTGTGTGTAAATGGTGTAGTGTGGGTGCGTGTGTGTGTAAGTATATATCGTTGTCTACCCTTTTGGCGTTCCTTGTCGGCGATAGTCCCTGTGGGGGCCGGGGCGGTGACAGCCCGGCCAGTGGGCATGGGTAGTTCCGACGGTGGCGGCAGCGGCTTGCGGCTTCTTCGGCGGCGGCTTGGCTCGGAGCGATTGTGTGCCTGGAGTCTCTCCAACGGCAGCGTGGCGGCGGCTCAAAACAGCTTGGGGCAGTTGCACACCCAGAGTCTTTTTCCGGCGGCGGCAATGGCACACGCCTGGCAGGCGGCAGTTGCGCAGCATGCTGGGTAGCATGCGCGCGGCAGGAACAGGGTGCAGCCGCGGTGGCAGGAGTGGGGCGCGGCAGGAGTGGGGTGCGGCCGCAGCGGCTCTCCGGTGGCAATGGCAGTGGCAGCGATGTGCTCCTCCACACAGCGCGGCGGAGAGAGAGAGAGTCTTCTTCCTCTGAGTTTTGTATTGCCGCATTCCCGCGGCTTCTGGCGGACTTCTGGCTTCTGGTGGTCCTCCAGCAGCTGGTGGACCTCCAGCAGCTGGCGGACCTCCAGCTTCTTATTTGCTGACTTAATAAGGCATTTTTTTCAACATGTGGGTTGGTGTCCCACACCATCCATGACAGCATTCCAGTCATGTGAGCTGTTCCACCACATCTCCATAACTGCAGTCAAATCACAGCCCTTCGACTGCACACAGATCTCTAATTCCTCCTATTTCCCATGCTGTGTACATTGGTGTAAAGTCATTTCAGAGAGGGAGTTGAGCACATAGCTTTCACCCTAGAAAGATGGAAGGCCTTCAGATTGTCATAATGGCAAATAGTTGAGGAACGTTCATTATTGCTCTGCTTGACCAAGCTGATTCCCAAGCTGGATCTAATGGCTTGAGTATTGTTATCTTGGCCCCCATCCCCCAAGTTCTTCAGTTTAAAGCCTGCTTAACTAAGTTGGCCAGCCTACTGTCAAAGATCTCCTTACCCCTTTGTTGTGTTGGTTCAGCCATCATCACTTTATACTGCCATCAGTCGCCTGATCACACAGGCCAATGCTGAACTCAGCAACATCCCCTCAGAAGTCTTCTTTCAGACAGTCCTGCCATAGGTTCCTGGGGGCCCAGCTCCTCCACTGCCCACTGTGGTGCTAGCATTGCCTGCTGGACACAATGGACAGAGATGGTTCCCTCAGTGGCCTTTCGTATGGAAGGGCTTCACCAAGAGAGCTCAGCAAGATACAACCAGCCTCAGCAGGAAGCCACACCCAACAGGAAGCTCTTCCAACTGCTCAGCTTCTGGTTAATAAAGTCCTGGCCTCACCCACCACCCCAACCATGACCGTCTGGGTGAGGGCAGAGTCACAGAGCCACAGGTGGACCAGGTTCTGGCTCTGAAGCATGAAGCCAATAGGAAAAACAAAACATTCTGCTAGGCTGTGACTCATTCACACAACTCAGGCCCCAGCACTTCACCCTTCTAGACAGATGGATCCCATTCCCCCCTAACAGATTAAGATCAGTAAAGAATGTCCCATTGTCAGAGAAACCAAAACCTTTGTGACAACATCAATCATGTAGCCAGAGGTTGATATGTTCTCTACAGCTATTTCTGGCTGCCCTCATGCCTCTGACTGGTAGAATGGATGAAAAGATAACTTGGGATCCAAAATTTTTCACTTGTTACCCCAGAGCTCTGTAATCTTTCTTGATTCTGCTGAGGTTATGGGTTTCAGTGTCATTTGTGCCCACGTGAAAGAGTAACAAAAGATGGTAACCTGTGCTCTTAACAAGTTGAGGTACCTGCTCAGCAACAGCCCAAACTTTAGCTCCTGGAAGGCAGAACGCTTCCCAGGACTCCCTGTCAGGATGACAGATGGGCACCTCAGTGCCTCTTAACAACATGTGCTTGAAGTCACCCACTACAAGCACACGTCGTTTCTTTTTGTGACACCCATTCTGTGTTGATGATATGGTTGCTCCTTGCAAAGATTGCTCAGGGGTGTCTATGGTTCTTAGTGCTTCATGTTTGTTACTGGTCGCAATGTTGGAGAATGGGGACTGTGGCAAAACCCTGGTGTCCTGGTTTGGCCAGGACAGGGTTAGGTTTGAGCAGGAGTTGGGGGGGAGCTGCAGCTGAACTGTTCCGTACCACGATGACATCACACCTCCAGCGTCAGCTCCGCACCTTGCAACATCACATGGGTCTGGGTCCGCTCTGCATGTCTGTGCACTCGGTATCGCTTGTTTTGTACCTTGTTTTGCTCGTTGTTGTTCTGATTGTTTCTTGTGTGTTATTGTATTAAATTCTTATCTCAACCTGCAAAGGCATTTTTAATCCTTCTTGCAGTTTCTCCCATCCAAGGGTGGGGGGGCAGCACCTGGTTTTGCAGGTTACCAGGGTCGAAGGTGGCTCACTCACAGTGTTCTCTGTTGCCAGAACATGATTGTCCTGGGTTGGCCAGGACAGGGTTAATTTTGTGTGGAGCCAGGTAATTCTATACCACGCTGACGTCGTGCCCCGGGGCCAGCCCCGGGGAGGGGCCAGTTCCGTTGGGGGCGGTTCAGTTGGAGTTCAGCTCACCTTGACCTTCGCTCGGGTTCAGTCCCTTGCTGTTGTTCTCTGGTATTGTTTTTTTTTTGTGTTGCTCTTTTCTTACTGCTTAATATTTGTTATTGTTAACTGCAAAGTTCCCATTATATGTTATTTTCTTTTATACATGTATATATATTAAACCTTCCTTATCTCAACTCAAAAAGGCACTTTTTAAACCTTTTTTTTTCCTTCCTTGTCTGCGGCCCGCGGCAGAGGGGAGAGGGCGGGGAGAAGCAGCCGGCCGTGCGGCTTGGCTACCCTGCAGCTCTTACTAAACCAACACAATGATTCTGAAACAATCTATCTCTCTCAGACTCCGCTCCTCTAATACTATGTAGCCCATTAACTGTTTCCTTTAACTGATCTACCTGAGGCAACAGGTCATCAACCTGCTTACACTTACTGCAGGTACTTCCCTTATCTCTAGAGGAAGGGTCAGGGGCTTTCTGTGCAGAAGCACTGGCCTTAGCTTGGAGGCAAGTGCCCACCATTCTGGCTGAGACCTCAAGCACTTCCTTGGCTTATGGACTTGTGGACCTGCACGGAGATTGCAGTGCCCTTTCCGCACGAACTGCCTGTCGGGACACACACTATTCACTCGCTCTGTGCTCAGCGGCCAGTCACTGCACTCCCAAAGGGCTTCTTTTAAGGGGGGTGTGGCAGCCATTGCTCTGGCAATGCACATGCCTCATCAGCCCCTCTCATGAGAGCTGCCAGCTTGTGGTGCGTCCCACCACTCCTCCGTCATTTCCCTACAAAAGAAAAACCTCACAAAAACCCCTGAACACCAAGATTTGTGTCTTTGCTGCCAGCTGAGCTGGTCCTGTAGCAGCTGATCTTGCTGTCATATGTTATATATCTCTTTTATTTTGTGGAATGTTCAGAATGATTCCGCTCAGAGGTATTTCAGAAATATACTCAATGTCCAAAAAACCTTTATCAACTTTTATTTACTTCTGATGTTTTTTACTATATAAGAAGTTTATTAATGGCATATGTTATCACACTACAGAGCAGCAATATCTCACTATGTTAATTCCAGGGTCATCTCCAAACAAATTCGCTGGTTGTATCTGACACCTTCAAATCTCTGCTGTAAGGATCCTGAAGCAACTGCAAAGTTTTTACCTGACATATTTCTTACTTGTTAAAAATAATAAGTTTCTATGACATAATGACAATGCAATATGAAATATATGTTGACAGGGCATAAACCATACTTTTTTTTTAAAGAAAGTAAATGGCAATGGGATTTAATGGCCAAAGCTATATGCTGCGTGCATTATGGGGCTTTGGAAGTTAAAGATTCAACCAGGGATCCTCTGGTTGTTTTAATAAAGAAAATTTCCGGTCTTTCACTGGTAACCTAGTGAAATATTAAACACATATATGTGCTAAAGCATGATGTAGACTCACACTGAGAAGAAAATAATAATGTGCCATTAGGTATTTGTCTCCCTAGTTGAGGGAGACAACTTTCACAAAATTGAAAGAATGACCAGTGACTGTGACAAAGAAAGTCACTCTGGCTTCATAAAAAAAATGGGTATGACTAGCATGCATTCCTTTACATGCTTAGGTTATGTGATATGCATATTTTATGTATGGACAAAAATTCATTATTCTTGACAGTTATCTATTTCATGCAGTTTATTTTTTTCTTTTGCCGTGCCACACCTCACTTGTAACATCAAATACCCTGTTTAGCATTTTACTTAAAATAATTTCTTTTTACTTTAATTTCAGTGTTTCTTCTGCTTCACACTTATAATTTTATATAAGAGTACCTTGCATTATATGCTTGTTATTTGCTCCAGCACCTGATGTTGTAGAACAACAACAACAAAAGCATTTAAATATATTACTGTACTTAATTTTATCATCACTACTATCCCTCAGGTCAATTGCTGTTCTGCTGTGATTGAATCAAATTCTAAGAGAAAACTGTAGAGTCCAGGGATTATCTTTGTTGAATGAACATGTTCAGATACAGTTCTGAAATCAATAAGCTGGAAAGATGTCTGCCCATGCTGGGAACACAACTTAGTTGCATGGTAATAAACACACAGGGAAGGTGTCATGCAAACAAAGCCATAGCTTGAGGCAGCAAGTGACAATTCTTAGAATTAGTATCCTTGTCCTTGATCTTAAATTTGGATATGCTTCAAATCTTTCTGATAAAATACTCAATACTGCACTGTAAAGTTAGCAGATTAATGCCTCTCTGGTTTTCTTGGATAAAAATGACAAGAAATTGTATGAAACAAAAAGTGTGTGTGTGGGTTAAAGTTCACTCTGCTATTTTTTTTTCTCTTTGGAAACAAAAATGTTGCAAAAATTATGGTATCCCATAGAAATGTCAGCACTGCAATCTGTCTGCAGAAGTCTGGATAATTGGGAGAACTTTCACTAAACACAGTGTAGAAGCAGAACCAAGTAAAAGGTCATATGTTATTATTCACTGTGTAGTGCAAAAGGGAAAAGCAATTAAAAAAGCCAGAGGGAAAGGCAAAAGCAGCAGCAGTGCACCTAAAGCTCTTAGCTAAATTTTAGAAGTGGCAGTGTGGGAGGATACCATATGTATAGGTCCCTAAGGCTAGCACCTTTAATTTCTGGATGAGACAAATCAAGGTAAAAACAAGAGTCACAGCCTAAGCTATAAGCAAAAGTAAGAATGAACTAATTAAGAAAAAAAAATCTATTATTAAGCAAAAAATACACTAGATGAAGACTAATAACCTGTAATAAATCATTCAATCCTCCTCCCAATACACCAGCTCTACCACATATAAGCCCTGCTATATTAGTGTTATGGATAGAAGAAAGCTTTTTTCACAAAATGAGAGTGCATCTGGCCAGATTCACCAGTATTTATGTGTTTTGTGAATTCCTGGATTACAGTTATTTCGAGTTTTTTAAATACAATTTAAGAACCTGGGGTATGCAGATTACCGGGTTTTGTTTATCCCTATGCTCACATTTACTCATTCCCAGTAGTTAATTTTTCATCCTGGGTTAGAGTAATCCATTGCTAAAACCTGTTTCTTTTCTCCCTGTTAATCTTTTTTACACAGTGGGACAAAGATGGGAATACCCGAAAGGCGCTTTAAAAAATAATCATTAAGACATGAGGCTTCTAGCCAAATATAATTAATATAACTTCAAAAAACACATACTTTGGAAAGATTGGTTTAGTTTTCTGATGTTCATTTAGTCTGGAGTTTCAGTAATGTGCTGTAACTCTTCCAGAGGTCCAGGACTGTTATCTACAAAATCTTGTTGTCGACAAAAAAGGAAATACTCTTTATATGTAAAGCCAACAGTGTTTTGCTGGTATAAAAGAAATCATAACAATTTAATTAATGAATTCCTCTTAGCCCAGATCTAATTATAACCAAAAAAAGAAAAGAAAAAAGGAAGGAAAATACAGAATCATACTGTTACAGAATAATGCATCTAGATTAGACATATCTGCACTTCCTAGTATATACCTCCTTTTCTGGTGCTATGTTCAATTTTCCACAGCCCTTCTGGGTTCCTGGGTTGATAGCTTCAGTTTGGTTTTGGTGTACAGAAAGTTATCAGCACCTGAAGTCATTCACCAGGAGAGGTATGATGATTGATGATTTTTTCTTCCTCACCCTAGGATTCAGTTTGGATTACTTTTGTATATTTGCTTCTGTACTTCTGTAGGTCCATGTTACATCTGATTTTACTGTACATGGTAAATTTTACATATCTTACATACTTGTATTTTCCTACCCTAAGACTGGTTAGCCTTAGCTCTAGGTCTGCTTTTCTTTAACTGACATATATGGGGTTTTTATAGGCCTGGGGTCTCCAATGCCTGCCTTTGCCCCCTTCTTTACACCCTGTGCCTACACTTGTGCATGGCATCCTGTGTTCCAGCTTTCAAGGCCCCCACTAATACTGCGGCTGTATTTCTCTACACTATTTCACTATATTAGAGTTGCATATATTTCATTCTGCACAGAATAAGTACTTGGTACATACTACTATTTGTATAAAAGCATGGTTCTATCATATGAAAATAAGCAAAACTAAAAGAAATTGTAAAAAAAATCAGAAGTAGCTACCTTGTCATTAGAAAAAAAAAAATAAATTCTTAAAGCTAAGAAAAGTTAAAATAAAGCTCCAGGAGAGCCAACACATATTGACAGAATAAGCCGGACAAGCCTCAGATTTGCAATCTTCATGCAAAGGCCTGATACTAGCAATGTTAATATCATATGTACTTGGCTCAGTTCACTTTGTGCTTCAAATATTCTGAGTGACATATAAGGAAGGTACAGCAATAATTATATCAGCTCATCATGTGTACCTTTTGTGTTAGAGTCAATTCTATAGCAAGTCAGTAGATTTTTAAATAGACTGAGCACAGCTTTTATGCAGGCCTTGAAGGATGAAAAGTTCTCTATAGTCTTCTAGTTGCCTCTGAGATTGGTCAGGGATCAGGCGTATGCTGTGACCAGAAGCAGAACATGAAATCATTGGGTTTCAGTTTTCATGAAAGGAATTAAAAGGAAAAAAAAAGCATAACTTTTTATGCATACATATATATACAGACATATATATATACATACATATATATAGGCTACTATTGAAATATAGAATTTACTGGGCTGTAGTTAATGTAAAAATTTTATTTAAGACTATATAGCTTTAACAGAAAAATTCCACAGTATGTCGATTATTTTTCCATTAGCTTGAATATTAGTCCCAGTAGCTGCAATTAGAGGATGTTTTCTGTAATTGTTCATTAATGTCTGTTATGTTACAGTTACAAATACAACTAATGAATTATTACAAAATCATTATAGATCCTTCTTTAATCGATACTTAAAAATCCTTTCCCCTATCAAGCCATAGTCGTTACAAAATTCTTTTTTCTTGTATTATCAGGTTTTAGTCATAAATATTTCTTTAGGGAAAGACAGGCTGGTGCAAAACATGGTGAAAGAACTATTAAAAACCCAATATAACTTCATGAAAAAAAAAAAATCACAAAATGCAAAGCTATAATCAGTGGATAAAACGCCTGTCTGCATTTCCCTTTCTGAAAGGGAATTTTTTTTCAGTGATCTGACATAATGCTTTGTACTAATCCTAAATCATCTCCATTTGAGAAGTATTTTCTTCCAGAGGGCAATATAATATATTTTTAGGTCTTTGTGTCCCTGTGTCAAAAATATTGTATATTCAAGGCACCAGTAACCTAAGTAATATTTAAAAGAAGCTGAAATCCATTAGTGAATCCACGGTAAAATAGGAAAACAAATTATACTTAATAATGTTGATAACCTAGTTGGATAATAGAAGCTCAGAAAATCGATTACAGGACAAGAGATGCTAAAGAAAATAGAAAGACTTATGATATATTAGTGATTTGAAGTAAGAAATTAGTGTGTCAGGAGTTGTATTATGATAATGATTAATGATAGGAGACAGGGGATCATATGGTTGGGTTGCACAGATGACTAGATATCATATTTGCTGATTTAATCATACTTCCATAATTTACTTGTAATAGAAAATATTTGGATGCTTACTAGAAGTAAATTTAATATCTATATGTTGTGCCTCTCACTACTCACACTGAGACTGCAACAATCTGCAAAAGTCTGTCTAGTTTTCAAGGAGTTCAACATAAGTTCATGTGCAGCACTGAACATAAACAACAGACAACCTTATGTTAACGTAGTTACTAAATTAGGATCTCTGAGCTTTATAGTAATTTTACCTTTCCCTTGAATCTCAGAAGTGCTTATATTGAATTGATCCTGGACTGTAAAACTATATACTAATAGTGCAAAACTAGGTGTGATTGCAAATTCATTAAGAATTCATATAATTTTTCATACTATGTATTACAGTAACACTACCAATGAATAGAGATTGATAACCTCATTTCCCTGTTTCTGCTGAAATTGAATGTCCTGTAGGCCTCGTTTATTAAAACAATAAAAATAAAAATGTTAAAGAAGGCCAGATCTATAAAAGAAAAACAACCACATTTCTAACACCTAATGCAACATTCTGAAAGCCTGATTAATTTATGTAAGATTACATTTTGTGTTCCAAGCCTACTTAAGGACCATGAATTTTAAGCACTGTATTTTTCCTTCCTTTTAGTTCAGTTAGGATTTGGCTGAAGTTCAGTCTAATTTTTTTTTCCTTAAAAATGTGCCTTTAACAAAGAAAAGAGTGAGCCAAATAGAAGTGGACCGTAAAAACTATTGGAATACTGTAGGAAAGGGAATTTTCAAACTCCTTCCATTTTAAGTGAGTGCTGTTTTATCATAAATAAATCTACTCTGTACTAGTATGTAAATCAGATGCAGCAACTTAATTCTTGCCCTTTAGAGGAAACCAAGAGTTGTAATTTGTCAGGATCATTAAATATGTAATGAATCATAGAATCACTCAGGTTGGAAAAGACCTCCAAGATCATCGAGTCCAACAATCAGCCCAACACTACCATGACCACTAGACCATGTCCTGAAGTATCATGTCTACACATTTTTCGAACACCCACTTCCCTGGGTGAGTCTCTAGGTGAAGTCACCATCATGTGATATGGTCTAGTGGTCATGGTAGTGTTGGGTTGAGGGTTGGATTTGATGATCTTAGAGGTCTTTTCCAATCTTAATGAACTCTTTCCAAGATTAATGAACACTTTAAATACAAAAAGAGTGAGTCAGATTATTGTAATATACTAGTTAATGATGACTCATATTAGCAATTGCCAGAAACCATGTCTTTTTGATTTATATAAAAAAGAAATATCTAAGTGTTGTGTTACATTCGTACAGATTACTTCCCTTATATGATGGTATCCAAAACAAAATTGCCTAAACAATAAACTGCATTGTTTATATGAAACAACAAATACATTATAAATACAAGTTTTGTAGCATATAAAATAATGTTTGTCACCTGTGTGCTCTACTTAGTGATTTACTTATTGACATTAACACTCTAACACATGGGTCATTGTCAAAATTGTTGGTGTATTTTTGTGTTTACATTATGAGTTGATTTGTGCCATTAATTAATTTATCTCCCCCAATTTTATTTAATTCCCATACTATATCACTAATCCAAAATTCAGTAAAAGGCAAACCTGATCTTTAGAAGCAGATTTGGAGTGTTGTTCATCTGTCTTACAGCTTTACAAAACCAGAAGCAGGAGCTCTCTATCACTAGAATAATTTCCAATGGAACACACAGCATTTGCTCTTATAGAGCTCATGTTATAATAAAATCTTTATCAGAATCCTGATTGTAATCACAATATAAGAACAAAGCTAGGCATCTGTTTCACATATGACATAAATGCTATATAAGCCTCTTCACAGCAGTAAGCAATCTGTCTTAGCCAGGTCATTTTGTGAAAAAAAAAAATTAAATGGCCACAAAATGCTAAAATATTTATAGAATATTACTTTCTGTGACATAGGGAGTAGATGGGTTTTCTGATATTTCTCTGGATTTTATCTGAGATTCCTGTTTTTTTATTCAGGGATAACATTACTAGAAAACATTTTTTTCTTTCTAAAATGAACATCATAAAGCAAAATGATGAAGAATTAATCAAGTGGGCTGAAGGAAGACATGATGCTGTGAGACCTTTACGAGCATTTATTTGAAGATAGCATATTACAGTGCATTGAATATTGAATTTATCTATATGAATACCAATGAAAAATTAACCTACTGTCATGTGTTTTGTTTGGGGTTTTTTTGGAACACATACTTTTTAAATTGGACTTCACTTTCCTTCTGCTTTTAAAAATAGCATGAAAGAAAAAGGAGAGATAAAATATAGACTAAGACTAAAACCCGATTTTAGAAAATAGTTTTTCAGTTATTGAAAATGCTATTATATTAAAGTATATTAACCTTCCACCTGTAAAATTTCCCTCTATCTCATTGAATAAGGATATCTCAGATGACTCAATGTACTACAGTGCTTCTTTCTTCTTTTTTTTTTCTTTATTTCATTTATATTAATAGTTCAATATTTTTGTCTCTTGCTCATGTTATGGCTATGAATTGAGAGTAATTAAATTAAATTACATTATCAATTTTAGTTTGACACAGAACGCACGTTGTCATGCCACACTAACAGTTCACTGTACCATGTTTCTTTTTGTTTTCATACCAAGATCAATGCATATACAATATTTTCAATCTTAAAAAAAAACCTGCGAAGTCATTATTTTGGAGCACAGATAGTGACTATCTGTGTAGTAAGTAAAGAAAGAAGCCTTACTACTGGCACATCATTACTACCCAGTTTCTCATTAATGACTATCAGTCCTTATAATAATATTCAAAGAAAAATATGAAGATTCCAAGCAGCAAAAGGGAAAAAAAATCATCTCTGAAGAACACTTGAAGTATAGTTCTACATAAAAAGACTCAGAGTTTTTATTCATGTAGTTGGTATTGTATTATATTTTAGTCCTTTCCTTGATGTAGTTTTGGGAATTATCTGCCCATCATAATAGCTTAAAGGCTAAATCATTTTGTGCTGTAGCCAAGAGATTTCATGTGCATGAATTTCAGATGGTTGTATCACCTACTAACTGCACAGAATTAAGGTTTTCCCAAGTAATAGCCAGTAGAAGTTGAGACTATAATACACAGAGTTTATTTTGTGATAGTGATATAGAATTGGAATTGTGTGTACAGGGAAGCTAGTTTACTAAGTTTTACAGTGACTTTTGTTCTTTTATCCGGACTACTTTTTTGTACACTTCATCATTACAAATCTTGACAGCTTCATGCCATTCCAACCATAAAAACTTGTCGAGGTTTAGGGTCAGTCCGCTAGACCTATAACAGATGCTCTCTTTAACCTCCCTCCCCTACCAAATGGGAGAAAAAGGGAATGAGAGACTTATGGATTATAAAATAAAACTGAAACAGTTTAAATGAAGATAATAATGATAAAATGGAATATATACAAAACCAGTACCAAACCCAACCTCCCCCCTAACGGCAATTATGTCACTGTCACCACTGATGTTGTGGAGCAGGCACTGGGGAAGTCCCGCTCTGGACTCAGAGGCAGGCAGGAATTGGATTCAGGAGCTGGTTTCTGGAACTGGATTCAGGAACACATGAAGTGGGATCAAAGGCAGAACAGGCACATACTTCCTTGCATGCTGGCCATTGAAGAAGAGAGCTTGACCCTTGTGATCCCTCAGCTTTATACTGAGTATGACATACACAGGATGGAAAACCTTGTTGGTCGGTTTAGGGTCACCTGTCCTGGCTGCTCCTTCCCACAGGTGCAGCCTCTTACTTTTGCACTTCCTGATGCAGTACACAAGAGTTAGCAGTGACCTTGGTCTGCATACCAATCCCTGGTAGTAACTATAAATATCAAGTGTTATCATTGCTAGAAGCAGACACTGTCTGCAAAAATATGCTGTTAACTTCAGAAAGTGCAGTTAGATAGCAGAGATTCAGCTGAAAAGTAATATCACTGAGCAGAACTGGTTTGGTTCTAATTCAAATCAGGACAGATGTTGAAAAAGTAAGAAACATTCTTAAAAATAAAGATTACTTAGTACCATGGTTTGTGATCTAAAGAGCAGAGATTAACTGCTGGGGTTTTGTCAGTTCATTTTAATTTGTTTGTGATGGACATATATAGACTAAATGTAGGTAGATAAAATAAATGATCATAAATTAGTAGAATAAGTAAAACTTCTGAAAATTCTCATAATTTCAGTCATGGTGGTAACCTTATGTGCCTTAGGAACACAAGTCACTCCCACAACATTAAGAACACTTGTAAAATATACTGTATGATAAAATATTAGTTTTGGATTAAAAAGAAAAAAATAAGAAATAAGGGGTATTATAGAGGTGCTGAAATTACTCAACAGAGGAGAGGAGATGTGTATCATTTCTTTTCCCACTTTAATATTAGATTCTAATGATAGAATGTTAGGGAGATAGGATGTTCCTTTAGGGGTCCTTATCACTTTGTAAACATGGCTAAGCTAGGACACAAATTGCAAGAGCATCCTTGAGATGGGGTAAGCTCTGAGCCTACACAGAACACTGAGTTGTCAAGGCTGTTGAGATAGGGTAAATTATGGGTTTACACAGGAGACAGGATAACAAGGCAGCTGAATTCCATCACAAACATTGCCAAACTATGCAGGAGATTAAAGGACATAGTAAGGAAGACCCAGAGCCTTCACCGGATGACAACCCTATGACCACTGACCCATTTTATTACGCATGCTCAAGGGGCATTCCTATATGTTAATTAGTTCTCAGAAATGTAATAAATATGTTAAGTGTTTCCTGGAATTCTGATGAATATGTATGGTGTTATATATATTGATATATATTGATACATACTCTGTAATTTTACTTGATCGGCAGAGCACTTATGGTGGATGATCCCCAGTGCTTCCCCAGCGCTACATTAAAGAATACCTGCTTGATAAAACTCTTAACTGAGTTGTATTGAGTTTGTCCGTGCATCACTAAATACTCAGAATACTGTTTGTGGAAAGCAGGTTGCATTAATATTTATTGAGGAAAAGAAATAAAAACCAAGTGTATTTTTAATATTCTCAGCACAGAGAAGAGTATCAGAGTAAAATGCATCCTGAAATGTAAATATTTTTTGTATTTAAAAAGAAATTTTCCTTTCAAGAATTATCTGGCAACACTCATGTCAGTTCAGATGCTCTGACTGCTAGACAGGATTGCAGTATACTGAAGACTCAGAACACAATGAAGAAAAGTCAGACTCTTCAACACTTGATGTTTCCTAAGCAGAATGAAAGTAAAAAGAGCAGAATGAAAACAGGTAGATCTGAGGCACTTCAAGCTCTTAAGAAACAAGTTTGTCTGATGCATACAGCCAAGACTGCCAGGACTGGAAAGCTCCTTGTCTGATTTGTGACTAACACAGAATCGTGAACTAGGCATTTTTCATGTAAGTCTTTAGAATATCTTGATCTCACAGACAAGCATAAGGCTTAAGAAACCCAGTCTGGCAGTGAGTTGCAGCTTTTTTTTTTAAAACAGAACTAATGAGGAGTTGGTATGGGTATCAGGGTTTTTGTTTTTTTAATCTGTTGTGACTAGTTTAGTAATTGAAAAAGCACTTTTTTAGTGGATGTTAAACACTAGGATATGCTCAATACACACACCTACATATGTGTAGGTATGTGTATTTTTTTTGCTCAAGGAAATGGTTTCTTTTTTCTATACCACTTTATAAAGAAAGGTTGAAAGTGATTTCATTTAGGGCAAGCTAAATTACCTAGTAAGGAAGACAATTTTGAGGAATGGAGATTTGAATTTCTTCATTTTAACAGCTTGAACATCCTAACTACTAAGCACAAAAATATCAGCTGCTTCTTCCTGCAACTGTGTTTTGCTTTAAAACAGCCTTCATAAGTTCTTTGAAAGAGCTCCTACAGGAGAGGCTTCCAAATCCTTAATAGAGTTGCTTAAACCTCAAAGAAAATCAGACAAGGTGATACAGCTTTATGCTTACAGTTTTCCTTTTACCTACTTGTTGAGGTTTAGGTTCAATCCACCAGACCAACAACAGATGTTAACCCCTCTTTCCTGCCCCTAAATAGAGGAAGAGGATATGGGAGAGAGACTTATGGCCCCCTCCCCTCCCAAATGGGAGAGGAAGGGAATGAGAGAGAGGCTTCCAGATTAGAAAAGAAAACTAAAACAGCTTTAATGAAAATAATAATAATAAAATGGGATATCTACAAATATATACAAAACCAGTATCAAACCCAACCTCCCCCTGATGGCAATTATGTCACCACTGAGGCTGTAGCAGGCACTGGCAAAGTCCCAAACTGGGCTCAGCAGCAGACAGGAACTGGGTTCAGGAACACATGAATCAGGATAAATGGCACAAGATGGTCCAAGAACGGAAGAAGGCCCCCAAGGGAGGGGAAGGCCAGCAAAAGGAAAAAAAGGGCAAAATGCCAAAAAGGCAAAAAGCCTAAAAAGGCAAAGGGACCAAAGAGCAAAAAAAGCCTCAAGACCCTTGTGATCCCTCAGCTTTATCCTGAATATGACGTATATGGGATGGAATACTTCATTGGTCAGTTTAGGGTCACCTGTCCTGGCCACTTCTCCCCGCAGGTGTGGCCTTTCACTTTCTGCACATCCCAATGTGGTACACAAATTTAGCAGTGACCTTGTTCTGCACACCAATCCTTGGTAGTAACTCTAAACATCAAATATTATCAGTGCTAGAAGCAGATACTGTCTGCAAAAACATGCTGTTAGCTCTAGAAAGTGCAGTTAGTTAGAAAAGACTTAGCTGAAAAGTAAAATCACTGAACAGAATTTGTTTGGTTCTAACTCCAACCAGGACACTACTCTAGGCGGCTCACTGTTCAGACTAAGGATTTCTAAAGCTGCCATTTTAACGCACCTAACTATCTCCAGAGACTGTGAAAAACTTAAGGAACTTTACTAATGAGTAATCTTATGCCATGAAGTAAACTGAAGTAGCTCATAAAACTTTTGTGTTTATTCATGCTGAGCATGTTAAATTTAGGGAAACTGGTTAACTTAACAGAATTTACAATAGGAAATACTTACTTTCCTCTCCATGACTTTCCTGCTATATAGCTGCTATAAGTTGCTACAGTGTCTATTGTGATTGTTTAATTAGTGCAGTCAGTTGTGATACAAACTTAGTTCCTGCTGGGGTGGGTGTAGGTATAGAGGACTGTTGGTTAGTAGCCCATGGGCTCGTAATTCCTATTCTGATTAAATAATTTTTCTTCTAATTTGATAAAGGCACTATGTTGCTACTTGATTTAGGGGCATTACTCATATTGGTATTTTTAACTTTTAATTTAAGCTGGTTACAGGAGTGATAAACCATTTGATTGACTTTTGCTTACTGCTGAGAGAAGAAAAGAATACATGATTTCCAGCATGCTTACATGCTTTCTTGCTTTAAAAAAGGAAGGATTTTTTTTTTTTTTGTCCAGATATTAGATAATAAACAACAGAAGGAAAGTAGGTAGGCAAGCTCCTCTGTCACAGTCCATAAAGATTGATTCCTACCTATTTGCTGTTTCTTTTTCTAATTTTTCTAAGAAGCTAATTTTTCCGAAAAAAAGTTCATTCAATCTTATTTCCATGAAGATATGTCCAACAGCTGAAAAAAAGGAGGCAGTTAAGATAGAATTTTCTTTTTCTTCCTCCTTCTCCAATTCCTTCTCATTTCTGATGATTCATGGATCTGAGTTCTCCTCACTAAATATGTTACGTTGAACTATTTCACTGTGAGTTTTATATATTTCTCTGTGTGTGTGCGTCTAGTATTTAATAAGGCTTTCACAGAGTGAGTGAGCTTGCTGCAATAATTTTGAGGAAGATTGCTGTGAGATATAAGGCAACTAACACCTAACCTGTTATGTAGGTTAGGTATTATTTGGTGATTCTTTTACTTCATAATGTAACCATCATTTTTTCAATATCAATATCTGCTTGTGCACCACAGCTATATGTTCCCATCACCAGATTGGTTATGTTAGTAAAACTCTTGGAAGTACCCAGGCAAATTAGATTAGCGGCCTGATGAGAGTTCACCATGCACAGAATTTGGGGTGGTACTAGGACGAAATCACCAGATGTGTAAGCTAGCAATGTTACTGGGGAGTGAGTAAAGGGAAAGCTTGTGAAAATTAAGATGTAGCTTGGCTAGTTCTGTTAAATGGGCTTTCCTAAGTTAGTCTGCTGTTCCTTTGCTGTGTTGTCTTTGCTTTTTTGTGCTGTATGAGGACTCCTAGTTGTAACTGTAAAGACTCTCAGTGTTTTCAATTCTTAAGTAAAATCACTTAGGGGAATACTTTGAGCAATATGGAGCCATGCTTATCTCCCTCCTTCAAAGAGAGGACATAGGAAAAACATGATGAAGTGGAGTTAGTATCAGGTTTTAAAGCAGACTGAGAAAGAGGGTGGATATGGAGTTAAGGAAATTTACAGAATTAGTATGTGGTTTCTTCTTTACTACTTTCTGGTTTGTTTTTTTCTTTGAGTTCTGGTATCTGTTAGCTCTCTACTGAATTAAAGAAAATATGTGAGTGCAGAGAAATAGAACTGTTAAAAAAAAAAAAGAGACAATCCAGGGATATATAACTTCAGTTTCAGCCAAGTCATAGAGATAGTCTCGTAGTACTAAATTTTTAATTCTCAGTTCAGCTAGCCATCATTTTCTGCTTATATAACAAGTGTCCTTCCAAATAGTTTCTATTTACTTTAGGAAGATCCTAGGTGGACTGAGAAGTAGCACAGGTGTAAGATAGCCCCCTGTGATAAAAGAACTTGTATTGTCACTTCCTTCACTTTTGTCAAAACTGGTGAAGTATATTTTTAAGAATACTGTCTTCTAATGCACATGGGCAGTAAGAGTACAATTTTAAGCTTTTAAAATTTATTTCAATAAAGCAGTAATGTTCCATAATCTAAATATCAGTAATTACATCTCAAGGAAGAAAAGAAAAAGTCCCATTTTTGTGTGTTTTGTGTTGCTTATTTACTTGAAGGGCTGTATTTCATCTTCTGAAGCATCTGTCAAAAACTGAGGCTTATCAATAATATGCAGCTATGTCAGTGTTTGGTTTAAAAGTAGAGGGGGAAAAATCTGTTTACAATTTCCTTTAACGTTTTAAACTGTAGCTCTAAACAAATTTTATTTGTCATGGTTTTCTTTTGTGCGACCAATGGATTTAGCTGGCATAAAACTCAAACCAGAGTTTGGCTAGGGTACTGAAACAAGCATTCTCTCACGTCTCACAACTAGCATTTCCACCACAAGCCTTTTATGTGTTTGGGTGTTCAGTATTATTTTCTTGCACATTTGATACCTTCAAGATGTTTCTCCAGGGTTTTCATAAGAAAACATCTTGATGACTTTTGTCTGGATGAACATGCTGTGTCTTTAGTGGATGCCTGCATGAGAGTTTGTGATACTTCACCCTCGTAATTGATCCGGAGTTTGCAAACAATAGAAAATGCCTCAAAGGAAAATATTATGCAGGAACAATTTTGAACGGTGTCTTAATTTGTCTAGTTATGAGTGAGGCTCTGAACATCTGTTTTCCTTTCAACAGGTCTTTAAAAATATGTTGACGTTTCACAACAGCTCAGTTGATTAAAGTATGTTAGGGGCCAACAAATAGGAAATGAGAACGAAGCAGGAAAGAGGGACAATATAAATGGGAAACACAGTGATGTGAAAGTTAATAATAGAAGAAAAATGAGAGGGAAATGAGACTGTAGAGATTCAATTTTCCAATATCAGTGTATTATTTGTCCTCAATAGAATTTTTATATAATAAGTATATAAAAAGATGAGAGAAATGCCAAGTGTTACTTATATGCCTATGTCAGAGTTTAATCCCGGCTGGCAACTAAGCACCACACAGCTGCTCACTCACTCCCCTCTGGTGGGATGGGGGAGAGAACTGGAAGGGTAAAAGTGAGAAAACTTGTGGGTTGATAAAGACAGCTTAATAGGAAAAGCAAAAGCTGCACACATAAGCAAAGAAAAATAAGAAATTAATTCACTATGTACAACTGGCAGGTGGGCGTTCAGCCATCCCCAGGAAAGCAGCACTCCATTGTACATAATGGTTACTTGGGAAGGCAAGCATCATAACTCGAAGTGCCGCCTCTTTCCTTCTTCTTCCCCCAGCTTTATATGCTGAGCAAGACGTCATACAGTGTGGAATATCCATTTGGTCAGTTGGGATCAGCTGTCCTAGCTGTGTCCCCTCACAGCTTCTTGTCCGCTCCCAGCCTGCTTGCTGGTGGGGTGGTGTAAGAAGCAGAAAAGACCTTGCCTCTGTGTAAGCACTGCTCAGTAATAACAAAAACATCCCTGTGTTACCAACACTGTTTTCAGCACAGATCCAAAACATAGCCCCATACTAGCTGCTATGGAGGAAACTATCTCAGCCAGAACCAGCACAACCTAGTACAGTATGACCTGCCTCACAGACAGATAGTCCAGATGCCATGAAAAATAAGAGAAGTCTAGTGGAAGTGGCATAAGTCACATTTCTCTTCTTTATGATGTCATGAGGTTTTGTGATACTTCTCTTCTAATTCCTTTTCATTCTAACTATTCAAGTAGGTTCAATTCCAGAAGTTCCTGTGTGTACGTACTATGACAGCAATAAGTTCCGCAAAATACTTTTCGTTTTCACTGATTAGAAGTAGAAAAAAGAAAACAGTAGCTAAAGCTTCATAATGCCCTCCTAACATAGTAAGTGGGAGTCTTTAATACAGATGAGTGTAAATTATTAACACAATACAACTTCATATGTATGGAGAAGAAAGCATTTTATCTTATTCTGCATTAAATAATGTTAAATGTGCTTTTATACTTACATAAAAGAAATGGCTACCTGTGCTGAGGTGTCCTTGGCATAACTTTAAAATTTCACAGATACCATATCTTCTCACACAACTACCACTGTACCTGACTCAGTAACAATTAAGAGAATACTATAATTTAAGATAGATACTTACTATGACCATGAACTCATTTTTGAAGGAAAAATCTCAAGCTGGTAGTTGAGAATACATACTGTATGAAACCAGATGAGTCAAGCTTAAGTATTATTGTAAAGCAAAGGAAAATACGTTTCAGTACATAATTAAATGTAAAAGTTAAGTTTGCACATTTAGATTTGACTTGTGTTGTATGCTAGTTTTCAGGTAGTACTTCTTTTTCTTTATCAGCTTGAAGGACTGTAGCTGGACAAACCAAACCTTTCTCTGCTAAGCAATTGGTAGCTAAGAAACAGTTGCATGTGTAGATCTTTGTGATAGTTTTCTGTGTTCATGAACAGGTGGATGCAATTCATCTGTGGTTTGACTTAGAAAGCCAAGCAGGAGAAGTGAGTTATTTGTAAGCCTAAGTAACTGGTATATAAAATGTCATGGAAAATCTGGGAAATCCTTCAATATCTGTTTTGGTCTAGATCACAGACTATTCTAGGATGCTGCTTTTTGAAGTTATAAATTTTACAGACTACTTTATAAGAAGGAAATGCTTTTTATTCCTGATTCAGGAAAAAGAAAAAACAGGCAGTTTTAGCAGGTCAGACATTATATGAAATTCTTAGTAAAAGCATGAAAATTACATGAGAAAATTGAATCTACTTTCTAAAATACAAAATTACTATTTCTTCCATGTAACTAAGTTTGTATGTTGAAATACTACCTGAACTGTGTAACACACTTGACATTCTTTTTTCTCCTGTTTTGTCATTGTTCATGTGCAAAATGTGTTAATAAACTTCCATAACAAAAGGTCCATCAAAGCATGAATTCTTGCAGAGACAAAAAGCAAAGTGAATATTTTTCCCTGTCAAATTTGCTAATGAAAACTTTTTGTGATGGTGTAGTCAGATCTACTTTACTGTCTGATGGAAGTTACTAACTATATTATTCCAATTTCATTTTCATTGCCATACACAACCACTGCCTTTCCAAAATGTTTGTTAATAGTTTTAACATATATTCATAGAATAATTTTTTAAATTTTTTGATTTTTTTTTTTATTTTAATGCAAACATGCACTGAAAATATTTGGTTCAGTGATGCAGTTAAGTGTCCCTCTGGACAGATTTTTATCTGTGAAGAAACATTTGATAAGTAATGTTAAGTGATGCCATGCCTACAATTTACTTTACACTCTTGGAAATGTTATATCATCTCCTAATACATGAAAAGACTAAATAGAAGGAGCAAAATTAGCTATACAATAAATACAATTGCAAGTATTAGGGCAACTGAGTTACAAAACCAAAAAATCTAAATTGTTGATAGGCACTAGAATGGACTTTCTACTAAAAAAATAACTTCTTTAGTTCAGTGAGGGCGTATGTCAATCACATATGTAAAGTTCTGAGACAGTTATAGTACTTTCTCTCCAGCTCATAAGTGAAGTTTCCTCTCTCACAAAAGGAAAATCTGAATTCTTCCTTAAATGAGAGTTGTTGAAACATGCTAGAATATTAATGAACATTTAAAGGACAAAAACCTTACTGTATTATCATGGTGGGTGATTTTTATCTATAGGCACTTGAGGGAAGGTGCTCTGGTGGCAAACAGTGTAGCATACTACTGCCCTCTTGCAAAATAGTGGAAATATATTTTTTAAATGTAGATTTGGGTGAAAAAAAATAGAAATAGAAAACTAGGTCTTATTCATAATTAAAATTACTTGTTAACAGTTATGGAAGAATGCAGACAACCTCTATCCTTAGAAAGATGGTAGGCTTGATAAAAACCAGACTGCCTCCATTTCTATATCAATGCTTGGATCCTGAGAGAACTCTCTGCTTCTCCAGAAGTTGAGACTTACCACTGCTACTCCTATTACATTTTTGCTTACTCATGTGAGATGTATACAGCATCCCAAACACTGCTCTTGAGCATTATTTTCTGCAATCAATCCTTTAGAAAAGCTTTCAGACTATGAAGGTTGGCAATGCTCAGACTGTATTCGTGATCTGGTACAATGGTACCCTGAACTGCAGAGAGGTCTTCAAGGTTACTAGGCTTCTTGTGCAAGAGTCATGCTGACCCCACAAGGAGGATTAACAGAAGCAAGCCAGCTGTCTCACTCTGCTGACTGAATCCTTTTAACAGGACAGAATGTAAAACTATGAGCAAAGAAAACACATACTCTCCATCAAAAATAGAAATCTTGAATGGCAATCATTAACCCTCCTAATTAACAGCCTATTTGGACAATTAGGTAATACTGTATTTAGAAAGATAATCACACTTAAATCTCCAGCAGCTTCTGTGTATAATGTAAACTGAGACCACATGCAGCCTCACTAGGCAAAAAAATATTTAAATTACCCAAATACTTCCAGTAGCATCAAGCAGACATGTGATAACACATTTTCTAGATGCACAGTTCCTCTGCATGCTCCATAGCTAATACCAGGCAAAATCAGATTAGTTTAAATAGTTTACATACACATTTTGAGCACGTGAATGAATTGCCTTGTTATCAGGATAGCAGGGGTGCTAGCGTTCATGTCATGCTGGTGGTGTACAATGCAAACATTCACCGAAAGAAAACCCAGATGACATCTGCGGATGTCACTAAACAGAAGACTTCATATCATTCATTTCTCAGTATATGAAATAAATTTTCTGTAACACTGTGACCCATAGTTAAAACTTGTAATTTGGGAATTATATTTTAAAAACCACATTACTTTTCAGGAAGAAATAAGACAAACAAGTAAATTGAGGAATTTATTACAGATGGTAATGTATACATCAGTCAGAAAAAAACACGTCAGAAAATTTGAGTCCTGTTAGTTAGGATGTTCTGCTCTGTTACTCTTTTAATAATAAATCATTTAATGTCTCTACCCTCATTTCTCACCTGGGAAATGAGGATTACATCAATGTCCTTTGAACTTCCAAGATACCTATACAAAAAAGGTCCTTAAATGCAGAATTATTATGCACAGAGAAGACGAGGTACATGTTTCTCTTAGGATCAAAGGCAAAGTAGGACTGTGAAGGTCATTTTTTGGATTGTTATGTTTTCATAATCTGTTATTGATCTTCTCCCACTGCCATGCACATGCACTCCACGGGACATGTAAGGAAATCTGGAATATTTGATAATGATCTGTATGTCCTTGGAAAGACTATGGCTCCATTAAAAATATGTCTCCTTGAAGACATTATCTGTACTGTTTCTCTTTGGAACAGTGCATGGGCAACTGCCTGCATTATATTTCTGTGAGAAACCGTATCTCTCTCCTCAGTCTAATTCAAGGCTGACATTCTTATCCTTCACATTGTGAAGGATGATAATGTGAGAACAGGATGTGAGGTGACAAAATGTGCTCAACCTCTGGAAAGGGCTTTCAGCCAGCACCTAAGTTGGCTAAGGCATGATGTGATTAATGAAGCAGTAATTTGGGTGTGGATGGGATTAGGAATGATTTCTCAAAAGATAAATTGTGCTGAGTAAATAGCTGTCTCCCGTAAGAGCCCTTTTCAGTGTTCTGAGTAGAATGTTGTGAGCTGCTTTGATTTAACTGAAAAATGGTGGTTTGCTAGATAGCAGCTCCTAGAGTAGTACATTTTCATGAAAGCTCAAGACTTTCCTTATCCAATGCTCTGTACTTCATATGTATTAATTAGATTATATTTACCATTATCTTTTTTCCCCGATGATGAAATATAATGGAATGACACATTTGGACAAACTGCTGAGATATTGAAGGAAAGAATTTGGAAACATGATATTTCGGATTTTATTTTTATTTGTACTGTTTTTGAAGAAAATGACATGCTGCTCTCTCTTATTGGCCCAGGAGCCCAGGACATGTTTCATTCTGAAACCTTAAGTTGTCATAGGCATCACTAGCAAAGTGTAAAGTTCTATGTTAGATGTTATATCATCTCCTAATACATGAAAAGACTAAATAGAAGGAGCAAAATTAGCTATACAATAAATACAATTGCAAGTATTAGGTATTAGGGCAACTGAGTTACAAAATCAAAAAATCTAAATTGTTGATAGGCACTAGAATGGACTTTCTACTAACAAAATAACTTCTTTAGTTCAGTGAGGGCATACGTCAGGCTGGAAAGGGCTCTGAGCAATATAATCTAGTTGAAGGTATCTGTGGTCACTGCAGGGGGGTTGGACCAGATGACCTTTAAAGGTCCCTTTGACCCAAAATATTATTGATTCTATGATTATATGACACCTGGAATGTGAAAGCACTATTAAAATACATTAATTTCTACTTGAGAGCACCTGATAATGGAAAGTAAATACTTAATTGTATTTAACAATTTCGGGGGTTTTTTTTGTTATTCTATTGCTATTCAATTTTTTAATTAACAAATATTTAAATTGATTTTTCTTTCTAACAAAACTGTCTTATGTTTTAATATAACTATTAACTCTTCTGATTAATTAGTACCTGGTTTCTGAAAAATAAAGAGAAAGTTAAAAAGCTGTAGGAATGGCAAGGAAAACTATACAACACCTCTCATTTTATCGACATACTGATATCTTTATTGATGTTTCTTCACCATTTTAAGTATGAATAGGTTTTGGAGAAACACTGAAATATTTTGTTATCTCATGTTGTATTACACACTTGAATAAAGTACTGAAGTGAGTTGTAGTGTCATCTGTTCTGAAATAGATGGTGGTGACATTCTCTTTATGGTGTTTTAGAATTACTATACGATATATTTTAAGTCAAATTTAGAAATATGTTGTATTTCTGACACTGAAAATTACGCCTTTGTGAGAAATATTTTAATTTTATATTTAGAATTATTTTCTCTCTTTGTTCTCTTGTATTGCAGTGCGTACATACAGATATTACATACTTAAGAGAAAGGCAG
Organism: Eurystomus gularis; assembly: GCA_013400335.1. Classification (NCBI taxonomy): domain Eukaryota; kingdom Metazoa; phylum Chordata; class Aves; order Coraciiformes; family Coraciidae; genus Eurystomus; species Eurystomus gularis. Next base: position 24,712 of record VZZY01019347.1, read on the forward strand.
GCAACTGACGTTACATAAATAAAATACATATAAGAAATGGAAGGTGACAATAGCTATTGTCTTCCCCCTGAAGGAGTAATAAACACAGAGGATCCTAGATTTTTTTTGCAGAATTTTATTCAGTCTAATACAGATGAACATGATGAGCCCTGGTTCTTTACACTTGGTTCCACAGGCCTAGTTTTTTGCACCTCTGTATTTTTGCTGTAAATGTTTTCCTTAGGAAATCAGCATAAAAGCATTCATGTTACATAAAAACAAATTCAGAAGATAGTTAATTTTCTATTGTCAGCTTCAGAAGTAAAAGGTAGGAGTAGAAGAATTATTCTCATTTTATTTGCTAAAGCCATTTACCACTATTAGTTACATGTGTTTTTTTTAAAAAAAAAACCAACAAAATATGCAGGTTAATTATAGATTGCATAAATTAATCGTATGGATGTGTAGTAGCATCTGTGCACTTTTATTTCCAGTGACCTTTATTTTCTCTATACAGTACACTGATATTAATTCTCACATGCACTAACAAAATACACAGCACTCAACAAAAACATGGACAAACAACTTAAAAGAAAAAATAAACTACAGATTATCTGAATATCAATATTTTATGTCAACTTTGATGATACATTGTCAGAAGGGGTTTCTTAGTAGTAGCCTGATTTTACTTTTTTTCTCAAATCTTTTTTTTTTCAAATTTTCTTAGAAGTGACTGATTTCAATTGACACAGCCTGATATATGTAGTATACAGAATACTTTTGTTGGAACATGGCACATAGCGGTTGGTTTTTCATGACTGCCTGGCTATTATCTAAATTGTACTTACTATTAGCACTTTGGAGTGTCAGTAAGACTTTTTTTTCTCAGGAGTGGCTGTCTAGCATCGATAATGTGAAAAAACTGGCATGTCTTGGGAAGTAGTAACTAACAACAAAATGTGTATCACTGAAAATCTAATGTTTTGGTCTGAGCTGGAAGACTACAATGTATGTTTTTCTCTATCTTAAGCATTGATTACCCAGGAAAACCAGCAGAACTCCAAGTATTCTTCCAGGCCACAATAGATCTGTGATAGTTGCTTGGTGTTGGAGGCTATCACACATAGGTGATGGGCCTGATTTTTCTGTGAATTTCCTTGGACAAATGAGGACCAGGGTGTCCAAAACTGGTCCTCAGAAAAATCTTTAGAAGTGGAATGGAGTTTTTGCCTTTTTAATCATTGCCTTAATAATTTATCTTCACTAGAAGATTATCAGGATCCTAATTAATTTCTTTCATTGTTCTTCTCTATTTATTTCTTTTTCTTGAAGGTAGAGTAGAACATTTAGGTAAATATGGAAAGAAGTGTCTTTTTAAAATGTGAGATTAAACTTTTTATATATCTGTGATATTATATTCTGATTGAAATTTCTTAAAGCCTATAATACTGCTTTGCATTCAGCAGCATGCAACACTTCTGCAGACTCAGTTGCAAATATCTGCAGTGTGAATTGGTAATGAAGCATTCAATCAGCCTAAAACAAATTCTTTCTACACAGAATATATTATAAGGTGGAAAAGAATTCTGAAGTCTAATTTCAACTGTAGCTTTTTCCTTTGAACTATGCTTACTGCACTAGTTTATGTATTGACTTCTGTAGTTGGTAAAGATAACAGGAACTACCTACTGCTTTTATGAAATTCATTAATACAGAGGAAAACCAAATCAAATTATGCTTCTTTATTTAAGAGGTCATCTGAGGATAATCATGTCAGTGTTTAAGGTCTATTTATTTAGTACTAATGATACTCCATAGATTTGCAATTATTGTAAAACATATTTTGCATGTTACTGAGCATGACTGGTTTTTATATTAAATGAATGATATGTAGATGCATTATTCACTAGAGAATATCCTATAAAATTTTGCAATATAACTGCCTTTTATCTGTGGCAGGATACTATTTATCATTCATATTCCTCTTAAACACACAGGAAAACTTTACCTATTCCACACATTTAGTGTAACATTTATGCACTGGTATTTCAGCTAAAATATCAGCCATACCATTCGCAGATAAATGTTTAATCTAAGAATATTCCTGCCTGCATACAGCTTTGAAATTGTGTAAAGTGTTCAACTATTGTACTATGAAGTTATTTTCATATTGAACAACCAAATAATGATGATATGTCAACAACATAATATGATAGCAATTCTGCTTAAAAAATATTTTAGTTGTGGATTTGCTAAATGTTACAGTTTCCCTCATTCCCCCCCACCTGCAAAAAATTATAAATTTAGGATAGATTATTAGCATACTGCACACAGAAAACATATGGTAGAGCAGTGTGATGATTACATTTATGTCACCTACCTTGGTTGTTATTTACTTTCTTTGAATATGAAATGTCTCTTCCATCTTCTAACGGAAGAGACCTGATCCTGTAACTACATCTATACTGAACAGACTATAACATAATAAGCTATCACCGTTCTTCCACATTTGCCATTCTTTTACTAACAAATGTATGGGGAAAAAAAAAAAACAAAACAACCAACCAACTAAAACACCAAACAAAAACCCTCTGTAAAGGATTGTATGAAATATTTGTTGTAGCTCAAACTAAATTACTGGCTTACCCTCATAAATATTTTTCATGCTGTCTCTGTAAAAAAACTGAAAATAAAAATAAGTCAGTCATTCTTGATGTTTAAAGAACTTGTTTTAAGAAAAAAAGGTTCTTTGTGAATTCTCAAATTTAGATAAGTTAAAATGCTGAAAGTATAAATGTCTGCTGAGGAATTTTTATTAATTTGTGTTCAAATCATGTACAGTTGGAGATGTGGTGCATGATGCAGGAAACAGGGGATCCTCCAAAATTATATTATTGAAAGATTAAAAGCAGCTATTTACACTTTAAAATGAGCTAGAAAGAAGGGAAATACATAAAAAAAAAATCTTCAAGATTTGATGTGTGTGAAACACATGGATCTTAATATTTTCCTTTGAATTTGCAGAGCTTTGCAACACCCAGTCCAGAAGAGAAAGCACTTAAATATCCAAACTAAATGTAGTTACTTAGTACCAAATTATACTCTAAGTTGAAAAGCAAGCTTAAAACAACTGTACTGTTTGCACTACTTTGTTGGTGGTGGTGGGTTTTTTTTGGTCAGCATAGGCTCCATTGCTTTAAACATAAGGGTGAACTCTCTTCCCTCAGACACTATGATAATGATTCTCAGGTGTGTGTGTGTTTTTTTATTTACTAATATCTTTCAGGCATATAAGATTTACAAGCTATGCAGAGGTGCAGTCCAAAACTGGCAGCTGCAGGGCCTGAATTTGTGCTTCTATTGCTATTTCCTTCAGTTTTTCATCTACCTATCTGGCATGAGCACTTGCCATCTTCCCTTTCCTTGGCATTAACAGCAGCCCTGCATGCCTCTCCTTTGTGCAACAGGGAAAGAGGTTCAAGGGACGGAAGTGTCAGGACGCTGCAGAAGTTCAAAGATACAGCCAGTGTCTAGAAGGACTCTACTAGCCAATGATCCATCCTCTCAGTAGCAGCAAGGTACTGTCATTGCCAAGCTATGGGTACCTACTAAGTAAACAGGTATTCCTCATCTTTTTCAGCGAAAAGGCAACAAGCCTCCAAGGTGTCATTTGAGCTATACAGCACTAAACTGCGCCTTCTTAATCAGTTTGATTTTTCCTTGTTATCAGAATACATTTGTCTCCCACAGAACACTTTAACATCTAGATAGCCTGGTTTATGTATTATTTGGCATGCTAATACAAGAAACTGTTCTAACTCTACAGTTAGAAACTCAGAATTCAAAGCAATTCAGTTAAGCACAAGTGCCTTTGTTTGTCTGAGAAGTTGTAGGATGCAGAAGGACTAAGATGAGAAGATGACACATGAATGCCGTCTTTAAGAAAGGGCTCCTTTTTCATTTCTGCTGCAGAGGAAGTACTGCAGACACTCAAAAAACCCCCCAGAAAAAAACTCTGTTTATAAAGGGACTGAATGACCAGTGTAGAAGAAGGGCATAATTCAAACAATATACCCTTTCTGTTCAGTGTATTATCTATCCATTGAAAGAAGCAGTTTCTGTAAAAAATTTGACCATGACACTTAAAAACTGTTCCATGGTTTGGCAGCATGTAAGAAGCTTAATTGAATGTAGATGGTGTTGACATAGGTATCTCAAGTTTTTGAAGGTTTTGTTTTGCAAGCTATGATGGAAAACAAATTAAAGATTTCTATTTTACTAGTATCTTTCAACTTTGAACTATTTGAGTGACTGCCTTGCAACACAAAAGGATTTTATGAGGTTAAGGACCATTGTCTTGCAAACATTTTAAGTGCATAGAGTACATACTAACAGAATTTGGAGGGAAATTTGTAAAACAAGCAGGCTGTATGTGATGTTTATAATAAAAAAGAGGATTTTTTTTCTTTTCCCTGATACATTGAATCTGCTACTTTAGTATGAAAGCATTTTTTCCAGACTATATTTCAATTCTACTAATTTTGATAAATCTTCATATGTATTAGAATTAATAATGTTATACAATTTATCCAAAACAAAGAAACAGAGCACAACATTTTTCATACTGAGAAGTCCTAGTACTTCCCAATAAGCAAATAATTTAGCATCATTAACCTGAAATGTCTGAGAAACCTAACTTTTTTTAAATCATTCTCAAATTACTCAGAATTTGCCTGCAAGTCATAAGACTATTTCAGAAATACCATTTTGGTAATTTACAAGTTCATGGTATTCCCCAGAATGATATTCATATTTAAAATTAAGAGTATAGGTTTCTTGTCAGCCATGTATCAGACTGTCAGAATCTATGCTGTCATGTCAAAAATACAAGTACTATTGATCAAGTTAGATAAGTACTTTTACATATGTATGTGTATGTATGTACTGGAAATAAATGAAAATCAAGGATATTATAAGTCAAGTTTCAAGGTATGCAATCAGGAACAGATACTAATTCCTACTTGAGATTTAATAATTTTATAAGTCTAGATATAGAAGACCTGCTTGTTAGCTTTATGTTTTCTTTTTTAGTAACGTCAGGACTAGTCAATATCCATTCAGAAAGACATCTCTTTTATTTTATCACAGTATTTTAAATACATAAACTGATAGTGTTGGATAACATACAACGGTCATATAAATTACTCAGATCTATGTTGAAATTCAGTTAGAAGAAAAAAATATTCAATATTATATCTGTCATACTTCCATATTGTCCTGGTTTCACTGGGGCAGAACCATAGGCCTGCCATGGTCTGCAGGCCATTAGCAGTTTGGAGTCAGCCAGGGCAGCTCACCTGAGTTGGCTCACAGGTGTATCCCATCCCATAAACATCACACTCACTATAAAGAGGGATGTTTACTGAAAAGGAAGCTTCCTGCTTGGGACCATGCTCTTGCTTGGGTTTCTTCTGACCCTGCTCCTTTTTGTTCTCCTGCAGACTGCTTTCCTGTTTGTTGTGACCACTGTACATTTGCTGGGCTGAGTATAACTTTGTTTGCTTTATACTGGCATTGGTATTAGTTTGGCCATTTCATTAAATCTGTTTTCATTTCAACCTGGGAGACTCCTCTTCTTTTCCTGATCCTCCTGCTTGGCTGGGGAGGGTTATTGTGTGATAGAGTAACTGCTATAGTTTAGCCCTGGACATGAGCAAAACACAGTTGTCCAATGTTTATCTGGGATCTGACTTAAACAGCTCACCTGGGAGAATCACAGACTTCTGAGAGTCTTGAAGGGTTGAAGTTTTAAAGGATTTGAGCTGTAATGAACATTCATCATGTTGGTGATCGGTGTAGGATGGTTGCTGGATGCAATTCTCCAGTATTTGTTTCCAGAGTTGCTTTTGAAGCTGTGGGCTAGCTTTACCACTGTTTGGTTTTGGTTTTATGCAGTTTATCACTTCTAGGTGTAGGGTTAGAGGGGCTGCTTTGCTATGTTCTTTGCTGTTAGGTTTTTTGGGTTTTTTTGTTTTTATTTTTTTTTTAATAAGTACAAGGATTTCTGTGGAATGGTAGTGGGCAAAGTGAATTTGGTATACCGTTGGGATGCTTCCACCACCTTAATCATATTGTTAGGCCTTTTGAAGGTCTTTTAGGTCTTGGTTTCACTTAGTGCAAAATATTGGTCTAGAGGAGGGTACAGTGTAGCTTCTGGAACCCCTGCAATGGGCCCTGCAGCTGTATAGCCCCCACAAGAAGCACAGCAGCTACTCAGCCTCCAGTGGTGGGTGATGTGCCCAACCTTAAGGCCTCAACCAATGCAAGTATCATACTTTCTTCAGGGACCACACAGGTGGAAGAATTGGAGGTGACCACTCAATCTCTGTCCACAAGTGAGTTGCAAGACATATGTGAAGATTAACGTTGTCCTGAAGGTAAGCAACTTGTTACTTTGCTGTTCCAATGCTGGGATAATGGAGCCAATGGTTTGGATTTAAAGGGTAGAGTAATCAAGCATTTAGGGCCAATGGTTAGAGAAGCTGGTATTAACAAATGTCCTGTAAAGGAAGCACATCCTCTCTCTCTCTGGCAGTGGCTACTGCTGAGTTTAAGGAACAGGTATTCCTTTAGGGACCATGTCATATACTGTCCAGGCAAGTGGATAACCTTTGAGAGAGGTGTTAAGAATCTGAGGTGACTAGCCATGCAGGAACTGATTTTTTTTGCTGACCTGCATGATCTGTAGATGCCATTAGATCCAGATGAACTCAGTTACTGGACTCATGTGGTATAAGTGGGTACTGAGCATGCCACCATCATAAGTCAATACATATGAGGCGTTAATTAGCTGGAAAGATAATGAGGCATCAATGGTGGGTGACCTGGATGCTCAGATACAGCAATATTCACATAATCTCTCTTCCTACCCGTGGACTGACATCTCCACTGCTGAAAAACTATCTGACAAATCCATGGAACTGCTCAGTAAGACGTATGAAATATTGTCCCAGATAGAGGATTGGTTCCACTCCTCATCAGTACTGGTAAGTGTCTCAGTTTTCAGGAGAAAGTGTTTTTCTATAAGGCATGCTTGAGAGAGACAGTACATGCCATGAGGCACCCTGTGGTTTTTTCCTACATAACAATGGGAGAGATATGAGAAAATGGATCAGAAAAACCTACTTTGGTCCTACTGGCACACATGTGTGAATTGCAAGGTAAAATGACCACAGGGGAGCCTTTCCAGGAAAAGTGCTGCTCCAGTTTCTAGTGGGCAGCCCTTTGGATGCCATAGATGGGCTTATCATTCTTATTTACAAGATGAGAGTAATGGTAATGGAGGTATAGTCCACATGAGCTGCTCAGGCACTGTTGACAATGGGCACTGCTTGGAATTAGAGGGCCCTTGCCTTCAGCTAGGTGGAGTAGAATGACAACAGTTTATTGGACTGTGTGGGTTTGATAGCCTGGCACATCAGAAGCTCAGGAATAGAAGGCTTTAGTGGACACTGATGCACAAGGCACCCTGATGCCATCTATCTATAGAGGGACAGAATCCACTTATTTCTGGAGCGATGGGAGGATTCCAGGAATTGACTGCAGTAGAAGCTAAATAGTCTGACTGCACATAAGTGCCATGCACCAGCTGCTGATAAGTTGAATGATGAAATGGATGCTGGGATATCTGAAAATTGGGATGAACATTTAGCAAAAGCTACCTGGTTAGTTAACACCTTGCCATCTGTCAGTTGAGCTGGTCCTGCTCATTTGGAATTTCCATGTACTGTAGAAGGGGATAAAGTCCCTGTGGCATATGTAAGGAATATGCTGGGGAAAATAGTCTGGATTACTCCTGCCTTGAGCCAAGGCAAACCCATTTCTGGGGTTGCTTTTGCTCAAGGACCTGGGTGCACTTGGTAGATAATGCAGAAAGATGGGGAAGTTAGATGTGTACCTCAAGGAGATTTGATTTTTGGGTAAAAATAGCCAGTAACTTGAACTGTATGATGCTAGCTGTTAGATGATAATACTTGTCACCATTTCTCTAGTCATTTATTACAGTAAGAATTACCCAGATCAATGAGGAACAAACCTCATCAACTGGTGTCCAGTAAGTTCTCCAAGATCAGCATCTTTGTCACTGGTCATGAACATGTATTGCATCAGACATATGAGCTGAAAGCTCCAGATGCATGGCACATCATCCTGCTGTGTGCAACTTTCACCTGTGTGACACGTGGAACACATGGCTTTGGACTAAATTCAACTAATTTTTTTTTAGAAATAACTAATGGACCAAGGGATTAAAACCTGTGTGTGTATATATACGTATTAAGAGATGGGAGGAATAGCAGTGACTTGGGTGTGACATAAATGATACAGGCTAAGGGGTAGAATATTGTCCTGGTTTTGCTGGGACAGAATCCTAGGCAAGCAATGTGGCAGGCTGTTAGCAATCCTATGGATACAAGCTAAACAGACACATCTATGCCTAACTTGTCAAGACCTTATACTTTCAGCAGCCAACAAAGTTGACTTTTCAAAAAATTTCTCTTGGAACACAGTTACAAATGTTCTATGCTCATAAGTGTACAAAAAAGTCTGACTGTTGCAGATGATTTAAGATGACCCTGACAAGTCAAATAATAGAAGTAGCAAAGTACGGAATGGAAAAACTTAATATAAACTAGGCTAAAACTGAGGTATTAGCTACATAATTTCTTAATCTAGAGTTTGAGTCTTTGTGAAGTTAATATGTATCTTGAGTGGCCTTGCACTCTTACAGAAAATTGGCATTGTAGTACATGTCTCGTTTCCTACTTTAGTAACATTGGTCCTCCTAAAAGTGGCTATCTCACAGCCTGGAAAGGTAAACATGAACTGACTTCACAGGACTCATTTGAAAACTAGGACATCTGCATCCTGCTGCTACCCATAAAATAATGAAGTTATTCACTCTAATTGCTATGAGTGTTAACTTTTGTACTGGGTAAATATCTTCACCAAAATCTAGTCAACAAGCTTTTAATAGAAATTTTCACTGCCTTCCAAATACTTAAGTGCTTGCTTATCTCAGTAAGTTCCTATTTAAAAAAAAGACATTTTTTTCCAATATGCAGAATAAAGAGAGTAGTTAGTGGTTTAACTGAAGAAGCAAATTAGTGACCCTTGCCTTTATCATGGCATTCAAAATGTAATAGGGGAGTATACAAATTAAGTTTCCAAACTATCTGTGCTAAAACTATTTCACAAGTCTGACAGCTGTTATTTTAGGCTTTTTGTGAACATGGCAAGATATAATTGCATTAGCTTACTACTCTGCACAAAAGATGACTTAGACATAAGGGCTGAAATTATTAGTGTGGTTAAAGTCTCATAGTGAAATCTTAACTTCTTGCACGTGAGAACTTACATCTCAAGAGGAAAAAAGTGGAATGCAACACATGGAAAATGGAACCACTTAAATCTGTTAAATGAAGAAAGTAACATGCAGTTCTCTCCCAAGCTCTTTGTCTTGGATCACTTCTATTATATATCCAAGGGTCATTTATCATTGCAGTCAAGGATTCTGAAAATGTGCAATGTATTTTGAGACAAAATTACAATCAGTGCAGTCAGGTGTTTTTTACTGGGCTTTTCTAATTGTTGTAGAATGCCATAAAAGAGGTAGAAGGGTGAATAAAAATAATAATAAAAAAAGGGGTGGGGAAAAAATGTAACAACCTTCTGTGCTTCTTTGACAAGCCAGAGCAGGTGTTGGTGTAGGATACTTCACACAACAAAAAAACAGAGCAGCAAGTGTAGTGTTCCTCTAAGAAAATGCTATATGGAGATTTGCTTTTATAAATTCCTGTACATAGAGCATGAATAGGAAGTATTTTTAATCAGTGCTCTTAGTTAAAATTTTATTTAAAAATTATTAAACCCTTTCTGCACTTCTTCCTAACATTTTTAATAACAGATATCAGCATAAGAAATTTTGATGTGCTGGAGCTCTTTCAGGTTACCTTAAAATGAAGGGGTACCTTGAAAAGGTCAAGGAGAGACCTGTGGGTTGATTTATTATTATTGTGTTACAGTAAGCAGTGGTGGAACAATTTTCACCTCTTCTTCCCTATTCTTGGCTGAAGACACTAGCCATTTACTCATGGGTGTAATCCATGAAGATCATGTGCAAGATCATGTATCTTGATCTTGCACACAAATTCTTGACTAGTTATTCCTATTCTGCAAAGATTGTACTCTTGTGCTCTAATTCTCTATGGAAACAGTGTTGGGTAACTTGTGTACTTCAGCATGTTTCATTCATTCATAGGTACATTCTACATGTACCTATCACTGTAGAAAAATAGGTATTATCTTTCTACAGTGTGTATTACCTAGGATAAATGTGGCCTACATGTGCTAAGTATTTAGATATGATTAGAAGAAAATATTGAGGAATGTTACCCAGTACAATATTTATTTAGGAGTTCCCAATTAAAAAATAAGAGCACAAATCTTTACAAGCATAAGAGTTAGATACCTACTTGCATCTGATTCTGGCTAGAAAGGAATGTACTTTTGTGGTATGCTTCCAACACAGATTCTGCATGTTCATGTGAAGATCCCTCACCTGAAAGGATTCAGAGCTAAAGACTAGCTACACATGATGTGCAGGGAGAGCAGAACTGCAAATGGGTACAGTGGCTACCACTGCTGAGGGAGCTGAAGGACAGGAATTACATTTTCCTTACTTGAATTGGAGATGTCAGAAACAAATGGAATAAAGCATTTTGAATTTTTTGCAGAAATGTGGTCAAGTAAAAGGTAAAATTGGTGATGTTAGAAGAGCATGTTGTGTGGATCAGTGTGCTCGAACAATAGCTGGGGGAAAAGAACTTGGTTTTGAAAGGCTTTGGCATTGGAATGGGAATCTGGATATTAGTCTTCTGTTCATGATTGGAAAAAAAACCACACACAAAAAAAGCAAAAAAACCTTAACAACAGCAGCAACATCATAAATAAACTAGAAAGTGCTGTGTTTCCTAAAATAAATTTTCTGGCATATTGCCAGAAAATAGTTATATTCAGTTATGCAGTTTGTGGATAGTTTAAAAAAAATCATTCTTTTTCCTTCTAACTTTGTAAATATGCATTTTCTTCCTAAAATTTGTAAAAAAACAATTTAATGGCTAGGTAATACCTAGAGCATTTAGAAGAATTAATATTTTACCCTTTTATTGCAACAGTAATGGGTTTTAATTTTTTTTCCTTTAAAGTTGCTTTCTTTATGATAGTTATTGTTTTCAAAGTCTTCTGCCTTACAAACATTTGCATGTCTATTCCAAAGAGAAGCTTTTCTTGCTAAGCAGGATTTCACTCCCCACCTAGAAACTACAAAAAAAATTCAATGAGAATATTTCAAAATTTTTTGTGTAATATAAGATAGAGAAATACTGATATTATGAACAAAATCAGTTCAGGGATCTGGCTAAAGTATAACATGTTATTCTTTAATTCTCTTAGTCACATAGAGAAGAGAATATTTATTGCACTGTCATGGTGCTATTAGTAAATTCCCCTTCAGTGATAAATTGTAAATGTTTCTCTCCAAGTCAGTTTTCAGCAGGATTTTTCTTATACCACAAACTCCTTAAAGCTTTGTAATCAGAACATAAGCCTGCCCCGAAGAGGATTGCCTCTCCTAGGTTATAAAGCTAGTATAATTTCCTTTAAATTCAGAAACTTTATTTAGAAATAATTTTCTTCTTCTTGCTGCTTTTCTCTGTTACTATTGCAATAAAAAGTAGCTGTTATGCTAGCAATTATGACAGACAATTCTGAAAATGAAAACAAAATTAGGAGGCAAACGCTTTAGTGTTATGTTTAAGTTAGTTTGGGACAAAATCAGAGAATGTTGCAGGGATGGGGTAAATGAAGGCTGCTTGACAGTGTGGCCAAAGTTGAACTTCATAGCTCCAGGGTGATACACCAGAGTCTTACTACCTTATATAAAATAAATGAGAGAAGAACAGAGAGGGATGGGGATCCCTGTTGCTGTTACGCATGATAGAATGCATGTGACACGTACTTATGTTAGAAGTTACCACCTCGGCTCCTCAGTGGCCATCACCAGACAAGCTTGTCCTTTAGTGGGGGCAAGAGTTGCAACTATTCTGGATTTCCAGGGATACAGCATGAGCAAAGTAAACACCAGTGTGAGCAATGAAATAACCTTATCCCTCCTCATCTTTATTGTAGGCCCCCTTCAAGTACTGAAAAGCTGCAGTAAGGTCACCCCGAAGCCTTCTCTTCCCCAGGCTGAACAACCCCAATTCTCTCAGTCTGTTTTCATACAGGAGGTGCTCCAGCCCCCTGATCATCTTTGTGGCCCTCCTCTGGACTTGCTCCAAAAGGTCCATGTCTGTCTTGGGCTGGGGGCCCCTGACCTGAACACAGTACTCAAGGTGGGGTCTCACAAGAGTAGAGTGGAGCAGAGAAGAATTGTCTCCTTGACCTGCTGGCCACATTTCTTTTGATGGAGCCCAGGATGTAATTAGCTTTCTGGGCTGTGAGCGCACATTGCCTGACTCATATTCAGTTTTTAATCCACCACACCTGCCAAGTCTTTCTCTGCAGGGCTGCTCTCAATCCACTCATTGCCCAGCCTATATTTGTGCTTGGGATTGCCCCAATCCAGGCGCAAGACCTCGTACTTGGCCTTGTTGAACTTCATGAAGTTGGCATGGGCCCACCTCTCAAAGTCTCTCTGGATGGTATCCCTTCCCTCCAGTGTGCTCACCGGACCACACATAGCTTGGTGTTATCCACAAACTTGCTGAGGGTGTGCTCAGTTCCACTGTCCATGTCACTGACAAAGATGTTAAACAGCACTGTTTCCAGTACCAATCCCTGAAGAATACCACTTGTCACTGGTCTCCAATTGGACATTGAGCCATTCACAGCAATTCTTTGAGCACAACCATCCAAGAAATTCCTTATCTGCTTATGAGTGGTCTCTACATCAAATGCGTGTTTCTCCAACTTAGATAATTCATTAAGAGTTTTGAAAGATGTTGTCAATAGATGTTGTTTACATTTTCAGAAACCACTGTTAATTCAGTGGGTTGTTACTATATTTTCTGTTAAAACATTTCATAAAACCTGAATTACAAAAAGAATGCTAAACCAGCTTTAATGAAGATGATAATAATAAAATGGAATAAATAATATACGAAACCAGTATCAAACCCAACCTCCCCTTGATGGCAGTTACATCGCCATCACCACTGAGGCTGTGCAGGCACTGGCAAAACTTGATTATTTAATGTAATTGTTTGACACCTCCACAACAGTTTACAGAGATTCACTTAGTACTGTTCTCTTCCTGCATTGTGTAACTAAAGAGCTCACTGTTCTACATTTCCTGTTGCCTAACATGATTTTCTCTTTGTCTTTGCCTTGAATTAATCTGAAAATGCAAGTGAAAAGTTTTTGTTCCTGCCCAGGACCTCTGAATATATGGATACTAAAAACTAACAAACTTTTTTTTAAAATCAAATGTGGTGGGTGGAGCTGTCTTAAAAGAAAAAAAAAAACCATTAGCGAATATTTCAGCAAATTAATACTGGCAGAGTTGAAAGTATGGTCATAGATAATTTTTGAGAAAAAGATTCCAGATGTGTGCATTGTGCAGTGACAGTCAGCACTGGGTATAGAATCATTATGGTTGGAAAGGACCACCAGGATCAAGTCCAACCTTCATCCTAATCTCTCTAGCTATTAGACCATAGCCTCAAGTGCTACATCCACTCATTTTTTAACACCTCCAGGGATGGTGACTCCACCCCCTCCCTGGGCAGCCTGTTCCAGTGCCCAACCACTCTCTCAGTAAATAATTTCTTCCTAATATCTAATCTAAACCTCCCCTGGCGCAACTTGAGGTGATTTCCTCTCATTCTATCATTAGTAATTTGGGAGAAGAGACCAACACCAGCCTCACTACAACCTCCTTTTAGGTAGTTGTAGAGACCAATATGGTCTCCTCTCAGCCTCCTCTTCTCCAGACTAAAGAGCCCCAGTTCCCTCAGTTGGTCTTCATAAGGCATGCTTTCCAGGCCCCTCACCAGCTTCGTTGCCCTTCTCTGGACCCGCTCCACCATCTCAATGTTCTTCTTGTACTGTGGTGCCCAGAACTGGACACAGTACTCAAGGTGTGGTCTCACAAGTGCCAAGTCCAGGGGCATGATCACCTCCATACTCCTGATGGTCACACCTGGCCTATGATACAAGCCAGGATGCCGTTGGCCTTCTTGGCCACCTGGGCACACTGCTGGCTCATGTTCAGCCAGCTGTCAGCCAACACCCCCAGGTCCTTCTCCGCCAGGCAGCTTTCCAGCCACTCCTCTCCAAGCCTGTATCCTTGCATGAGGGTTGTTGTGACTGAAGTGCATGACCCGGCACTTGGCTTTGTTAAACCTCATACAATTGACCTCAGCCCATCACTCCAGCCTGTCCAAATCCCTCTGCAGAGCTTTCCTACCCTCAAGCAGATCGACACTCCCACTTAATTTCATGTCATCTGCAAATTTACTGAGGCTGCATTTGATCCCCTCATCCAGGTCACTGATAAAGATGTTAAACAAGACTGGTCCCAAAACTGAGCCCTGAGGGACACTGCTTGTGACTGGTCACCAACTGGATTTGACTCCAAAATTATGCAAAAGACCCTATCCAAAATAGGTAGAAGCATGGGAATTGTCTGAATATGTATCGCCTGTTCCATAGAATTACTAACTATTTCAAATGTTTCATCATAAAAATGTCAGAAATTTAATTAAAGGACCTTGAAGTGAAAAAATATCTACATGTTTTGCATAGAAAACTATCACTACAAAAACAGGAAAAACAACTACAGTTTGAAACTTTTTTTACCTTCAGTTCTTGAAGTGTGAGGAAAGGAGGGAGACTATTGAGAACTGAACTTTCTGGACTGTTAAGAGGAAACATGGCCTGAAACCAAGAGCAGCCAAATCAGATGGGATAGAAATGTGACAAGAGAGAATTGAAAGTAACTATGAAGTGTTCCAAAAGGAAGGGTTTTTGTGGTGGTTTTTTGTTTGTTTGATTGTTTTCAGAGCTGTGGAAACGTAAAGCTAAGATATAAAAATGATACAAAAGGTGTGAGAAGACTTTTTTCTTGCACTGGATGAGATGAGGAAGAGGGAAATATTGAGAGACAATGAAGGCAGCAGTATCTTAGAGTATGGGAAGTATTTATAAAGGAGAAGGGTGTTAATTTCTTCATGCTAGTAAGAGCAGAACTAACCAATAAAGACATTTAATCTTTGTAAAGGGGCTGAGGACTGATAACACTTTAGAGGATACAAATTAGACTTTGGAACTCTCTAAAACTAAAATGTCACTAAAATACTTAATAATTATTAGAACCTGACATGCATAACTTCCATCAATGTTCAGGTAATTCCCTCTCTTAACATGTTCGCCTGATTTGATCCTTTAACTTTTCTCCTTTAAAACTAACATTCAGTAAGGTAGTTAGGCAACAAGATCAATATTACCAATGTGACTGTGACATTTGATTAAGTAATTTCTTCCCTGGCTTATCGTGAGAAAATTCTGGATTCTCATTGCCAGAACTTAATTCATTCTCATCTTTCTACTTTGATTACATTTGCAAATTCAACTTGCATTTTAATTGTGAGTAGTGTTTCAGAAGCTAAATACTGTGTAGGTTATCAGAACCATTGAGATTCATGTAGTGTAGTCTTCTTATTTTCACAATGTGTTTTTGTGGGCTGAGTCTTTTTATCTTTTTTTCTTTTCCTTTCAAAAGTGGAATCTATTGTGTGATGTAAAATCTGATTTCTGTTAAGGATTGAAGGCTAAACAGATTAGACAGCAACATTAAAGTTCTAGTTTGTTATTTTTCTACTATGAAATAGTGTTGAGAAACTTAACTTCATTTTCAGGCTTCCTTTCTGTGGAATATTAACAGCTGCCATGTTACCTTGTCTAGCTACCAGTTACCTTATCTAACCACTTAAAACATGCTTCTTAGGTTTTTTAATTTATTTTTGTTGCACAGTGTTTGTGGGGTTTTTTTGCAAGCCAAAAGTCACGAAACTTAATGACAATTTGGGTACTACAATGTTGATCTTCATATTGCACTGCGGATACCACAATTCACATAGATTCAAACCAGATATTATATTGCTGTTGTATATTTTGCTTGACTGAAAGCAGTTTTCAGTTCACCTTTGTGCTATGCAGAAGTTTAAAGCTGTAATTCACCAGCGTAATTCATACTACTGTTACAAAACCTTTCACTATTTTATTGTTAGAAAAGGAATGCTATTGCTTTAGAAGGCAACTTGTAGTTTAAAAACAATGACACTTGAAGCTGCTACTGGAGAGAAATTATGAACCATTTAACCTCTTTTTCAGACTGTTTAAGGTTTGAGTCAGTTCTAACAAAGTGTAGCTAAGAAAGTATTAGCTAGCACTAGTAACAGTGAGAGTTTCTTGCAGGACTTGTCTAACCTAGACAAGAAAGGTGATAGACTGTCTCTTCTGAAAATTCACTTATTTGAACATCTGAAAAAGACTTTCTTTTTTATTTCGGTCAGACTCTTGTCACTGAATGACATGTCCCTAAACAATGATCTACCACAGAAAATTGTAATCTAGAAGTTCACTTAAGTGTCTCTTGTAAATGGAAACACTGTCAATGAAGTTAGTAAAACTGCTGGGAAAAATCAAAAGTTGTGCTGAAGCAATTTGAGTCAAAAGTTTGTAAGGAATCTCAAATATATCTAGGAAACAGACTAGGAAGAAACTAAAGCTGTCTCCTCCAGGGTTGCTAGACTTTTGAGTTTCTTGAAATGTCACTGAACTTGAAACCAGTAATGCATTTATTATTATTTTATTATATTATTTTACTATATTCCATTCTACACAAAAATAGACTTACTGATGTAGAATCTATCATATACATTTCCTACTGATGCTTCAGTGTGAGTTTTGCATCTACAAACAAGAGAAGAATTTGGGGTTCTTTAAAATCCTCAGTGGTATTTGACATTGTTCCCAAACCCTGAGCATGCCAGAGGTCTGAAGTCTGCTGACCATCCAATGATATATTTCATACAATTATTTCTAGAGTTCTTAACTGCTCCAAGCAGGCATTCAAAACCTGGTCTCTATAACTTGTAAACAAATACGTTGACCTGAAACTTGTTTGTTTGCAAGATCTCTAGAGGTCTAACAGTCCAATCTGTGCTCACAGCAGGTCCAATTACACCAGCTTGTGCAGAGCCTGAGCCACGTGGGCTTTAAGCGATGGAGACTTCAGAGCTGGATTTACTTACTGACAAGATGTGGGTAGAAGTGCGCTGCAGTTGCGGCCCTTGTGCGGAGCGGGCGGGGCTGCCCCGTGCCGGACACAGCCGGTTCCAGCCGGCTCCAACGGCCCCAGCGCAGGGCACCGCCGAGCCCCTCAGCCACGGGCGGGCGGGCGCCTCGGGGAAAGCCTGGGGGAGAAAGGGCAAAACGCTGCCCGGCAGCCAGGGCTGAGGGACACGGGGTGAGCAACAGCCCTGCGAGCCCCGAGGGGAGAGCGGGAGGAGGGCAGGAGGTGCTCCAGACGCCCCAGCAGGTGTCCCTGCGGCCTGGGAGAGACCCCGCTGGGGCAGGCGCTTCCTGCAGCCCGTGGGAAGGCCCCAGGCTGGAGCAGGGAAGAGTGTGAGGAGGAAGGAGCGGCAGAGTGGAGCTGAGATGGACTGACCGTAGCATGCCGTTCCTCATCCCGTTGCACCCCTCAAAGGGGAAGACATAGAGGAGTCAGGAATGAAGGTGAACCTGGGAAAAAAAGATGGGGGAAAGAGTGAGCACAATGTGAATTTTTGGCTTTATTTCTCACTACTTAAATCTATTTTAATTGGCAATAATTTACATCAGTTTTCCCCCTGTGATTGTAATTGGTAAGTGAAGTCTCTGCCTTTATCTCAACACATAAGATTTTTCATCCTTTTTTTCTCCTCCTGTACTGGTGAAATGGGGGAGTGAGAGAGTGACTGGGTGGGTAGCTGGCTGTAGTCAAGGTGAACTCACTGCATCTCTCTCCAAGGTAGATGTACATAGCAATTAAATCCCCCTTACACTTCATCTTCTTAAGGCCAAGAAAGTACTTTCCTCACCCATGTGGCTCTCTGCTGGAATCACTCTACTGAATTCTGTCTCTTGTACTGGGGAGTCCAAAACTGGATAGTGTTTCCAGATGTGGTCTTGTGTCTGTTGTTACTGAACTGGGATGTCCCCTTCTCTTAAAGTTATATCTCTACTAACTTTAAAAGCTAACTTCATCATTTATTTGAAAGATTTTTGTATTTGAATGTTCTCTGTCACAGAAAACGGAGATGGACAACATTCAACATAATACTTGCATTTGGATAGACAGATATAAACAGTATGAATAATAAATGATGAAGGTCATAACTGACCACCATGATCAGCTAATATAATAGCATAGGGGAACTTAGTTTCTGTCTTTAGGCTTTAATAAACATTGAACTATTAAACTACCTTTTAAAAAGGCATCCAAAGTGAATAAAAAAAATTGAAGAGATATAGGGATCTTACCAATGCCTGTGGTAGATTTTGCATTGCCTAATTAAATTGACCACTTAAAAATTAAAAAATCTAGCCATTGGATCTTGCCATGTACGCATCCAGCTATCCTAGAATTTTTTTAATCTCAGGAATTACTTTCACCTCTTGGGTTTTGTTTTTCTTTTTGCAGACAAATTAATCTCAAAGCCATATGCAAAAAAAATGCACTAGAAGCAAGTTTGCAGCAAACACTTATGTAAAGGTGCCAGTAAAACATTTCAGATTTTTATAGGCCTTAACTTAAGGATGCTGGCTGGCTGACACACTAGTACTATCTGTTGGAGAAAAAAAAGATCAACAGCAAAGTGCATATGTGTATCTCGTAGCAATAAAAAATCAGAATAGTCAGAAGATTTTAGAGGAAATAATACACCTTTTCTAAGGTTTTTTACTGTTAACTGATTGTAGTACTTTACATACCCACAGTGGACCAGTAGATCAATTTCCCTGGACCTTTTTCTTACATGTTTATGTACATAACGAAGGTCAGGTAAGGAAAAGCAGAAGAGGTAAAATTCCCTTTTACAGTGAATTATTAGTAGCATTATCTAGTAATCTAGTAGCATTAGTAAGATAACTTCCTGACACAACTAGTGAGGGAGCTAACTACGGAAAGCACCCTCCTGGACTTGCTGCTTGTAAACAGAGAAGGAATTGTGGGGGATGTAATGGCTGGAGGCTGTCTTAGGCATAGTGATTATGCAACGGTACAGTTTTCAACTCTTGGAAGAGTGAGGAGGGGGGCCAGCAGAACTGCTACCCTGGACTTCCAGAGGGCAGACTTTGACCTGTTCAGGAGACTGATTGACAGAGTTCCTTGGGAGGCAGTCCTGAAGGGCAAAGGAGTCCAGGAAGGCTGGGCATACTTCAAGAAGAAAATCTTAAAGGCACAGGAGCAGGCCATCCCCATGTCCTGAGAGACAAGCTGGCAGGGAAGAAGACCAGCCTGGCTGAACAGAGGGCTTTGGCTGAAATTCAGGAACAAAAGGAGAGTTTATGGCTTTTTGAAGAGGGAGCAGGCCACTCATGAAGACTACATAGAGCAGAATAAGACCTCCAAAATCAAAGAGGAAATGGTTAGCGACCTGCTACATTACTTAGACATACACAAGTCTATGGACCCGGATGACTTACACCCAAGAGTACTGAAGGAGCTGGCAGAAGTACTCAGAAGCCACTTTCCATCCTTCATCAGCAGTTCTGGCTAACTGGGGAGGTCCCAACTGACTAGAGATTAGCAAATGTGATGCCCATCTACAAGAAGGGCTGGAAGGAGGATTTGGGGAACTACAAAGCTTTCAGTCTGTCCTCAGTGCCAGGGAACGTTATGTAGTAGATCAGCTTGAGTGCTATGCACACCATTTACAGGACAACTAGGAAATCAGGCCCATTCAGCATGGGTTTATGAAACGCAGGTCCTGCTTGTCAAACCTGATATCCCTCTACAACAAGGTGATCCACCTAGTGGATGAGGGAAAGGCTGTGGATGTTGTCTACCTGGACTTCAGTAAAGCCCAACATTCTCATGAAAGAAATGGATGCTCATGGCTTGGACGGGTTTATGCTCTGCTGGGCAAAACACTGGCTGGACAGCTGGGCCCGAAGAGTGATGGTGAAAGCAGTTCCATCGAGTTGGTGGCCAGTCACAAGTGGTGTTCTCCGGGGTTCTGTATTGGATCCAGTTCTGTTTAATATCTTTATCAATGATCTTGACGAGGACATTGAGAGCACCCTCAGTAAGTTTGCAGATGACACCAGATTGGGTGAGAGTGTTGAGAGTAGAAAGGCTCTACAGAGGGAGCTGAACAGGCTGGATCAGTGGGTTGAGGCCAGTTGTCTGTGCTTCAACAAGGCTAAGTGCTGGAGTCCTGCACACAACAACCCTATGCAATGCTACAAGCTTGGGGAGGAGTGGCTGGAAAGCTGCCTGGCGGAGAAGGACCTGGGGATACTGATTGACAAATAGCTAAATATGAGCTGGCAGTGTGCCCAGGTGGCCAAGAAGGTCAATGGCATCCTGGCTTGTATCAGAAATAGTTTGGCCAGCAGGACCAGGGAAGTGATTGTTCCCCTGTACTCGGCACTGGTGAAGCCGCACCTTGAATACTGTGTTCAGTTTTGGGACCCTCACTACAAGAAGGACATCGAGGTGCTGGAACATGCCCAAAGAAGGGCAATGAAGCTTGTGAAGGGCCTTGTCTTGTGTCTGGCTGAGCTGGAGTTGATTTTCCTCATAACAGCCCTCATGGTGCAGTGTTTTGTGCTGGGACATAGAAGGGTGTTGATAACACACCCGTGTTGTGACTACTGCTGAGCAGTGCTCCAAAGCACCAAGGCTCTTCCCGACATTCCCCACCCAGGGGGATGGGTTGGGCAAGGTCTTGGGAGAGGACACAACCAGGACAGCTGACCCGAACCAACCAAAGGGATATTCCATGACATATGACGTCTACCCAACAATAAAAGCTAGGGAAAAGGAGGAGGAGGCCCAGCCATCCATTGTCCCCCGGAGCAACCGCTACACATATTGGAGCCCTGCTTCCCAGGAATGGGCCAGACATCACCTGCTGATGGGAAGTAGAGAAGAAGTCTTTGTTTTCTTCACTTCTGCACACAGCCATTGATTAGCTTTGTTTTGTTTTCATTA
>VZZY01019350.1:1636-57966 GCA_013400335.1 Eurystomus gularis
AAAAAGTTTGACATAGTGATGATGGCAACATTTTTGACAAGACATCCTAAATTTAAGAAGGAGGTAGCTTTGGAAGATATGGAGAAAGATGCCTTTGTCTGTAAGGTTCATAATTCTTGAATATTGTGAGAGAAGATTTTGTGATGAAAACTAACATCTTTCATTTAATTATTCAAGGTAAAGACTACAAAAGAATACTTTAAATTTAGGGTAAGTGTTCACTTTAATTGGACTTATCCACCCTGTTGAGGAGAGGCAGCAAATTCCTTTGGATTGTTCAGATTATCTGAGGAATTGTCTGTAATTCACTCGTAAAGGTTGGCTATATGAGAAGATACGTGTACCTCTACACAGTTGTTCTATTATTCATCCATCAAAATCATCACAGAAAATGGTCAGTGACATTTTTCTTAAACAATTCAGACTAAAAGTTCTCCCTTTACATATCCTAGTGCTGCAGTTAAAATGGTATTTTAGTTCTTTACAATATTGACAAAAATGCCTTAGTTAGCATATAAATCATACAGTCTTCATAAGGATCTTGAAGCTTATAACCCTTTTTATATTAAGAATTAGGTCAAATTAATGGGGAAGATCAGCACATTAAAAGAGAAATAAGAAGTCTGTCTGATAGCTGAAACTGGCTGTGATTGTAAAACGTCATTTGAAAACAGTTATTACCAGAAAACATCTCCAAACATCACTTTAATCAAAAATAACAATGTCTTATTGCCCCCTGTTATCAGATAGATAAAAGTCGGTGTTTTTTTTCTTACTATTTCTGTTAATGATTTTTAATTTTCTACTTTTGAAGGTGACATTATCTGTGTAGAAAAATTTGCATATATAATTGGTGTTTCTGCCACTGAGGAAATGTCACAAGGCTGGACCCATTTTCACCTTATGCACACATCAGTCTTCAAGCTTGTTATCATAATTGTAGCACATTGCAATTAAAGCAATTTTTGTAGCATTTTGGCTTTCTGTCCAACTAAGAGTTGGCATAGAGTTCAGCTATTGCTTATCTATGTTTTGTCTTCCCTGCAATTATTAAATTCATTGCCTTCTAGACATTTATTACATAGGTAACATCTCTCAGTTTTATTTAGCTGAGAATTCCTTGACATTCTGTCATTGTCTGCACCTTTACTTTCCCTCCTATGCTTCTATACATGCATGACAATATCTACTTTTGTGATACATATATTGGCATCTAACAATTGCAGCTCCACAAAATCTCCTTTTGAAACCTGAATCCTAATGTAGCTTTAAATCCATTATAATTATACTATAAGGGCTCAGATTCTTGGGGTGATTGTCATGTTTAGAGTATAAATTAATTCTTTTACTTTATTTATATTGCCTAAACTTCTCAGCTGTGCCCATCCACTTTTTTTATGACTCCTAAGTATACTTGAAAAATTATTCCCTACTTCTAACAGAATACATGATGAGTGGCAGTAAAGGAAGAACCCCTTTACCTGCCTTTCAGAAATGTACTGTGTATGAATGTGAAATGATGTGCCTCGAAATGCTTCTAAAATACATACGAATGTCTTGGATCGAACAGAAAATAAGTGTTACCATAAACTACTACAGTAACTTCAGTAACTCTACTGTAGACATATAATCTGCAATCTTTTAAAATATATAGTTAACTTTATGGTTCCAGGAAAAGTGCTGACGGCGTTCATGTTGAGTACTGATGTACTTGCATGGTTAAAAAGTGTGTGCTGCCAACCCTTCTCAGCTATAGCTTAGAACAGTATTAAAGCTCCAGCACTTCTCCTTCTTTCCAGTTATTTACTTCAGGAAAGTAATAAGGGCACAGCATCTTCTTATCCAAAGCTTTCAGACCAAAATCCAGGAAATCTGCAAATAAAAATGGAGAGTTTTTTGCACAGCAATGTAGGCTAGGCCATGAGTCGGCACCTACTTGGTCACACTTTGTCATTCGTATTGCACAACTGATTTCAATTATTACTTTCAAACTGAAGACAAAAAAAGCTTGGAATTCACTCAGTATGTTGGGCAGAAGTCTAGGTTGTCATAATCTCATATTCTTCAAGTGACCACTGTGCATTTGCAGTGGAATGAGTCCCACTGGAAGTCATGGCAAACCCTTTCCTCTGTCTCCTTGGTAAATTGGTGTCTTCATATTCCTCAAATTTTCCATTTCTCTAGTGGCAGGTAAGCTATCTTTAATCACTGCTCTGAGTCACAGTTACGGTCTTCTCTTTGAGTCAGATTAATCTGCAACCCAGACTCCCATGTGGGAGAAAGGTATTAGATGGGTGGTTGTAGAAGATGCTCCATACACCCTATATAGAACTAGACTGCAATTTTTCCTAGGTAGGGACAGTATATGTGTGTCATGTGACATTACAGAAGCTGGGGGTAGGATAGGCAGGGCTGATCATTCCCTTCTTGGGCAAGAGATCCCAATTCCTTACCTGGGGTAGAGGATATATCTTACATTTCATCCGGTATTCTCAGTCCAGCCACGTTGTGAGATAAGAGAAGGCTTCTGCTGGAGTCTCAGAAGAGAGAGAGGGAAATGTTAATACCTGGAGCCGCACCCTCTCACCTTGAATGCAGTGTATTTAGGAAAAGAAGGTGGGAATGAGAGAGAACTTAAACCGATGTTGATATGAAATGTGCCAGTAAGAGTTTTGATTTTATTATATTGAATCACTCTGAATAGGAAAGACTCTTGTAAAACTTGTGTTACAGATTGGCAACTTTCATTTACTGATCCATTTGTGTTAAATGACTTGCAAAATCATGCATCCAAAACTGGTAATTTATTTTTTTAACTCTTGTAGATAAAACTTACGCCCTTCAGTGCTAGCTAGCTGTTATCAGAATTTTGGTATGTGTTATTGTTTTCCAAGTGTGCTTGATTTCAAGCGTTAAGCAGAGCTTTCTTCTGAAGGTTTATTATTTGAAGACAAGCGCAAGTGGGAGAGGTTATGAAAATCAGTTACTTTCATGTTACTAAGCTCAAATGAGTGAATTATTTATTTGTTTGTTTATTTAAATACTTGCTCTATTTTAATATGACTTAGAACAAAATAGGGTGTTATTACCATTCTTGTTCCTGAAAGTTTGGCTTGGCATCTGATGCAAGGCCTCAATTGCAGGCTGAAGTGCCAGCAGCTCAAGCTGAAAACAAGACTGCGGTGGGCAAACTCGAGATTTAATTTCAGAAAGAGTGTTTATATTTTCCCTGGGGCCACATTAATGAGCGTCCAAACCCTAAATGTTACCACCAACACATTTTAACAGACCAGTTTCCCAGTTTTTAAAGTGTGGTGTCACCTTGAGTATTTTCCTTTTAACTTTTTTTCCCCCTTCTTCTAACTTTAAAAGAAAAGCAATAAAGCTATATCATTTTTGGCTGAATTCAGTGTCAAGTTTGGGGAACATAAAGTTCTGTGTAATGCAACAAAGTCACATTTAAAAACATTTAATCTTATCTTCTATTTCTGTATCAACTCTTTTAATAGTTTAGCTTTAAGTTGCCAATGCAAAACTTCATGTTTCTGCAAAACACACCACCATCTGGTATGTACATATGTGTTATAGGGGTCCACATATTGGTGTCCTGAATCAGCCTGCTGTCAGAACATCTGTGCCATGCCTAGGATGAACTTGTGACCAGCAGGTCAGTGCCAAGAGAGACAGTACTGATGGGGTCACTCAGAGTTCCTTAGCTCAGTTTCCTGCTCCTTCAGCTGGGCCTGTTTTGTGGCTTTAATAGGATTAAAGAAACATTTACATTGAGGCTTTAGGAGCATTTTCACACTGCTCCTTTCCCCGATTCAAAGAGCAGTATAAATCCAAAGGATTAAGTAGGGGATTTATATAAAGTTGTAGTGTAAGATGAGTTGGTGCACCTGGCTCTCCTTTTTTTTTCTCTGCGAATAAGGCATAGTGAAGCAGTGTACTGCATGGGATACAGAAGTGAGCATGGCTTTTTTTTCCTGAACTTTTAAGTCTCTAAGCTTTGAAATTATTGTTTCAAAATAGTAAAATGAAATGGCTGTTTCTGATGGAGGAATATAGTATTTCAGTCTGTAGACCTTATTAGACATTTTTCTTCCGAGGGTCGTGTGGCATTTTTCTGCCACTTTTCAATACTGAAACATCATGCATTTAAGAGAATTTTTAATTGCCTGGAAACTAGGGTACTCTGTCTTTAAAAATGGAAAGGGGTAAAAACACAATTCGCTGGCACTTTGGTTTGTCAAAATCCAAAGGAAATTGTTAAATAACCAAAATTATAATTTTCAAACTCCTTAGGTGATCATTTATGCTGATGAAAGCAATTTAGTGGAAACTACATACATAACCTATTGTATGCTTTTTGCAATTCCTTTAAAGTAAAATTGCCAGAGCTTGACATTCTTTGCTTAAGTTAATATATGTTTCATATATCACTTTGTGCCTTACTGTATAAATCTACAAAGACCAAGATTATGCATGTACTCTTTAGTCAGGCAAGATTCCAGTTGAAACTGAAATCAGGTGGTGTTATTGCTGAGAAAATATTGTGCTATCAAAGCCAAAAGGGGAAAAAATAACAGGATGAATTATAATGTTCAACAATGAGATGACCGGTTACTACAGTATTTCAGAACTACTCTTGTGATTTAGATGTATTGTGTTTTTCCTCCAATGTGCATAATTGTAATTACTGTAAGAGGTATATCAACTTCAGATTTGGTCTGCAATCACATAATTATTTAACTTGCTCTGTGAATATAAACTGTTCATATTAATAAAGGTTTGCAGTGTACACTGTACTAATGTCACCCAGATGTATCCATCAGCGGATAGCGGTGGTGGTTTTCGAATCAATAGGTGATTAAGCAACACATGAGGTCCAGGAAAATGCAACATCTGTCACCAAGGGTCCCTCTATTCTGCAAGGATTTGATAACAAAACAGAAGACTTGTATATTTCTTTTTGTTGTCCATTAAGAAGGCTTTTTTGACAGGAGGAAGTGATGCATCCTTACACACTTCATGTCCCCTGTAAGTGAGGCTCCCCTGTATTATTCCTCATTCATCCTTCAGTGTTAAAATTGAGCACTATTTTAGACTGTACTTCTGGGAATCTGAGAATTATAACCAGATAATTTGTTTTGAGATTGATTATTTTGCATTCTGTACAACTTTCCCAAAATTTCTTCTGCGATTAAGTAGAGGAAAAAAAAAGTAATCAAAGTTCTCAATTAGATGTGTGGAATTACTCATTTTGATGCAAACTCGTGACTCTTGTCCATAGGCATTTTCATGAGAGCTCTAGATTGACTAAGAGAGCCTAATAAAAAAAACCTAGAAAAAACTATGGATCCTTGTGTATGAATGAACATGAATACCCTTTTTTTGCTATCCTAGTGAGAAAATTAGAGAGGTTGGCTGAATTTTGAAGGTTAGACATTTAATATTCTATTAAACCGAATAAGTGAATGCTTTGAGGAGGGGGAATTGGTGAAGATTTTTATCATTCATATTAAAATAAAACCTTACCTACAGCAGTAGTAACGTTAGATAGATGTGGTTTCCTGATTACTTTTTGTATTCAAGTCAGTGTGAATAATAAAAAGATTAAGCAGTCGTTACCCATGTGATAGAAATTTAGCAAGACACTTCAGTGACTTCTATATACATATGTAGTTAATATGTATATATGCTATTTTTCTGCTTTGGCTGCAGACTACTGGCTCATATTATTTGGTCAATGGTATTTTTTCTTCCATCTCCCTCCCCCCTGGCCTGCTTAGCAACAGTTTATTGTCTTTTTTTATTGCCAAGGTAAAAAACTGCTATTCTATTTGTGGTTGTATGTCCTTGATGTTATTATTTCACTCCAAAGCCTTAATACAAATCTGCATCTGGGAAAGAAGCACAATAGCTAGTCTAGTAACCAAAGGAAGCTGCTTTGAAAACCATAGTATACCTGTATTGTTGAGAAGTTTCTGCTGGCTGGCAGTTGCAGAAATAATTTGGATTTGCGTAGAGCATAGAGTCTGCAAATTAAGTTTTTCTGGTATCTTTTTCCTCCCCCTTTAGAATCTTCTGCTTGTGGTGTTTTAAGTGAAAACCTACTGAGAGCCATGGGTACTCAATCTGTGTATGTTTTGAAACAAGGTCTTGTCATTGATGACATTGTTGCAGCTGTGGCTTTATGAAGTGCCTCTCCAGCAGCTGTCCTGAATTTTGCTCTAGTAGTTAGGCTTCGAATTCCAAACTGAGGTTTCCAGTAAAATGTGTCTGTCAGTAAAAACACATTAGCAAAAGCTGCAATCCTCTCAATACTGAGGAAGTCCATTAGTAGATGTGGTCTCAAAAATGCCTATCTGAATAGTAGAAAATTTATTTTCTTTTCCTTGAGCCTTAATGCTTAATTACTTATTTTAATGCATATATGTGCTTACCACTAACTTAATGGTAAATTTATCACAGATTCACTGCAGGCTGATTAATGTCTTCATGTGAATCCATCAACTTTAATCTGCAAGGGTAATTTTAGAAAGATATCTGTATTTCATGTGATATCATCTTTCCTATACCTTAAAGTAGATACTGTTTCATCACATCTTATAATTAAAGTTTCATTAAAATGAAAATGTAAAACTAGACTGTTAAATCAAGTGTTCCTCAAGACTGAGAGGTAGTATTTTTCTCATGTTACTTCAGTATGTACCAAAATCCAGTGTGTTGTTAGGGGACACTTTGCTTTAGAGATAACTAGTGGCATAAATTATCACCATTTCATAGGAAACTTCAGATAATCGTGATATAACTCATCTCCTTGATATCTAGGTAGAATAGTGACAGTCTGACTCCTTATGTTTTCTGTAGTTTCAGCATTATAAATAACAATGTTTTTGACCTCCCAGTCTAAAACAGTGATTCTCTGTATTATTAACCACCTGTTATATTTCTTCTTCGAGGCAAGGAAATTGTGCTCCTGGTGAATCTCCTATTAATGAAGAATGATATTAGATATAGTTATTTAGAAAGCACTCATGGCAATGGAATAGCAGTTATACAACTGTGGAAAGATTTACCCTGTGGCAGCCAAGTCATACATATTTTTAGGGTAGTTTTTTCAGTTTCTATCCACTGCAAACAGTTATGATGCAATTATTATTTCTATTTTGCATACTTATTTCCTGATAGCGTAAAGTACATTCTCACAGTAATAAAAACTATTGTTCTTGTTGCTGCCTTTATTTGCTGTTTGCTATTTGGTTAGGCTTAATTAGTCCAGTTCTGTAGATACCAATACTTCAAGGCAATTCTGTGAGCATGACTTACCATGAGCCCATCAGATATTTCTTTATTTGGTTTGATAACAATAGCATTTTTTATATGGAGGAAGATTGCTCTTGCTTTTAACCAAACATGCTTACTCAGGATTAATTTGGACCATGTATGCATAATGAAAAATGAAGCAGATCTTTGGTACCAGATCTAACACCCAACCCTGCACTCAGGGCTTTTCAGGAAGCATAGTCTGATAGTCTTCAGGCACTTTCCTGGAATGATGGTAATTTGCAGTTATGAAGCTCCCCAGAAGCCATGTGTAATCTCTGCCAAGTCATTTAAAGCCATATTAAAACAGCATGTGATGCTGCATAAGACTGACTTGGGGAAAAACAACAAAAAAACCAAACAAAACCAAACACAAAGACAAACTGTTAAGGACTTCTGCCCTCTATGAGAACTCAGGATCTGAGAAGCCTGGCTAGAAAGCAGCCTGAGTCACTTACAGACCCTTTATTTAGGTGCTGTTGTATATCTCTAGTTCCTTCTTCCATATCAGAGAAGGTGATCTGATTAATTTGGCTCTTGGTTACATTGTGGTTAGTCTTCGGCTTTATGCCTGCCTTGTGGGGACTGTAATCTAGTGTATCTCAGAAGCTATACAGACATGTGCCAAAACCAAATCCTAAGCATTTATCATTTAGAAATTTTGCAGACACTGCTGAGTTCCATACTGTGTAGAATCAGATCTTTCTCAGGAGGACATAGAGCATAGATTCACTTGCATGGCTCCATTTATAAAACAATCCTAATGGCATTCACAAAAGCATAATGAGAGTTAAGATGCTGTGAATCAACAGGGATAACATAAAAGTCTTTTGAATAAATAGGGAATGATCAGTATCTGTGATTTTTGTTTTGTTTTGGTCTCACAACCGGTAGAAAATACCTCGCCCAGAGGAAAATATGAGTTGGTCCTGTGTGGCATAACATATGGGAAGTTGGGCTTATTTGAAACCAGCCCAGTCTAAGACAGTATTACTCAGCCTGCTGTCACTAAAACACTGGAAGTAGTCTGCAAAATAATTCCCTGATCTGATCTTTTACTAAATCAAATATGTGCATTTCTCATTGAAATGTGCCAAATTTAATTATTTTGTTATTTTTTTTAGTAGCGGAACTGATCTTTGCTTTCCTAATTTCTAAGCAGTCTATTTAATACTTTCCAGTCATTAAACAAGAGAAGAATACAAGGTGTTGATACAGGTTTGGGGTTTTTTTTTATTTAGAAGGAGAAGTAGGACATATTGACACTGAAGATAGTGTGTGGTTTAGCAGAGACTTCTTCATAAAAGGGAACTAGAAGTGGGAGTGGACTTCGTTTCAGTGCCTGTAAGTAGAAGTGAATTTTCACACCTTCACAATTCCCAGCAACTCTTATGTGAGCATTATAAAATCCTATGATCTCAGAAAGAGCAGTCAAACACTGTGCATATCGATAGATGCACAGAGGAATGTGACTCCTCAACAGTGAGGAGGGAAGTGAAAGATCAGTATTAAAATAATCTGACTTCCTTCTTATATTTAATCAGCATTTTCCATGTATCCATTAAGCCGTAAGGAAGACACTTGCCTTCTACAGGTTCAACAAGTATACACGAGTGACTTGAATAGTGAGAGGCCCACTGTGGTCAAAGGTTTGCCTGCATCCAAAAGTTTGCACCTTTAGGGCCTCAATTTGTAAGATTACACAAGTGCATTTCATTGTATAAGATATTCCGTACTCTTTGCATATATTCTGCGTATTTGTCTTATGCGTGTTGAATCTGATTGCTAGATCAATCAGCAATTATGGTAACTATGTATTTAGTGTATGACAACAGTTTGTAAATAACTTGTTCCTTATCTGTTAAGTAGGTAGGTCACCCCAGAGGTTGCTCCTGTGCTTCTGTACATAAATATTGCCATTATTATTTGGGGGGATTTAGATTATGCCCATTTTTCACCTTCTAGGGTAGTCTGAGCAGGTGCTGCAACCATTTTTAGTTCCTTTATGCACTCAATCTAGTTTCCTTGATTGAATGCAAGTTTCCTTCTCTTATTTATATGAAAGAAAGTATTTTCTTACATTCCTGTGTCCAGCTGGGAGACAGCAGAGATTCTGAGAGGGTTGACAGGGTGTTTTCCCACCACCTTCAGAAAAGTAGGCAAATCTGTTTTAAAGATGTGTCCAACATATGGTATTATTTTAATGGTTTCACTGATCAAGTTCAGAGCATAAAATCCTTATGGTTTAGAAGTTGCAGCATTATTTATTTGAGGAGAAAGAAATATTTTCACATGGCAACATAATTTATTAAACATCACTCTTTCCTAGAGGTTCAGTTTTGAACACTGATGGCTTTCTAATGTGTAGCAGATACTGTATAAATTACAGCCATGAAGAACCTTGTTTTTATATACTTAGTAAGTGTTATCAATAGTAGAAATTCACAGGTGGACAGACAAAAAATGTCCTGTTCTGGGATTAACTCTAAAATAAGCTCTGCTGCACATATGTACCATATGGATCTGTTTTCCTTCTCATCCATTATAGAAATGAGAGGAAATAGTTCATTGTTTCCTCATCCAACTCTAAGATTTGCAGGTTCCTCAAGGTAATAATTTTTTTATATGGCCTATTTAATGTGCTAGGGAATATTTTAAAGCCTCTGTTGAATCTGTAGGGAGAAGTTCATGTTAGTGCCCTGGGAAAGGGTTCTGAGCCCATATTTTTACTAGAAAATATAATTACATAGCTGAACTTCTGCAACTACAGAATTTCTCAGAATCACATCAGGCTCATTCACTAGTTTGGGTTAGTTGTGGAAAAAAAAAAATCAACAAAACCTATATATCATAAAAGTTGTAACAAACAAGCCCCTCACTTCGAGTTTTCCTCAAACAGGGACATCTACTAATCAAAATATGACATTTATGAGTCTGTAGTTGCACTCTAATGTTCTGCTGAACACTGGGCTTGTTAGTCAGTATCCAGTGCAATATACCTGAAGAATCCTAATACCATTCCATGGATTGCTGAGCACCGTGAATGGGGGTAGGAGGATTCTGCAAAAGCAAACACTTTAATCATACAGGGAAAATTTTCATAATTTTTCAAAACCACTTTTTCTCTAAAAAAATGTTTAGAAAGTGGTTACAGATTTAAAATGCAGTCATTTATCCCCTTAGCACTGAAGTTCAGGCCATTGTTTACAAAAACCATAACTGTATTTTATAACACGGACTGACGCTAAAATGATTTAAAGAAAATATTGCGTATTATTACAGATGTACATATAAGACCAAACAGAAATAGCGAAATGTCAATTCAATTTCAACATCAATGGTTGACTCTAAGCAAGTATTTGGTTTACATCTGTATTAACTGCTCCATGAGCAACTCAGTGTGTTTTTAACATCATGTTGGCTCTGCGGAATGAATCCCTGCACATAGGAAAGAGTAGCACTGACAGAATTTTTTAGTAGATTATTTATGTGTGAAGAAATCAAGGATCATAATATTTTCTTCCTTGTATTTAACTAAAATATATTCCCGATTCCACTGATTTCCAAGGGACTTGATTTTTTTTCCTCTAGTCCTTAATAATTAAGTATGTAAATATTTAGAAAAGCAGTCTTCCATCATCAGTGCTTTTGAATAGCACGGACACAGCCATGCAAAGTTAGAACTGTTGAATAAAATGAAAAATTATTCCCAAGTCTTCTCATGGAAGAATTAATGAATGGTTTGCTTTAATGTTAGTTCAGGTTTATATTAATTTTCTGCAAAGATAAGGACATTTAATGAAATTATCCATTTCATAATCAGAAGTATGTTGAGCATCATTCTTTAATTTATATCTTCTGTGTTTTTAAAAAAAGTTCTTTAGTTAGTAACTTCATGTAATACAAAACCATATAGAAAAATAAGATAGAAATTAGTTACAGTTAGTTTGCAAACAGCATATAGACAAAGCTTTGGTGTGTTTATCAAAATTAATTACATAGAGAAGTGAAGACTAAATAAAAGAAGATAAGCTTTGACCAGCACTACAGCAAAATCTCTATGGCTTTTACCTACAGTGTTAAAATGTCCCCTTTCTACTGAACATTACTTGGAAAGAGGACAGGAAATATGTGTGATTGCTCATACTCCTAGTCCTTTTAAAAAAATGTCATTATGCCCTGCTGCTGTCTATAAATAGTTACTTGTGGCTAACCAGTCTTCAATTTCAACGAATTACCTTGGCGAACAATCCTAGTCCACAGCTAACAAGCTGCTACTTGTTAACACTAAATAATGGAAAGCCTTTATATCAGCCTCACTAATCCAGACCTGCCAAACTTGATCCTCAGAATACGTTCTCTAACATATCAATCTCTGTGTTTTCAATTCCCCGAAAGATTCATTTTGCATTTGACATCTCCTGTCTTTGCATAAACATGATTTTCTTTGAGTGGCAAGGATGCTTTTCAGGGTGTGAAGTCTTCCCCCACTGACCCCTTCCTTTATGGACCAATATAAACATACATGTCACTGTGCTAGAACGTTTCTTTGATGTACTTCCTTGCATGAGTTTCATCTTGATCTGATTTCTTAATCAGCAGGACTCAATCAGTGATTTCTGATTTTACGATCTTTAAGGGAAACTGCTCTGCTAGATTTAATTCTAATGCCATGATTATTTTTTATTTCTTTTATAGTATACATATGTGTGATCTGCTATGAAAAATACCAGTAATACAAGTAAAATTTAAAACTTTTTACTCGACATCTTTGCTCTTTTTAAATCTCTGGCCATTGTAGTTGCTGAATCTTATGATAAAAGAAGATTGCAACTTTTACTGGTTTTAGTATTACAGAGCTAGAATAGTGAACTCAGCTGCATTTGACTACCTTCCTCATCAGATTGTCATTTGAAGTACAAGCAAATTGTTCAATACATATTTGTAAAAGTGTAGCTACCATTTTCTACAGCTCCAAATATATATGGTATAGGAAAACTATTATATGGGAAATAGTTTTGAAAAATATATACTTCTTAATGTTTATAGAAAAGGGAAACTTGAAGAGCGATATATAACATTAATTTTGCTTTCTTCAGTTTTCTGGGTGAACTTCTGGTCACAGTGAGATTAATAACAAGGCATATCTTTACTATGGTGAGATCAGAATTTCATCCTTAAATCTTCAGTGCTAAACCTAAATATAGTTTCCATAAGATATTTTATTAGTTACTGATAATGGATAATATAATTCTGACGTTTGTTCTGACTGGGTTTGAAATGTTTAACAGGTTGGAGAATATTCAATAGAGGAACCTAAGCACATATGCCATGACAACATTCCTATTTGCAGGTAGATACTTATTATGAGGGGAAAGTATGGAGGATGTGCATGCTTTGTTATTTGTGTAAGAAAGTATTTTCTACTTTAGGCATTGGTCATTTAGACTTTCATTCAAATTTACAGAAAATTTGAGCTGTGTGATAAAAGCTAAGAAAATGTAGAGCTAAGGATAATGATTAGGTTTGGTTTGAGCTATGGGTTTATGAGGTGATACACAAGAAGATGGATTTACTTAAAGTAAAATAGAGCAGCCTGGGATGAAAGCAGTCACCTGGTGGCACTATTCTGCACAGTTATGTGAGCCTTTCTTTTTATTTCCCAAGTCAAACTCTTGCATCCAGTGATAGGAGTTCTGCTGAGGCCTATGCCTCCCTTCAGGGCATGCTTTCTGTGGTTCAAAGGCATGTCATTCTGGGTGTTCTAGGCATATGACTGAGGCAGGACACCACAGGGTGTCTCATTCAGTCATCTCTGGCCAGAAGCATGGTGGAATCAGATCACGCTTAGATCTCAAAAGTGGACCGAAGGTTTAAACAGAAGGGAAAAAACAGCACTGAATGCATTAGAACGTCCTGGAAGAATCAGCTCATTTTTTGAAAATGAATGTCTCTCAATGATTACAGAAATTTGAGGAGTGGTATAGACCCTATGGAGTTCTGGAACTGCTTTTCCAAGTCTTATATAGCCATTTCCTCAGTAGGTTACGTATGAGTACATAGAGAGGCAACCTCTGGTTCTTAAAAAAACCATAAAAATCTATACGGAATTAAAAATATATTGTTGAGTAACTGAAAATTATGAAGTTTAGGAACTTAAAACTTTTGAGACAATTAAAACTCTGCCAGTAGGACACAGTGTATGGAATTGGGAACTCTGAACTGGATAGATTTCATATGGTGAAAGAGAAACATTGATTAGTAATAACAGCAGTAATGGTGTGGTGTAGAAAATTGCCCTCTTCTGGTAGATCTGGACCAACATGGTGGATTTTTCAGTGTCTATAGAATTAGAACAGTTGGGTTGGTTTGGTTGTGTGAATGCTCCATCCCTAATATGTTATTCAAAATGATTACATTTGCATATGAATCACATTCAGTTTTAATTTGCCAGACGTCCTTTATGTTTGTTTAAATAATGAGATCATTACATGACGTGAACAAGACCTAAAAATATAGAGGGAAGACTGCTTAGAAAAACAAGCTTTAAAATGCCTTGCTTACATATTTTCACATCTCATGGTATATTATGCAAACAGAAGCACAGCAATGTTGAGGCACTGTTCAGAAAAAGTGTCCATTGCTAACACTTCATTAAACAATACATTATACAACGAATTTTCATTGGATTTGTTTCTATTTCCCAGTTAATTTCTCCATTAGTGGGAATGCTGTCCTTCTCAATACATTTAAATGTACAATTTTCAAAGCCAGCATCATTTTGCTACTTCTCATTTAGTGTTATCTGAAGATCCCAAGTCTTTTCAGAGTGTTTTGCCATTTACTGTAGCATGAAAGAATTTCTAAATCCTCAGAGCAAAGCTTATGCATAAACTGAGCCGACAAGGTGCAACTGAATTCTGAATTTTTATGTTATTGAACTGACATAAACTTTTAACAAGCAATAAACTTCACTTATGCACAAAGGGAGACTATCAACTAACCACTTGAGTTCAACAAAGACTCCTCAAATGTATACTTAATTCATTTGAGACTTTAAAAATATTTCCCAAGCCTGAAGAAATTCTGTTTGGTTCTTATTGCAGCCAATCACTGCACACATTAAAAATTTACAGTAGAACTTGGTGAAATAAATTTAACCATTTACAATTTGAGATTGCTGCCTTGGTAAAAAGAGTTAAAAGCAGCATATCAGAACACACATCTGGCGGGCTACTTTGACCTCTTTAAAGCAGAATCTGCAAAGAAAGGCTGCAAGGAAAGAAAATGAAGAGTTTAACCAAAACTCATGGTCAAAGCTCAATAAAGAACTATCTAGGAGTATAAATTATATAATATGCAGTAAAAGGAAACCATTGAAAATCGGTTTCATGCTAAGCTCCTCCAACTGATAGATCTACCAGAAGCAACAGAATTTGATGACATAATATGTTTAGAGAAAGAGGTTTCTCATATTCTTTCGTAAGATGTAACAGATGATATTTTGTGAATTGCAGTATATCTGCCCATTCCCTAGAGAAATATGGCTCACAAGCTCAAAAACATCTGCAAGCTTCCCCTTGCAAAATGTTCGTTATAGTTTTGACCAGAGAAGAGGAAGGAGGCAAGATACATTTCAAATCAGAAGAAATGCACCATCACAACAGCGTGTTTATGTTGTTCATTTGTTCCAGACTGTCTTTTCGAGATAGAGCTTCTGTAGAGCTTAGTTTGCTGTTTCTAAGTCTTTCATTTTCTTGTTAGTAGCAGCTGTTACTTAAGTATATCAAGAGCAGACTTTTCTGAAATTTATTTGAAGTAGATTGGCTTTAAAATCTGTTGTAAATCAGTGGGCTAGGTTCACATCAGGCTATGTATGGAGCACTAGTGTCTGCTTTTGCTAAGAGATTCAAGAATTTGCACAACAGCTGAAAATTTGCTGAAGTACAAGCAGACATATTACTAAAGGAGAGTTTTATGATTCTGTGGCTTCTAGAAAATATGTGTGTTCTGCTTGTGACTAGTTTTGAGACACTCATCTCAGTTGAAACAAAATGCCAAAATATTCAAACTACCAGAGTCTGATTTTGTATGTTAGAGGAATTTAAAGAGCAGCAAAGCACGGGGTCATAAAAATGTTTCCCTTTGTGTATTCAACCACAGCACTGCAGCTATACCCTGAGTGCATTTTCAAAGTGAAGCGGGGAAATATCAATAACTTTGCCTTGCATTCTATATTAAAATATTTTTTTAAAGTTTATCTCTTATAAAACAAAATGTCCGTTCAAGTGATTGTTAGAGCAACTAACTGTACTGCTGAATGATGAGCATATATATATAGATAGATAGATAGATATTCAGAGAGATACCAGAAGGTCAGAGGTTTTGTTGAAATTTACAGTTAAAGCTGTGAGTGCTAGATACATGAGGCACAATGTACATTTGGAAAAAAATACAGCTATTTGCAGATGGTTGTCACCAATCTGCTAAAGTAGTTGCTCTAGTTTGCTAGGGCCCTGGGCCATGTGGCCTCACATTAGCATTTTGTTGGTGTTTCAGAGACCTTGCTTCTGGACTTGTGCACAACAGTTCGACAGAAGTGCAGAGCTAGACTTTTGCCAAATTCCATTACTTCCTTTCTCTTGAATGCCATAACTTTTAGGTCCTATTACCCTTGTACCTTTCCATCTCACCCTATGTCATTGTTATATATGTATTTAGTTGAGTTTGTGCCTGATTAAAGGATAGTCAAGTTGAAAACATCTTTTGTCATTTGAACTTTAAAATTCAAATGAAAGGAATTCTGGAGTGCATTTTATTGATGCTACAATGCTAAGAAAATTCAAATACCTTTCTGTAAACGATATTTTGTCATTTATATGACATAACCTACCAAGTCTTCTTACTGTGTTCTTTTTTGGTGGGGTAGAGAGAAAGAAAGTCTATAATTCACACTGTTTGTCAGTAGAGGACTCCAATAAAATGTTGGAATAAACAAAGTAGGTAGAAAATATTACCACCTTTCCTCTCCTCTGAAAACTATTTAAACGTGCTGCCATTTAAATTAATAGTAAACTGAATTTTTGAATGTGCAGTTGTATGTAGTGTTCCTTTCAAAGCAGAAGCAGTATATTTTATAAAAGCAACAGCTGCAATTTTAAAAGATTCTGTGAGGTTTTGTCTAGTGCGGCACCTAGGCTGTTCAGCTTTTTCACTTTTCTTGTGTAGAATTTGACAGCTGTTGGAAAGCTACTTTTAGCCTTATGTACATTTTATTTTGAAGGAACTCAAATCATTAAAATATGTTACTAAATTGCATGCATAGAATTGACTTAGATTCTTTTATTGTTGTTGAATTTTTGTTGTTGAATATGGTTGACTTTTTTTTGCTGACAATCCCTGGCATTTATTACCATGTTCTCTTGAAGCTGATCAATCTTTTTCTTTTTATTTCAACAGCTTGATCAAGTTGTCCGTCAGAGAAATCTGCATAGTTTGGAACTTTTTCTCTCATGTGCACAGAAACAGTTAAGTGTTTTATTAAAGGAAGAGCCAGCCACTACAGAGGAAATCGGAGACTAACTTTCCCAGTACCACTGATACAGCGTGATTCATGAAGCTGCAAATCTCAACCTAGCAAATGACAAATATATTCTCATCTTTTGGGATTGATTCAAGATTGAACTGAAACTACTCTTGATAGAAGTGTTTGTGGATTATATTCTTTTATTTATTTATTTTATTCTGATTATCAGGTTGCAAATATGGGAGGGAAAAAAGTCGCTGGAAAAAATTGTTGTTATTTATGATTTTTCTTTTGTTCTGTTTTCTAGCAGCCCATGATGGAAGTTCTAGATAACTGCAGCAATGATTTATTCCCTGTTATGTCTGTTTTAAATTTAGTATTATGTGTGTAATTTATCAGTGATTTTGATATTTTCAACATTAGAAAAAAACCATTTAATTGAATATAGATACAAATCCATCTTAAAACCAAGTGCATTGCCTCAGTTGAGCCTGAGGAGCTTATTTCTTACTACTTTTGATGTATAACAGAGGAATCGGTACTGAAACATAGAAGTGTTGACAGGCATTTCTTTAGTCATTTATAAACAACTCCAGCTCTAGTAATATAAAAGTTTTAAAACTAAATGATGCATCTTTTTCGAGTAGTACAAATTTCCATAGCCAATGTATAGTATGTATTTTAT
Source organism: Eurystomus gularis (assembly GCA_013400335.1). Taxonomy (NCBI): domain Eukaryota; kingdom Metazoa; phylum Chordata; class Aves; order Coraciiformes; family Coraciidae; genus Eurystomus; species Eurystomus gularis. The sequence goes on from VZZY01019350.1 coordinate 19,177, forward strand.
TTCTGTTTTTCAGAGCTAGTTTGATTCCAAAAGTCATTTTCTCATGAAAGTACAATTTATACGACTAACCTCAGTTTCAGGAAGATGTATGTAATTATGTGGAGACTGATACTGCACTGCCTCAGTGGAATTTCTGACAGAATAAGGAGTGCAGCTTGTTGACCTCAAATGCCCTTCCTAAGCCCGTTGAAGGAAGTAGAAAAACTCCCCACTGACATTATTGAACTTTGGATCAAGTCATAGGTCTTTCTAGTCTTGCTAACGGCAGCATGGAGGGGAATTTCTGTGCCTATACTCTATTGATTGTAGATTTGGGGCCTTAGTTATAAAACAATTCTGAATGAAATAAGGAAAAAGAAATGTTCATGCTTAGGAATGTAAATAAAAGGAGGATGATATCTCTTACGGTGAGTTGTGATTCAATGGGGGATTTATGGGCATTTCTTAGTGTGATTCTTGTTATTCGGTGGTGGTTGGGTTTTTATGTTTGGCTATTTTTTGCATCAGCAGTCACTTTTCATAAATTGCTTTTATATAGCAATAAGGAAATGTTGAATGGTTGCATATGTATCTGGCAGTATGAAACGCATTGAAGAAAGGTTAGGTTTTTATTTAAATCTTTTTTCTGTGCTTATTTTCATAATCAAAAGCAAAGGTTTTGTCTTCTGTATGCAAAGGTTCACTGAAGAATTAAGTAATGCTGGTTTTAATAGATGATGATCTGAAGTGCTGGGGCCTGAGTTGTGGGCCCCAAGTTGGAGTTGACCTGTGAATGAGTCACAACCTAGCAGAATGTTTTGTTTTTCTTAGTGGCTTCATGTTCCAGAGGCAGAACCTGGCCCACTTGTGTCTCTGCCCTCACTCAGGTTGTTGTGGTTGGGGTGGTGGGTGAGACTGGGATTATATCAACCAGGAACTAATTAATCAGAGGAGCTTCCTGTTGGGTGTGGCTTCTGTTTGGGCTGGTTGCATCTTGCTGAGCTCTCTTGGTGGTGTCCTTCCATGTGAAGGACTACCGAGAGAGCCATCTCTGTTTCTTGTGTCCAGTAGATGATGCTGGTACCACAGTGGGCAGTGGAGGAGCTGGGCCCACAGGAACCTATGGCAGGACTGTCTGAAAGAAGACTTCTGAGGGGTTGTTGCTGAGTTCAGCATTGGCCTGTGTGATCAGGCAACTGATGGCAGCATAAAATGATGATGGCTGAATCAGCACAACATGATCTCACCTTACAAATAGATGAAAATGCAGTCTTCTTTTTGATATTTCTTGATTGACTGATCAGTTTCCATTTGTTCTGGCAGACAAAAAAAATAGTTTATTGTTAATTAGTTGCATATTTATTTCTCATTCCTAAGCCAGTGAAATTCTTGTCTTTGTCAACTGCACCAAAGATGACAGAGATGTCTATGTGGCATTATTTGGAAAGTAGAGGCAGTATAAAATGAAATTGATTGTCTAGTGCTGTCTCACAATCTATGTTTAAATGTGGAAATGTGGCATGAACAGATTCCTGTGTCAACTTTAGCATTCTTATTTTTACTTCTAGGCCTGTCCATGGAATCGTATTCCTTTTTACTAAAGACCTCAAAGCGTTCCCCATCAAAGCCAGAGCTTTAGTGGTATATCAGCATTCTCCTACTAAAGAGTTTTGTATTCTGAATTGCAACAATATTGTCCTGGTTTGGCCAGGACAGGGTTAATTTTCAGCAGGAGTTGGGGGGTAGCCACAGCTGGGCTATTCCATACCATGCTGACATCATGCCCCCAGTGCTGGTTCTGCAAGGTGGGATGCGGGTGATGGGTGCGCTTGGGTCCGGGTCCACTCCGCCTTGTCTGTGTGCTCAGTATCGCTTGTTTTGTACCTTGTTTTGCTCACTGCTGTTATTGCTGTTGTTGTTCTGATTGTTTCTTGTGTGTTATTGTATTAAATTCTCCTTATCTCACTCTCAGGCTTTGTGCTCTCCTTTTTTTTTCCCCTCCCACCCAGTGGTGAGGGGGCAGCGGCACATGGTGCTCAGGCCCCGGCAGGGACTAAACCACCACAAATATGTAAAAGAACTTGTTGGAGCATCTTATGATTGGAGTCAGTAAGATTTCACTGGCACCTATGGTGTACCTGTTGGGATTGTCAGAGAGAACTGTATGTATTTTTTTCTTAACTTTGACAGTTTTAGTCCACTAATCTTTCTCTCTGCCCTACGACCAAAACGATAGAATTAGACCACAGACATACAAAATCAGATTGGGATCTTGGATTGTGTTCAAAACTCCAAGTCTCAAGGAATAAATTTAGTTATCCAGCAGAAAAAGACCTATCCAGGATGTAAGCTTTGGAGTATGCAGTAACCTTCATCTTCTCCACATTGCATCCAAAGCTTTAAAGCTTAGTTTTATTTTTCATTTTTTCTGCCTAAACCATAGAAGGATACAGTTTGTGGAAATGTGGGAGGAGGGAAGGCAGGGAGAAGTTTGTAAAACCCAGTCTAGCTCCTAGAAGGTGATACCACTTTTTTTTTTTCATACATACAGACTGAAGAATGACATATGAAAGAAAATCACATGTTCAAGGCCTACAGGATAGAACTTTGTCTGTCTCTGAGGCATGGCTGCTAGTGTAACAATTTTGGCAAGACTCATATGTAATGAGAGGAACAAGAAACCCCAGACCTAATCCTTATAATCAAAAATGCAAGAACTGAAATGTACAAGGTAGTGATTCTACAGACTAGAACATCACCAAACTCATATAATATATATGCTATACATATATGATTATGTACTTTATATTAGACATAAACCATAAATATTGTTATGTGGAGTTGTATTTTAAATAAACGGTTCTGTGCATTAAAAATTACCTAAAATACGGGGTAACAGTGGATCCAAAGTACATAACAGTGTCTTTCGTTGGTGTCAGTCATGCCCATTCTATTTTAACACTCCTACCTGATGGTCTAGAACAGAAAAGATCAGAACAGTGGGATATGTAACTAATAATTTACTAAGTTAGTACTGAATATTGTGATATCATACAGTTCTACATATTTGTGTTATATTTCTGGATGTTTCTGTTGGCTCCCTGTTTGCTTCCATTAACAGAATTCTAGATAAGCTCTGAGACTGTGTGTGTAAGAGTTATTAACAAAAAAGAAACAATTTGCCACACACTGTTTGTATGTTGTCTACAGTTAAAATATGGGAATATTTAAATTTTTCCTTGTTCTCAAGGCAAAAATAATCTCATTGACAAATGACACTTCAGTTCCTTGAAGCATTGAATTCCTTCACTCCATTATAAGAAGGCAGAACAAAGAAAAAGCAGTAGTCATTCCAGAGGCTGATTGCATTTTGAGATTTTTGTGTGTCTTTACATTGGCATCTGATCAAAAGTTGCCTCATGTCCTGCCAGCTCAGTAAATGGCGATGTTAATTCCTGACTGTCTGAAATGATCCGTGCAGACATGACCTTAAAGAGCCTAATTCCTGTTCACAGTGAAATTCCCCTGTAGCATTCTAGACACTTCTCTTCCACTGTGTATTTTCTATGTCCACAGATTTGAGTTTACAGATTTCTCTTCAACCCTTGGATGGAGGGAATATGTGATAACTTTTCATCTTGTTTCCTAGCAGGAAATAGCCACTGAGAAAAACTGTTCATCAAGGGGACAGGTATAATTTATGCTCACTTTCAGATCCTATACAGTGTCAGTGCCGTTATCACATGGGCTTAGTACAAATGTAAAATGAGCTGGATTAGGTCATACCCAATGCCATCTAGATACCACATGGGTAGATGTTATAGCATAGAGCACAACATGGTCTAACTAGCCATTTACATCTTCTTGCCTCCCCAGCTGTATTGCAGCCTACGCTGAGCTACCCAAAATATATCATTTCCTTTAACTAGTTTAGGTTCTGCAACCTGTTGCAGGAGTGACTAACTTGGAGATGAGATAGTCTTGAAAACTTTTACGTGGCCATTCTGAATACTGTATGGAAAGACGTTGTAACATCTGTGACATTCCTTTTTCATCAATGGATTATAAATGTGCCCAAGAAACATTAATCTGGAAAACACGTTTTACATGGATATAATTTGGGCCTTCAATTCAGTGTGCTTGCAGGAGATGATGAAACAAATATTTTCTTTCTGTGATCTGCCCAAGAATATTGTTCTAAGGCTTCAAGAATTGATGGCTTATCTGCTAGTATAGCTTAAGCACAGTTTTATTTATTAATTTTTAAGCCTGCATAAAACTAATAATTCTGCTGCTGAATCAGGGTCACATTTGAACAGTTGAACATCATGGGGAAACCATCTGAGTTGCACTCTCTTTGGCTCCAGTTTTGTATTTGCCTTTGAAAGTGTATGCTTCATTAGCCAAAGGAAAGCACTGAGGTGTGTAGACTTCTCATTGTAGACATTACCTAAGCAGTTCACTTGCCATGATGAGATATTAGCTAAAAACATACTCATCAAGCTCCCTCATACATGGAGCAAAAGGTCAGTCTTGCTTTATGCCATTTGCCACATGCCACATGGTAGGTTGTGGTGTTTACATTTCTGTGGGATGCATTGCTAGCATTATATTATAAAGACCCATAGAACTGTCCTGAAAGGGATGAGAGTCAACTGTGGGTGCTGATGACAAGCAGCACAAAATAAGGATTATTAGTTTTTTTGATTGATCTTGGTTATTGCATAGCATGTATTTTTAACTTGTATCACCTTTCAGTGATGTATTGTTCCTGTGATAATAATAATTATTATCCTATGATAAGAACAATAATAATAATTTCCTGTGATAGGTGTGGTATCAGTATTTTATCCACATCTTACATGCTGTGTAATTATAACAATTTTGATATGCGTCAGAGATTCACGTTCGTTTATATTGCCTGTAATTCCTCACATTTCAGACGTACAAACCCAACATTTTTTAGATGCTTTCCATTGTCTGGCATGGATAATACGATACACAAAGAAAGTATTGTTGAATAAACACTCAGATGACTCTGCTTTTTTCAGAAGGCATTTTTAAACAGTTTGACAGTGAACGCTAATTTTAAAATGAGGTGTTTATTAATCTATGCATCCTAATAATACAATTATCAGCAAAATGCTACAAATCCCTCTTTTTTTTTCAGATCTGGTAATAAATCTGTATCAATAGAAAAGATCACCATCAGACGGCAAGTCATTGACATTCATTCTCTTTTGTCAACTTAATATATTTTGTCTTCATATAAAAGCTAGAGAGATTTGTACCTCTCTGAGTTTAAAAAGAAGCTTATCTTAACTGATCCCCTCTACAGGCAGGAGGCCCTTTAGCCAATGGAGAAACAAAATTGGTTTTCCTGAGCGAACTCTGAAGGGTGTTTCAGTTCTTGTACTATTACCAAATTAGGGCAATCTGTTAAGACTGCACGTCTATCTTCCTGCATAAATTTTCTGAAAGATAGCTGGTCATGATTCTACGTGGCCAATCTCTATTTTGGTGGCAGTAATTTTAAAAACTCCATTATTTAAACATCCTGCTCTTTTATTGTGACCATAGATTACATATTTAAGGGGTGATTGTGAGGCTCTAGCTCCCAGGATGTCAACAGGAATTCTGCTGTTAGTTATTTCCAGCTCAAAATTTCATCCTTCCTGACATTTTTTTTGCAGTTGCAGCTACAATGAACATAACACACACAGCTTTGTCTTTGTCTGGTTCTGGAAATGTACTGAGAAGTTATTTCAAGAGCAGATTTCATGATCAGTTCTGTCCTGGTTCGGCCAGGACAGGGTTAATTTTGTGCAGCCAGGCTATTCCATACCATGCTGACATCATGGCCCGGGGCCAGTTCCAGTTCTGTGGTGTGACTCACGTGCATGCGTGACCGGTCCACTCTGCTCCGTCTGTTTGTCCACACGGTATTGCTTATTTTGTACATTGTTTTTCTCACTGTTGTTATTGCTGTTGTTACTGCGACTGTTTCTTATGTGTCACTGTATTAAACTCTCCTTATCTCAACTCAAAAAGCATTCTCAGGCAATCCTGCTTTTTCCCTTTGTCCGAGTCAGGATGCAGCAGCAGCAGCCATGTGGCTTGGCTGCTGGCAGGGACTGAACCCCCACAGCTTTACTAAACCACCACAAGTTCTTTGAAGACAATGTCACCGTTTGTTCTGTTCCTGGTATAGTGGGAAAGGGGAATAAGCTATTGGTTGAGACTTGAGGTGGTATTTGTGTCTCTCTTACTATACTACTGCTTAAGAAGAATGTATTTTCATATTCTTATTGAAATAAGTTGCTTCTCCCTTTGTACATCAGAACAAGTAACAACTCTATTATTCTGTATTGAAATGCCTAGAAAAAAATACATTTGTTTATATCGACAAAATCACTATCACAAAGATATAAATCAGTCCATTTTAGTATCAAGCTTGACAGTAGTGGAAACGTGAAGGTAAATGTAAGATGCTACTATTTGTAATATATCCCTTTGACTACTAGTTTTACTTTACAAAGAAAATGGGGTCATTGTAAAATGTTCTATCTCCTGCAAATTCAACTGACTGATGTTTACAGCTGGATAGTAGTTTGATAAAAAGCTGGATGAATCTTAAGTCTGTCAGGGTTAAATAATCCTGCACATGAAAATATCTTGCTTTTTTTATGAATTATTATTAGAATGAGTGAAAATCTGTCCTGGAATGTCAGTGGCCAGGGATTTCAGCAGTTTCCTGAATACAACAGAAATTCATTTGGTCTGTTTGAAACAATAACTTTGAATTGCAAAGTATGATTATTTTAGAAAGCTGTGCATACACAATTTTTCAACTGGTGACTTCAAGGGTTTTTTGCTTGTTTTTCACATGTACCTTGCCCTTGGGCAAAAGGAACAGCCTTTTCATAAATGCTTGTGAGCATGAGCTGAAACAAAAGGAGGAGTTGTAAGATAGGTGGGATTTTATTTTCATAGAATCATAGAATTGTCAGGGTTGGAAGTGACCTCAAAGATCATCTAGTTCCAAACCCCCTGCCATAAGAAGGGACACCTCCCACTAGATCAGGTTGCTTATAGCCCCATCCAGCCTGGCCTTAAAAACCTCCAGGGATGGGGCTTCCACCACCTCTCTGGGCAACCTGTTCCAGTGTCTCACCACCCTCATCATGAAGAACTTCTTCCAGATGTCTAATCTGAATCTACCCACCTCTAGGTTTGATCCATTCCCCCTAGTGCTACCATTGCTCGACATCCTAAAAAGTCCCTCACCAGCTTTCATGTAGGCCCCCTTAAGATACTGGAAGGCCACAATAAGGTCTCCTTGGAGTCTTCCCTTCTCCAGACTGGATAACCCCAACTCTCTCAGTCTGTCTTCATAGGAGAGGTGCACTGATCATCCTTGTGGTCCTTCTTTGGACACGTTCCAGCATGTCCATATCTTTCTTGTAACAGGGGCTCCAGAACTGGACACAGTACTCCAGGTGGGGTCTCACAAGAGTGGAGTAGAGGGGGAGAATCACCTCCCTCGACTTGCTGGCCACGCTTCTCTTGATGCAGCCCAGGATACGATTGGATTTCTGGGCTGCAAGTGTACACTGATGGCTCATGTTGAGCTTCTCGTCCACTAGTACCCCCAAGTCCTTTTCTTCAGGGCTGCTCTCAAGCCAGTCACAGTCCAGCCTATATCAATGCTTGGGATTGCCCTGACCCAGATGCAGGACCTTGCACTTGGTCTTGTTGAACTTCATGAGGGTGGCATAGGCCCACCTCTCCAGCCTGTCAAGGTCCCTCTGGATGGCATCCCTTCCCTCCAGTGTGTCAGCCACATCACACAGCTTGGTGTCATCGACAGTGCACTCAATGCCACTGTCCATGTCGCTGACAAAGATGTTAAACAAGACCAGTCCCAGTACTGATCCTTGAGGGACTCTACTTGTCACTGGCCTCCACTTGGACATGGACCCATTGACAGCCACTCTTTGGGTGCAGCCATCAAGCCAGTTCTTTATCCGTTGAGTTGTCCATCCATCAAACCCCTATTTTACTAGCTTGGAGACCAGGATGTCATGTGGGACAGTGTCAAAGGCTTTGCTCAGGTCCAGGTAAATTACGTCACTTGCTCTTCCCTTGTCTGTTGATGTTGTGACCTTCTCATAGAATGCCACCAGGTTTGTGAGGCACAATTCGCCCTTGGTGAAGCCATGTTGATTGTACCAAATCAACTCTTTGTTATTCTTCTGCCTCAGCAGTGCCTCCAGGAGGATCTGCTCCATGATCTTACTGGGCACAGAGGAGAGACTGACTGGCCTATAGTTCCCTGGTTCTTCCTTCTTTCCCGTTTTGAAAATGGGGGTTATGTTTCCCCTTTTTTCTTCCAAAAATTCGTCAAAGAACAACTGAGTTGAAGGACAGGTTGACATGGTTATCCTTCACTGTATCTAGGAAAGATCCAAAGGGGTGGTTGATTGGTTTATTGTGTGCTGAGGCCAAATGTTACTACCTACTCTGATACCTAAGCATCCAGAAGTGCTTGCTGGTTTTCACAGATCAGTCATATAGCACAACTGTCTTTACCAATTAGACATTCTAATCATATTTTTCCTGTCAGTTAAGCTTCAATAAATCAAACCAGTAAGTGGATTTAAGTTTTTATGTGCCTTGTATACTGTTGGTGTTTTCAATTACAATTGCCTCCAGAGCAAAGCTCAGAAATGTCAATTAACAACTTTAAAAAAGGTTTTCTACATTCTGAGTGGATTCACTCTTTCTAGACTTTTTGTTGTTGAGCTCAGTGAAATAGATACTGTTTTCCTTTAAAGATAACAAAACCGGAATGCCAAATTTGCTTAGTTGTACTAATTAAGAAAGCCTGTTGGCCAGTAATGATTTTTATAGTGCTCTGAAAAATACATATTGTTATGAGAGTCCAGAAATCATCCAGAACAGATGTATTATTTGCTGACTTGCAAGTTGAAGTTTATTAGTGCATTTTAATCCTGCTGCTAATTGACGAGGCCAGGATTTTGTTTCTAGCTAATGTCATGCCTTCTTGACAATGGATATTTAAGGGAAAATCTCCTCTACCAGCCTCAAAAAGGCCTCTTTGACAAGGAGACAGAAACACTGAAAAGCATTCCAGCCTGGAATCCAGCTGGGAACATGGTGCTTCCATCCAAAGACATCATCCTGCCGATTTCACTCACCAAATCTATCAGCTTACTCAAAAATTACAGGAAGAGCTCCCCCACTTACATAGAATGTAATGTGTTCCGAGTCCTAGAGGGAAATGTTTTATCATACTTTCACAGTGATGACACATCTTGTGCTTAGCAGTGGTTCCTGACATGCTGTGCTACAGTATGGGCCTTCTAATGTTGAATTTTACATAGCTGCCTGTTGTGCATTGTATTAAAGACATTTCAGATACTGTACAGAAAGGAAACTGACTGTGTGAAAAGGTCTTGAATTTTATTTTCTGTTTCATTAGTGAAAACCACTGGTATGTCTTTGCATAGAGATTTAGGAAGATTTTCAGCATTCTTTTAATGAAAGATATTGTATGTATCTCACAGTGTGTCTTCAAGCAAGAGGCTGGCGCCCTTAGCACCTAGAATTAGCTGAAGAGACAGAATTACTTAGAAGACTGGTTATGATCCTCCTCCTCAGGTTTAGGAAATTGTTTCTTTTCAAAGGCAAGTTGGATTACCCCTAAAGCATGTGAAACATGTACTGTTAAAAAGAACACATAATAAAACCACTTCAAGATTCACACAAAGGATACAGTGAAGTAGGCTCCTTCCTTTCCTTATGGAAGTCCTCTTATAGCCTGATCCATAAGAGTTAGCGAAACAAAGGCCTTTGCTCACCTTTTCATAGGCAGATATAATGCCATCCGTATATACCACACTTCTCCTCCCTTCATGCTTTCCCACGCCACATTGTCCCAGACTCCTACAAACCAGGAACAGGATGCTAGCGAGGTACTGGTTTGTACCTGCAGATGAGATAAATATTAGTTATTGTCATCACTACCAAGCTATGGTCACTTTTTTTACTAGCATGCATCAGCATATCTTGCAGAAATGACATCACCTATTGTGGTGGTTTAGTCCCTGCTGGGGCCTGAACACCACATGCTGCTGCCCTGCCACCGCTGGGTGCGGGAAGGGAAAGCACAAAGCCCAGGATTGAGATAAGGAGAACTTAATACGATAACACACAAGAAACAATCAGAACAACAACAGCAATAACAACAGTTAGCAAAACAAGGCACAAAACAAGCGATACTGAGTGAATAAACGAGCAGACCTGGACCCGAGCATGCCCCCTCACCTGGCGTTGCATGGCACAGAACCAGCACTGGGGGCATGAGGTCAGCATGGTATGGAATAGCAGGGTTGTGACTCCCCCTCACCTCCTGCTGAAAATTAACCCTGCCCTGCCCAAACCAGGACACCTGTCATTGAGCTTTAGGTTCAGCTTTGGTAGAGAGGTGACATATGCAGTTCTTTTGACATGTTTGAGGAATTGGCTACTTTCTACCTTTTGGTTTGCCTCTCATTAAATGGCCACTAAACCAGTGTCCCAATATACATGCTTGACAATGCTATAAAATCCCTAAATAATCAAACGTTCTCATCAAATCTTCCAAGATCTTCATATATTTTTGAAAGTCATGGAGTGTTTGTTTAGTCACATTAATAATAAATAACTATGTTGTTTGATGTCTTACAGTTTGGAACTCCTTAACATTCAGGCTTTCCCCTGGAAATGCAAGTGCTAGAAAGCCTTTTTTCATCTTTATGAGATCTAAGGGGATTTACAGGATCCCAGGAGGTAAGGTATTTAGAAAAACATCAAATATTGTAAACTTTTTGATAAAATCACCAGGGGAGCAGTCGTGGCTGCAATGGGTCAGTGGCTCACCTGAGAGAGGGTTTCGCACTTCTGCCCTTCTTCTTTCGTCCTGCTGTTAACTTCAGTTACATGGTCATTACTTCACTTGCACCTCTGGGTGAGGGTTTGGGGTTAGTTCTAAGGCTGGCTTTACACTAGTGCTGTCTTCATTTGTGATCTTACAGTCTTCTGTTACTAATGAGAAAACATAAACATTGTAGAATTCTGTCAGGTTGTACTACATTGCATAACCTCAAAACTCTTAACAAACATTTTGTTTAGATTATTCAGGAGGAATAATCCTTCTTTCCTTCCTTGAACAAATATCACTGCTGTAGGGTATGCTAGAAAACAGAGGGACTTCATTTTGTGTAAAAAACTGTAAATCCCAGTGCAATCTGAGTTGATAGGCTGCTTCTGATAACAGTTACTGGAGCAGTAGTCTCTGTGTTTAAAGAGAGAATTGAGTTCTCACTAGCTCTTGTTGACAGTCTACCACAAACATGAATAAAATAATGCAGACTCTGAATTAATCAATCCCACATTATTGGGCTTTTTTACATACCAAACTGACAGGCTTCTGGGCAGCTTGGATACAAATAAGTCAAAAATGTGGAAATCAACAGCTGCTCCATGTGTCAAATTTCTATTGATGATCCTGTTTACAGGAAAGTTTCTTCACATTAGAAAGTCCATGTTTTACCTCATTCCAATACACAACAAAACATCAGAAAATATGCAGAGCTGATATGGTCAAAACATATATTTGCAGCAACTGTGACTTAAATCTCGACAATTGTATTTTAAATATGATTGCCAACAATTAGAGGGGAGCTTGGTACTGCTAAGGAAAGCTAGTAATTCTTCTCCCTGTTGATTATCCTGTGGATATATCTAAACTAAGGTTAAAAAAAAAGAACAGAAATAAAAGTCACTAGTCACAGTTCTCAGAGATAGAAATTTTTTAAGCATATTGGATCCTCATGGAAGTTCATTCAAGCAAAGACAATGCAATAGACTCTGACGCATCAGAGCATGCTGAATATAGTGTCTTTCCCTCAATTCACTGGAAAACTGGTTCTCATTGTACAAATCAAGACCAAAAGGCAGCTTGTGTCTGTGAACAGTAAAAAGGGGAAAATCTGGGGAAGAATAATGATCCGTCAGCATCGTAAGAAGTTCTTATTTAGTGATGTTTGACAGGTAAGACACTGCAAATTAATAAAGTGCCACACTAGAGAATCATTATTACTGTAATATCAAAAAGCTCTACTGCTATGCACTTCCCAAAGACAACAGCATTGTAGAGAGGAGAGGAAGGTGAAGCAAATGGCCCATCATCATTAACAATCTTACAGAGACATTAAAAAAGGAAATAAACTTGCTCTGAGCAATCAGCTTTTCAGTGTCTCCTGGAAAGGCCTGTCTTCACCGCTTCTAGATCAGACCATGGACTGGCGTGCTAATTCTGAGCCCTGTGAATTTTACACGAGGTCCACTCATTTCAAAGTTAATTCAGTTCCTCAGGGTTACCTGGTCGGCAAGGCAAAAAAGCAATGACTGCAAAGAATGGTCTTGAGTTATTAAGGTACAGGCTGCACTTTCACGGTTAATGAAAACTCTCGTTCATTTCCCACAAGAAACTAGTATCAAGCAGTCAAGAGAAATAAAAAGCATCAGAGAAAAAAATCTGCCTAGACATAAAGACAATCCAAAACTGATCAAATGGCACAGACCAAAACTGCAGTGAATGTGAAATAAAAATAGCAAGGTTAGACAATTGTAGCTAAGATAAGAAATATGCTGCTAGGCTTCCAGAAATAAAAAAAAAGTCCTCGATATTTTGCAATTCTGCAAATTCTCCTCAGTTTTGCAAATTCTCCTCAGTTGTAAATTCTTCTCAATTCTTTTAGCAACATCCAGAGAAGTAGATCAGTGAATCCACCTGCAGAAGATACAGCTGGTGATTTAGAAAAAAGGTGAACTTCCAGATGCTGGAACTTTGGGCTTTGTAATAACAGAGTAATAGTAAATGCATACTTTATTGAGTGTTGATGTCAAGGTTTTGGTAAAGAGAGGTCGCAGAAGTGACCTCTGTGAGGAGATGGCAGTGCTGCTTGGTAGGAGAGGTAATAGTAACAGCTTGTTAAGTGGATATACACTCTAGTCATGTCAACGGGGACAGAAAAACAATGCAGGTCATCCATAGGTCTTTCCTTATCTCACAATGTTATTACATTGTACACAATAGCATAAGAACAGGGGAAAAAGGGAGAAAGAGTGTAGTCTAGAGGAAGAGAGTGGTGTGCAGTGCCAGGGGTAAGGACTGATCTCAATAGGGAAGAAGTCCTTCCTAGGCACACATTTCCTTATGAGGGTCCTGGCAGTGCAAGTGAAGGGCAAAGAGAAAGTTGGGTGAACTCAGCTAATGTTGAGATACTCTGTGCTGAAGGTTAGAAGACTGGATGAGAGAAGGTAAGATAAGGGAATAGCAAAGCAGCTGACAAGAGAGGAGCGAGTAGCATTGAGAGCTGGAACCAGACAAGTCAACAAGGCAGAGACTGAACTAAACATGAGAGTGCAAGGGTGCAATGATGAAGATCACGAGCAGATATATCAGTGTGAGCAATGCTAAAAAGAATGAAAACGGTGGTTAGTGAGGGAAAGTCTTGACAAGACTAATCAGAAAGAAAAACAAACAGTGACCATTCAGAAGTAGAGCTAGGGTTGGGATGGGGCAGGGAGGCAGGGGACCAGGAGGGGAGGATGAACTTCTGTGTAATATTTGCTTCCACACATGCACTATTAAAGTTGGAGAGTGGTGCTGAAAGAGATTTAAATAGAGTTGATTTCCTGAGCTTGTAATGAGTCCATGCACTTTTGGTTTGGCTGAATTTTTTTCCATTTTTTGTTTCTCTATTTTGTTTCCACAGGAAGAGGTAATAACATTTTCAAAGTGACTGTAGCTCTGGTCCAAATCAGTTTTAAAATTCTAGTTTGGGAATGACAGGATCAAATTCTCACAAGCCTGAGGAGATTATGGCCCAGAAAAGATTAAGATATTTCTGCTGTCTTGATCTGGATCCATAAATTCTTTCCACTTCTGAGTTTGCTTTCCAACCAGTGCTGCTAAGGTGTATTTGAATCACAATATTAGACTCCAAGCAGTTGTTTTTCTATCTCCTTTGTCCTCTTCTCTCCTCCCATGTCCTAACCCCCACCACTCGCCAAAGTTTCACTCCCTCCTGTCTCTCTATCTTGCTGCCAAAAAAAAAGGAAAACAAAAACCTCACAGCTCACCCTCCTTTTTTTTTTTAATAAGATCAGATTTTGAGGTTTTGACTCATGTCTATATGAGGTAAAAACCACTCAGCTTTTTTTTCCCCAGTCTTAAACCTGGTGTTGCTTTGGGTTTGTGGTAAAAAGGAGATTAATGTCCTTGTGTATTCCCAATAACAAATATGTTCTTTTTCTTTTGCATTCAGTTTTTGCATTGATTCTGCAGAATCACACAGCATGCTGGGCTAGATTGATAGCTGGTCTTAAGCCAACATGTTTTTTTCCTATGTTCTTAAGTGTTCCTGCTGACTTCTGTTTTCTGATGTGTTTTTGGATTGCCATGGTATGATGCTGTCAAACAGAAATTTAATTGTCTGTTTTATTTTTTTTTCATCTACTGTCAAAATACTTCAGAAGGTGGCCCTTAGCTTTAAAGGCAGGAAGCACAAATATACACACGTATAAGAGATACACATTTATCCATCACAGATGTTGTCACATTTAGCTAATCATGCAGTCCATTTAGGAAGCTGTAGTTGAAGGCTGGGGAGGAGTTTTGCAAAACAAAGCTTGACTGCAGAGTCGCTTGAGCAGTGACTCACTGAGTAGTCATTGTAAACAGATTAATTTTTGCCTCAGTTTACTGCACTGTAAAAATAAAGCGTCATTAAAGTGTTCAGAAGCTGAAACAGTATTCTGAGAACATACTGAGGAGCTTTCTACTGCAAGCTACCATTGATAAGCATCATGTTGACTGTATCTCCCCTGAGAAATAAACAAATTTGTATTTGGAAAGCTGCCATTCCCGGCAGCAATGCACTCAGAACATTCCTCCTTCTCTACCATCTCAGTTTGTTTGTAAGGGACTTTTTGGTTGTTTTCTTTACATTGGAAAATGTGAAACACAAAACAAGCATGAAGCAAAAAAAATTGTTAATGAGCACTAAGAAAAGTAAAACTGTCAGGATCTTTTTTAGGAAACATTTCCTTCAAAAAAAAATCTGTGCCTTCTTTTGATGGAGGAAGGTAAAAAGAAAGGAGTTTGGGAGGGCAGGGGGTGTAGGTTGTATGTGGATGTAATGATTAAACGTTAGGTTTGTGCCTTTGTTTTTGGCCTGCTAGGAGCTATGTACCATGGTGATACATAAACAAGAAGTGACCAATTATTCATGTGAAAAGAGGTTTCATGAATCACAGGAAAACAGTAAATTATGTGGAAAAGCACATTTCACACTCTTTTCAGAATATAACTATGACAACATGGAATTGCTATAATAACTATGTATATTGGTTTTAATAAGATTTGGGGGTGAGTAGGCGGACGGGTTCTGATAGTACTGGGTGATTTGCAACAAGCCCTTTCTTCTCTTTTTCAGGAGCAAAAGAGCCTACTTTAGCTGCCTGCTCCAGTATGGCTCATTAAAGTGTGGGCCAAGTGTGTAAACAAAATCCTGGCAGAACTGGCAAGGCTGCAAGAAGGTCAAGCCCTGTAGGTTGTGTTGTTTGTAGCAAAAGCTCTAGCAGAACACCAAGGGAATGGTGGGTGCAGTGCCACAAGTTACCTGAAGACAAAATAACTATTTAAGCAGTCTAGCATCTCTGTCCAAGGAGTGAGATTTGCTTCTTTGGTTGTATGTTGTAAGGGAGGATTTTTTCCAAGTACAGAGGAGGAATCTACTCCTAATAGACAACTATCGTTGCATGGGTTATTCCTTGCTTGAGGGACCTGAGTTCCAACCTCCTGCACTGAAAGTCCGTTGGCATAAACACCCTACCACACTTTTGGCCTGATCTTGCAATTGGCCCTACCTGAGGACAGATTTGTGCTCAAGTAGAGTCCATTTGACTTCAACTCAGACTCTAAAGGGTTACATATAGCTATGAGGCAGCAGGTAAATGCTTTTCCTTCTACTTTTAATGAAATCATGTCAATCAAGTTACATATATGCCTTCACTGTCCAGGGCTGCTTGGCTTCATGATCTGCTACAAAAATCCAACATCTGTTTCATTGCGTGTATACATCTAGCTAGTAATAACAGGTAGCCTCACCAAAATGTGCAACTACTCCAGCAGTGTTAGAACTGTTTGATTCTTAGGCCATTGCCGGTTTAGTGTTAGATTAGCCACTGAGATTGCTTTGCCTACCTGAAACACTTTGTTACAGAATGCAGTGTCTGAGGAGCATTACATATCTGCCACTTGAAAAGCCAGGCAGCAATGATTCTGAAGTTGTCATGATTCTGAGAGTGTCACTCCACTGACTTGATGAGAAAAACCAGATACCCCATAGCAAGGGCTCTAATGATACCTTTCCATTAACATCTAGAATCCATAAGAATGAGGTCAGAATGGACACAGAAGATGTAAGACTTGAACCCTATCACTTGACATAAATTGTCAAAGAGAAAAGGAACTATTTCAGTCTTAAATCAGAATGTTAAGAATCAGTAACACACAGTTACTGTGAGGGAGCCTCTCACAATGAAAAATTCATGTGCAGAGATGAAGGCATAGAGAACTATGTGCAGATAGGATACTCAGAAAACAGATAAAGTACAAGGGTCCTGCTTTCAGCCTGCCTTCAGAGGCTGCGCTTCTTCCTCATTCTCTGTGCATTGGATGGCTAGCCATGGTTTTGAATAGCAAGGATAAAATTTCCTCCTATCAAAGGAAATTAAGTGAGTGTTCTCATTGATTTTGTTTTATAGTGGCTTTGTCCAGCATGAAATGATGGTACAGGGTGCAGGTGACTAGACTAAAAAATCAGTCCTGTGACATGGCCTCTTTTGAGCTGAGAGTGGGTGACGAGAAAGATTGAGAGGAGAAGCTGGCTTGTGCTGGAGGGGAAGATTGGTGCTGGCAATTATGTCACAAATAGAGTGAAAAAGAGCCAAGGTGCCCACCAGGCTGCACTTTACTTTTTGTTCTTTACCACCATTCATCAGGTGCCACGTCACATTTAATATTTTCCATCTGCTTTGGGCCAATATGGTCTGGTACTGCTCAACAGCAGAAACCTGTTGATTCTGGACTGCTAACTACTACTGGCTGGCACATGAAACTGTAGGGTGACTTAACTGTGGTGGAAGACAGACAGAATTGTTTCCAATGTACACCTAAGGAGGCCCTCAGTAAAGCAAACATTGATTTTGGAGAAGAGTTTTTTATTTTTTTTACCTGTCTGCTGCCAGCAGGCTGTAAATAGGATCCCTATATTTTTCCTTGTTGATACTAACCCACATTGGAGCTCATCAGCAACCTTTAAGCCAATAGAAGTTGCTGAGCATCGCTAGAAGCCACACACACCTCGGAACAGATGAGGTCCGTACCAGTTGTCACAGACCAGTTACAAGAAGTGAAAGCACTGCAGGCAACACTTCAGCCCATGGGTGGCCTGTGACTGCTGGTTCACTGAGTTCATCTTGCCTTCAAGGGCTAACTCCCACTATTATAAATCATATAGATATGAGTTTCTTCCTGGAGCAACTTGTTTGCTTTATTTATTTGGAAAATTTCAGTAACTGCACTCACCACAGCTTCTTTTTCTGCCACTGAACTTGCCATAACTGAGGCTCGCTCAAGAATGCTTGGTCTTAACAGTGTGTGATTTCCCCTCATGATTTCTGAACCACATACTGAATAGATGTGCTGGTAAAGTGTGGTAAACACATTTCCAGATAAACTAATGGTATCTCAGAAATTACCCACTTCTCTAGAGACAGAATGCTACAGATTTGAGGCACCCTCAGACTAAAAAAGACCTGGACATCCTGTCCTATTCCCCTCCTCCCGCAGTTTCAAGATCAGTGAAACATTTAGAACAGAAAACAATCTATTTTTAGTACAATCACACAGTCACTCTTGGTATTATTTATATTTAAATTAAAACCAGCTTTTAGGCCTTCAGCTACTCAGAATGCTAATGTTACTTAAGGGGGGGGGGGGAAGGCTTAAAATAGCTAGATAATTAATTTGAACCTGGCATCACACACTGAGAGGAAATAACAGCATGCTGTGATGGCTACTGACTTTAGAAGGTTGGTGGAAAAACAGTCAGATGTGCTATGCATTTATACAAAAGTGGCTACCTGGGCATAGTTTATAGAAGTCACATGTAATCTTTGTGGCAAAGCAATAGTTAAAACATTGACTGGGCTGAGTCAAATGCCCAGCGGTGCCTGTTTGGAACATTTTCCTTTGAGTCACTTTGTTTGAAATGTAATAAATGGCTGGTCAATCTGTTGTTAAAGCCTCTGTAGTTGTTGCCTGGAATATTATTCCAAAATGTTTACTCCACAGAGGTGTCTCATGAGCGGTACCTCTTACTCATATCTGTCACTTTTTTAGGAGGGGTAATTTGAACTTGCTCTGTTTTTTTTGCTCACATCTCGCAGATGTTCAGACAAGCAGGGCTGTTTCCTTCAGTCTCCCCGTCACGTCCAAGGTGAATTCAGGGCTAGATTTAGAAGTGACTGAAGTGAGCAGAAAGACAAAAAAAAGTCAAGTATATTCACAATAAAATAAATATTTCCAGTACAACCAAAGGGTCTGTGAAAAAGTGCAAGGACCAATGTTTCTGCTGACTGGTCACAAGAAGGGGTCAGTGAAAGGTCCAGATCTATGGCAGGAGATGTTGTTATGGAAGCCAGTGAGTGAAGAGCATTGACATAATAATCCCTGATGATACTCCCAAAATCCCAGATTCATGAGGTGTAAGTATGTTTTAGTGTAGTTTTGGAAAAGTCTGGTATGTATCTGAGGCATGGGAGGCTCTATGTGATTTATGTCTTGCTATATCTTTACACAGCCTTCCAGGAACTTGGGACTGGTGTGTTTGCCCTAAAACTTCAGAGTGCATGTGCCATCAAATCCTTTTGGTAAGTGATGGTGAACTGTGGCTTGTGTTGGTGCACGATGCCTGTTTTGAACTGAGGAAGAGGAGAGCTGCAGCAGCATGGGAGGCATGAAGACCTGGGATGTTCTTTGACATACCCAGAGGTAGGTATCATCCTGAGTCAGGTGGCAGCTTCTGAGACTCCAATTCCTGCTGGAAAGACTAACAAACATGCCTCATGCCTGCTGGACAGGCTTTAGGACCGAAGAGTTAACTGTTGTCCTAGAAGACCTCTGTTATTTCTGCCATCAGAGGTTGGATTCATGGTCTGCTCTTCAATGCATGGTGCCGGGTCTTCCAGCTGTTTTGGGAAGAAGATTGAGACGTCTGCAAAGTTGTGCAGGGGTCTCTGAGGGAATGTACTACATTGGTCTTCCTTATGGCATAAATAGCACTTGGTTCTTCTGATTTCTTAGAAAGCTCCTCATCTTCATTCTTTCAAAGACAACCATTATGGACGGAGTGAAGGAGAATGTGGTCTAAGCTCTCCTGCCCAAAGACAGATGCTGATGCTGAGCAATCATACTGCAAAGATGTTTTCAAGACTATATGCTATACCTGCAAAGAGACAAGATACGAAATCTTCTGTCTCCACAATAGCATCCCACAAAATCTCATCTACTTGCGTTGATTTGGGTCAGATGGTTGCCAAATTAGTTTTTGCTATTGCTGTTCACTTGTTGGCTTAAGCAGTTTTCACTGACAGGTTATTTCAGGCTATTTTGCATATTGATCTTATAGTCATTGCTTTCAGAGAAGCTTTGATTTGCACTTGATACTTGAAGTTGTGGTTGATTAACTGTCTTTTTCAGACAGTAAAATATTGTGGGAAAGAAATGTTCCCTTTCCCAGTGAAAATGATATAAATTTCTCTAAGGGACTAATTCTTCTTGTGGCTTTTAAAAATGCTGGGTTTTTTATGCTGTTGATGAGGATCTCAACAGCTCAGATAATTTAAAGCACTATGTCAAGATTTACAGGTGTAGCAGATGTCAATATCACACTTAACCCAGTCTGTCAGAGTTATAGTGTGGGCTTGATGGGGGCTATCAGCTGGTTCAGCTGACAAATGCTCTCATACTGTTCACTTCAAGGCCTGTTAGAGTTATGAGCTGCCTGTATTACAGGAGATCATGAATTAGTGTTGGTTTACAAATGGACACTGGAGAATAATCAGAAGGTCTTCATGTGAAGAGATCACGGAGAATATTAGTGGGAAAATGCTGGGATCTCTCCTGCCATCTGCTCTGAGAGTAATGGGGTGCTGCGGTCTTGCTGTGAAGGGGAGATATGAGTTCTCTGACACTATCCCAGGGTCACACCATGAGGCTGTACTTGCAGCACAGGACTACAAGCTTTTTCTGGTACTTTGCCTCTGGGCATAAAGTAAGGAATCATAGAGGAGTCTGATACTGAGTGAAGAACTTGTGTGAAGCTTTGCACTGTGGCAAGAGCTGATATTGTTGCTAAAGCAACCTAACATCCTGAAAAATCCATACCTGAAGTGAAACCGTTGTCTGCTTGGGAGAATGGAGCAGTTGAAATTGTCTTGTGCTGGAGGGACTGCTTAGAGGATGAAGGTTTCCTAGTCTCTTGATCAATGTCCCACTGGCTCCCCCTCTTCCCCACACATGTACCTCTTTTATCAAGCAAACAACAGAAAGCATGTGTACTGTCAATTCTGTGTTTTAGTAAAATGTCTAATAATTAACAGGAAGCAGTTGTGACCTCATCTGGCAATGTATAAAAGCTGGTTCTAAAAATGGTGCTTGAAACAGTGACATTTAATTGGTAGCTGCCAGAGAAGGACACACACAAGCTTTGTTTAAGTGTAACCTGATTTTCAGCATGAAGGAATCTGGAGATGTTTTGACATATTTATGCTATGTAATGGAAGTGTTTAATAGGAAGTGAGAAGTCAATTTTTTTTCTTAAAAATCCCTATTCATGTTTACATACTCAGACAAAATTTAACACTGCAGTAATGCCCTACTCCTCTTTTCCTTTCCATAGTTTTGTCCCATGTCTCTGTTGTTTACATTCCAGTTAAATGGAGCAAGCTGATGGTTGAAGTCAGTTACCTCATTGTCCTTTTTTGTGTAAAAGCAGTGGTATAATTGTAAATTACAGATTTATTAATGAAACATCTGAAGCTTCCAAGAGTCATTAGCAGGCAGGATGGAAAGATGTATCCTACGCATGCTGCAGGATTACTTACCATCTTGTGTATACTTAGGGAAAAATGTCAGAAAACATCGGCAGCATCATTTAAAGCATAAATCTGACATTCTGGAAGAATATGCAATGGAGATAACGGCTTGGGGTTTGGCTAAGCTATACTCAAGGCTGAGCTTGGGTTGTGGAGAGTTGGAAGAGGATGTCTCTTCTTCAACATTCCGTCCCCCCAGCTTTAACTGGTGCTTCCTTGGAGGTAGGATGAGTTTGGGTGACATTTACAGCAGCATAAATAAATCCTTTCCCAAATTATTCTGGCCCAAATGGTCTTTTGAACTGTTTTTTTTCCTGAGGCTAATCAGAGGGTAAAGCACTTCAATGCCTTTCTGCTTCTAGTCTCATCCACTGCTGTCTCCACATGACTCCACCAATGTGGCAGATTCAATAGGTAGTCTATTAATGGCTTTGCATTTGGGAAGGTCTTAGCTTTCCTTAGAGTGAGCACTGTCCATCTTGTCCTACAACTGGGAAAAGTGAAAAGGGACTGTTCTGGTATGTCATTTAGGGAATGGTTCAGGGTCTGATACGCTGAGCTTGAAATCAGGAAGGGTAAAGAACAATAGTAAAAACTTTCTTAATTTTCTTGTTCAGCTGTATGTCACAAATATTTCCATTAGTCATTCATGATATTTGTTTTTTTATTGCTGGATTTTAAAATGAGTATCTAAAGAACACACTCATGTCCAGAGGCAAATTCAGATCTCCTTGCCTAGTGGTTAACAAACCATGGGCAGGTGGTGCTTCAAAGGGCCATAGACAGTGCATGAAACCTCCTTGCCCTGTTTACAGTTTTTGCCGTTTATGTTACCAGTGCTATCAAGCCACACTGAGTCTCCAGAAATAGAAGACAAAAGTCGGTTGTGGTTCAATTAATTCAGGGATGGTTAAATGGCAGCGCATTAAAAAATTTAAATTAGTTTTAGTCTCATCTCCTCCACCTCCAGGAATTGAATCTATTTATCAGTCAAGCCACACGGGGCTTTTCTCTGTATGATTGAGGGCAAGGGGTAACATACAGATCCTAACTGGTGCTGTCAGAGTGCTCTAACTTATATGCAATGCTATGAAAAGTGTGGCCTTACTGGTTTGGCTCCTGGACCACCCAGGTAAAGCCTGAAGTGGGCCTGAGTATACAGAAGCTTTAGCAAAATTCATCTTGTGCTCTGCAGTCCATAATCCAGTGTCATTATAAGTCTGGTTCTGAGTCAGCCAAAGAGATTGTCCCCACTGTGGTGGAAGACTCGCTTTGAAAAAACTCAGTAAGGTCTTAGAAAAGGAGAGAGATTGATACACTCTCTCTTGGAGGGAGTGAACTTCTTGACAGAACAAGGAACTGGCTTGGAATAGAGGATGAAAGAATATTATGATGTGTCAGTAAAGCAAAGGAGACCCTAGGCAGCTCTGATTTAGGCTCAGTTGTTAATCAAAAATTCTGGGGGAAATCCAAGCCTCCAGAGCTTGAACAGAGATAGAAAAGGCTGTTTCATATTATACAAGCATATAAATAGCTGTGCTAAAGGGGAAATCCAACCGGAAAAGGGCTTTTCTCCCTATCCAGCTTATAGCTTGTGCTGGAGCAGTAAGAAGCACGGAGTGCTGGGCACTCTTTTGGAGTAGCTTACATATTAACCTGCCATGTGAGTATAGAGACAGAAATACTCTGTGGGTATTGTGCTTGAAAATCCCTTTACATCTCAGTCACTTTCTAATGACTTTCTATCAGTCCTGCTCAGGCTACCTGTCACTTAAGAGCCCTCTAAAACCATAGGTCCCATCCAAAACCCATCAAAGATAATGTAAAGATCCTCTTTGTCTTTAGTGGGCTTCGAATCAAGCCTACAAAACAACCTGACATCTGCAATACATACTCAGGCTTTAGTGACCCTTTTTCCCTAGGGCTCTGGAATATCATTCCAACATCTGGGAACCTTCCCTGTCCTGGTGTTTCCCATTTGATATATGTTTTTTAACAGATTAAAAAGCATAAGCTTCAGGCCAATTGGATCCTCACTTGCTGGGTTAGTTCAATTTCTGCTGCAAATCAGAACTTCAAGTGATTCTTTCCAGACTTCACTCTTGTGCTGAGAAACTGGGACAGACTGTGTAGCAAGGGATGGGTGAGTTAGGTCTTTTATGATTGAAAGGCACAATGTTAGATATTGCAGTGAATAAAGAAAGAAAGGGAGATATTATTATTCTCTTTCAAAGGGTAATTTGGAGCTTATCTCTTCAAGCAAATAAGAAAAAAAGTCTGCTGCTGAGTTGATGCACCTGACACCAACAAAAGGGTTGAGATGGTTTGCCTAGCATAAACACTGCATGTCATTTTGGGCTTCCATCCTTTTTACTCTGCACTCCAATAACTCTGAGAATAGGAAACCACCACTTCAGTCCACAAAAGCCTGACCGCACATGCTTACAGCAGGAATTTCACAGGGTTTGTCTGTCAGGGAAGTGGTAAACACTGCCTCCTTACATAACGGCAGTGGTGAAAGGAGCCTAAACCGCTTGGACAAGACTAGGTTGAATCTCACAGACTGAAAGGGACCATTTAAACACAAAATGTCCACTTGGAGAAGAAGTTGGGAGGCTGAGGGCTTTGTCAGTAGCAGCAAGGAGGAGGCAAAGAAAGGAAGACGCAAAGAGAAAGAGAGTTTCCCCAGCCCAAAACCCAGAGTGGTTAAGTGTGAGGAAAACAGAAATATAGTTGCAAGGCAAGTTTAAAACTTGGGGAGTGGAGAATACCTGTATAGCCCTTTCCTTTATTAATACTGTGGTCTCCATGCTATGAACCTTTAGGTGAAGTGAGTCTGATTTGGTTTTTTGATCCAATGATGCTCACAAGTCTTAAGAGGGAAATGGCTTACAGGTTGGAAAATGGGATTGCTATCATGAAATCATGACCAGCCCCAAAATATTTGGTCCTTAAGTTTCCATTCATGGTCTCTAAGACAGCACTCAGGCCACAGCAAAAAAAGATCTGAAGTGTGGCTTACCACAAACACTTCTTTAAATCCCAACTAGCAGTCTGGCACTTTCTCTAGTTCAGTTCTCATGTCTCCAAGCCACCACTCATCTATCTGCTGATCGTGTTAGGCATGAACAGTATCCAGAACTCTCTCCATCTGGATTCTTGCATATGATTTTTAGAAAGGCTCCAACACAGACTCTGTTTCTTTTCTTTGTTTTTTTTTCTGCTTTGTTATTTTTTCCATGTCCAGATTCAGACCTTGGATGTTACTGTGGTTGCCTTTCTCACAATGACACTCTTATAATTAATCTCCACACTTTAGAAGCATCAGTGCCTGGTTTAGGATACATCAGAATCTCAGGCTTAGAATATTTATATGCAAAACTGTGCCTGCAGTTAAGGAGGGAGCATACAAATCCCTCTCCTAAACTTCTCTTTGTGCAGAGATTTGCACAGTGTGCCAAGCCCGAATCAAATAAGTTTCTTTAAGACTTAGATTTTCCCATGTTTTCTGTTACTGAAAGGTCATGATGTTTTTTAAAGGCCTCTGCTGTTCCTGGGTTAGTTTCTTCTTCTGCAGCAACCTGTAGGGAAGTCATAATACAGTGTTTATGATAACATCCCTTTCGTGATGTGGAAAGAATTTTAATGTCATGAATTCCACCTAATGACTGGAGAGATGAGCTAGAACTGGAATCTCACAATCACACAACCCCAAACTAGGTGGAATTTGAATCCCCAGCTGAACTTATATTTTAGGAGCCAAAACTTTGTTTTTACCCCTCATCTTCCAGTTTTTGAAAAAGTTTAGATCTGGGATTCTCTGGCTCAAACACCTGTCTCATGATGGCTTCAATGCCAGAACAAATGGGAAGGGGAAGGCAGGAAATGTGGAGATAAATAGAACCCATAAATGGAAAAAGTGGTAAGAAAATCTATGAACTAACAATAAAAAATGAAGAAGCTAGTTTTATATTTGTCCAATCTGCCCAAACACCTCTCTCTGCAAAGTTCACTAGTAAAGAATTTGCTTTCTATGTAGACTGTCATTTTACCTACCTACTTGGGTCATTC
The DNA here is from genome assembly GCA_013400335.1 of Eurystomus gularis. NCBI lineage: Eukaryota > Metazoa > Chordata > Aves > Coraciiformes > Coraciidae > Eurystomus > Eurystomus gularis. The sequence continues at coordinate 44,524 of VZZY01019350.1, forward strand.
TTAGTGGCGTAGTTTTTAACAGCTCACCATGCCATTTTTAAAGCTCAAAAAACCATCTGTGACTTAAGAAGGGCTGTAAAATCTCCCCTTTACAAATGGAAAAACCACAGTGTACAGAAATTAAATGAGAACCTAAGGTCACACTAGAAGAGTGTGACAGAGAAGGGACTCAATCTACCAGTCTCTCTGTATAAATGTCTGAATGATGATGCCAACCTTTATTGCTAAATGCTTTTCATATGGTAGACCCAACGTATGCCTCAAGAGGGATAGGTGACCTAGTTGCAGATCTTTCATTTTAGGAGCCACTTGGAAATGTTCATCATCCAGAATCTGTTTCTTTTTTTGTTAGTGGTTTTGGTTTTTTTCTGTTTGCATGGTTGGTTGGTTGGGTTTTTTGTTCTTGTTGTTTTGGCTTTGTTTTATTTTCAGAAAAATGTACTTAGCAAGACCCAGCAGATCACTGAATAATGAACCTACAGTCACCCTTGCTCTTCTGGGCACTTACCCACATCTCTTCCTGCGTAGTCTTCCATTAAAGTCCATGGTCAGGTTCTTTACTTAATCATTACTCCAGAAAATGAAGCGCTGGAATTATTTAGATTAGATTTTAACACTGTTAGATAGATAACCTGAAGAAAAAACCTGAAGAAAAGATAACCTGCTGCTCACAGGGAGGTAGACCTTGCTTCTCACCATAAGAAGTACCAAGCAGTCCTGAGAGCTAGTCAAGTCCATAATGAAGAATTATAGTGTACCATGCTGAGAGAAAAAATATTTTTTCTGACATTAGGTAGTTAAAAGCTGGCTTTTACACCTTGAAGACTGAAACTCTGTAGTCTTAATACCTTGTTCTTTTTACTTTTGCTTTTTGGTAGCTGCTTATCCTCAGTAATACACTGTGACTCTGAGCTCCCACAGGAACTGTGTTGTATGTAACAGCAAAAGGTTTCATTTCATATTCAATGGATGTCTTCTTGTCCCTGTATTCTGAGAGCAGACCAACATTATTCTTGCCGATTCAATTTTTGACCGTGTACATGTGTACCTTCCCTACCTTTACAAAACTTTTAGCTAGATCAGCCTGTCTCACAGTCCTCCCAGCAGCTGGTCCTGGATCCTTCATCTCCCCTGTTGACTTTTGCTCAGAGACACACACAGGGGATTCTCTGATAGCCATCTCCTTGAGATGCCTCCTCCTGCTCCACTCAGAGAGACACAGACACCTGGCTCTCAGGCCGTTTCACCCATTTACTGCCTAATCCAGCTTGTGGTATTCACTAGCAATCACACACTGACATGCACACTCCCACTTGCTGCACTTGCCAGCTTGATGAATACACAGGCACTCTGACCTGGGCCCTATGACCCATGATCTCCTCTCAGTGGCTGCCACTTGGACCTCCATACACACACAATAGAGAGCCTGTCACACAGAAGCAGTGTTTAATAGGAAGACAGGACAGACTGGGCTGAGCAGGCAGAGGGCATGGCCAGACAAGAGTACTGACAAGGACCAGTTTATACATCCTCAGCTACTTTTGTCCCCTTTTCTCCCTGGTTACTACACTTCCTCCTTCCCAAACCACCTTGATCTCTCCCTTTCCCAGCTTTCTTTTCCTGCACCAAACATCCTGTAGTAAATTTTGTACAATCCAAAGATGCACTTCCCCTGCATCCTGTAAAGTGTCCCATACCCCCAGGCTGTGACCCCCTTAGTCTGTGAGGGGGTGATCCATCTTAACGGGTGTATTGATAAATCATGGGGCTAATGCTCCCCTGTTGAAGCCCTGAGAGGGGCCAGGGTGAGGGCTCATTTCTCTGACTAGGTTTTTGTAGTGCCCCCACCCGCCATTATTCTTCTGTGCTCCTTCAGGTGTGTGGAGATGAGCCACTCATGGGCTGATGACTCCTGGGACAGTAGCCATATCAGGGTACTATCTGGGTTCCCGTACCTGCCCTTGCCTCTTCATGCGCCTTCGTGTGTGCAGAGATGAGCTTTTATCACGCAAGCCAAAAACAGGAATAAAACATTTTTATGGTTACCACTTGCTTTCAGGGAGCTAATGGCTCTAATGTGTGAAATGCTTCCCTGACTTTAGGTACTGCTCTGTCTCTTAAGCAGCCTTGTCTCTGCCCAGTGCTACGGAGGCCATCATACTGTACATAGCAAAACTGCTGATAACTTGTGCTAGGGGAAGGCCATTACAGAGAGACACAGCATTGTCTCTCCTCTGATGTTTCTCTCCAAAACCCAAATGACGTCTCTCCAGCCCAGCCATTATCAGCAGTGTTATTCCATGTCTCTCAATTCATTAATCACAACATGGTGATACAGCTGGGACAGGGCAAAGTGTGTACAATGTTTGCACTTCACTCATTTTCCGGGTGTATGTGCAGCTTCAAGGTCAAAGACATATGTCCAGATTTTTGTTCTAATGGCATTGAACATCTCTCTCGCAATGAAGACGTGTTTTGGCACACATTTTTCTTTTATCCCATATAAGTCTTTTGCATTGCTGGAATGGGGCACAGGGACCCCACTCTTTATCTCAGATTTCACTCTCCCAATGTGCCTGCACTGCAGTGTAGTTTTCTAATTCCTGGATACTAAAGATCACTAAAAAGGGGGTTTATTTTCCATCATGTTCACATTGCAATGACTTTCATGTTGCTTTGATTTTAAATTTTTGGCTTTCCTGTTTTGTTTTTCTAAAAGATGTAATTCATATAGGACTCAAGTGACCTTTTATTTTTTTCTGTAAAATATCACACACATTTCTGGTTTATTCAACTGTTTTTAGAAAAGTAGGTGATATATTCTGGAGTCCCTGGCATGTTACATAAGTTTCGGATCTGAGCACAAAGACTCCATTTTGCAAAAATAAATGCATTCTCTTTCAACTCACGTCCGTAGGATATCCCAAAAGTACGGTACTATGTTTACTGTGCATTAATATAATGTGTAGCTGTGCAACCCATGAACATATTAGTAAAGCATTAATGCTTATAACACACCATTGATCCATCAATTAACTTCATTAAAGTTGGATCCTCGAACAATTGTGAGTGCTTCCTTGTACAGAATGTTCCTTGCCTGCCTTTGGCAAGGGAGGCCAGCCAGAGGAACTTGCTGTTTATTTTTGAACCAATGTTAAAGTAGACCAGGAGCAGACGCCTCCTGCTGCAGGCTAGACCTGACAAAGAGGTCATCTTTGTTGCACATGGCTAAGGAATCACATCCCCTGACGAAGACTGGGGCTATTTTTAGAAACAAGCTAGAACTCTTCATTCTTGAAATTGTTTTAATTTCCATCTGAAGAGTCAGACTGCATGGCTAGGGAAAAGAAAAAAAAAAAGAAGTCTAGTAGGCTGCAGGGTCAATGTGAGCCGCAAGTCTGTATAAAAAGAAACCTGATGAAATTGCTTCTTGTGGTGCTGACAGAATTTTGTCCTGGCAGCACCAATGTGCTAATCACTATAGGCTGACAAAGAGCCATTGCTCAAGAGCAGCCCGTAATGATCATGTAAATTTTACTTAAGTATATATGATTACAAGAAATTGCCCAGAATTTTAACTGGCATTGTGCTGCCCTGTTTATAGAACAGTATAGATTTACTGGCTCCATTTTCCTACTGTAATTGAAAGCCTTAGGGGTTGGGAGGGAGGAGGTAGAGGAAAGGAAATGTTTTGGCTTCACAGTATATAACCGCCTACAGAATAATTTTAATGTACATTAAAACCTCATTCAAGTCTGCCACAGATATAGTCAGTTTAAACAATCAAACAATCCAGTGGGGCACCCTCCTCATCTAACTCTTCCACATGTCTTAGTCTTCAGACTGCATGTGGATGGCCATCTCCCTTCTGGAGACACAAGAACAGCGGTCCCATTTTGCACAACAAGTAAACTGCATTTTTCAAAAACCACATGCGAAAGTTATTAACTACTCTGACTTTCACACAGTGCAGGCTACAGCATCTCACTCAGAAATTTCTACATTGAGCCTAGAGCTCCAGCTGACTGATCCCATGTGTCTGAGTTGGATTTCAAGTTCTCAGCTGAGAGGCAAAGCAGCATAATACCAATGGCTGATTTGTCAATCTGTTGAAAAGACAAATTCCTAGTCTGGATGATGTCTGACTGAAGCTTCTAAGCACTGAATCTTATTTGCATATTCTTCTAGTAGATTAGAAAGCTGTCTATTATCTGAAATTACTTTCAGACTGGTATTTCCAAACCAGTCTCACACTGTGAGGTAGTAATTGTAATCTCAGGTCATTCTTATAGCTCTTTCTAAACACTTTCAGTTTTCCTACATTCTTTCGGTGGGGTAGATATCAAACTGGATAGAAGGCTCCCAAACAGCTCTCCCTGGTACCAGATAGGTGGGTAATAATCCTGTTCTTTTTCTACTTAGCAGTGTCCTTTTGTAACCAAAAATTATGTCTACAAAGACAATCTCAACCTCTCACCAGAATTCAAGAACGATTATTTGCTAGAATCCTCATGTTACTGCTACTAATTTGCAGTACTCGCTTGCCTAGTTTAAAGGCATAACCTCCATTCTCATTCACAGGTCTTAAAATGCACGTCTTAAGTAAGCCCACTTTACCACACGATCTGTGTTAATTTATATCCTTCTTTATATCCATCTGCAAGTGACATCTTTCTGATAACACTTGCAGTTCCAATAGCTTTTAGTAAGTATTTTTAAATTTTGCTACCCATCTTTGAGATCTCTGATAAAGATGCCAAGTAACATTCAGCCAAGAAAAGGAGCCTCTGAGATACCAGTAGAAACAGTACTGTATGATTATTCTTATTTTACAAAAACTGCTATGTTAACGTTTTATGTATTTATCATGAGCTACACTGATGTTCACTTTTGCTAGCATTATTTAAGCATTTTTCAGATAAAAAAACAAGTCACACAGGACTGTATCAAATGCTTTATAGAGTGCTAAAAACATGTCTACACAACTATCTCTAACCATTAACACTGTGGTCTTGAAAAGAAAGGAAATAATCAGAAAACAAACACAAGGCTTTCATGACAGCATTATCTTTCATCCTGATGTTACAATTTCTTCATCCCTTTTGGATAGTGTTGCATAGCAGCCTCTCTGTGATGACTAAGATCAGCGTCAGGCTCATCAGAAAGTCAGAGTCTGAACTAACTCTAGACTGGGTTACCTGGCACAACCTGGAGGGAGGTGGTCCTCATCAGCAAGCCCAGATCACTTTATGACTTTAACTGGACATCTCAGCCATCACTTTCACTGGCACAAGGTTGACCTAGTTAAAAAAAAAATCCAGACAACCTGTATGTCACCATCTACTGTTTTAAGCAGGGTTCCTCTTTTGTCTTTGTCCAACAATGTGAGCTCAGCTCTTGCACTGGCAGAAGGGAACCCTGAGGTTGGAGAACATTTTGCGGTCAATAGCTTGACTGGTGTGTCAGAGGTAGCTTTGATAGCCCAATGGCTCCCAGTGCTGCTCAGAGGCAAGGACATACACCAGCCCAGGAAAGCAGTTGAGAAAGGAAGAAAAAAAAATGTAAGCAATGCAAAAAAAATAGGTAGAAAGAGCTCTGTAAGAGTGTAGAGTTATTGTAAAATATACAACTAGTAGCAAAGAACAGTGTGATTATTCTACAGTTATACACTCGAGGAAAACGTATGATTTTTTTCAGTTCTCTCTAGAATTTAAACTGAAATAATCATGTTCTTCCTCAGCACATTTCTGCAGAAGTTTCCTCAAAGATTAGTTTAATATTAGATCCCTACAAAAATACACAGACTTTCAAAGAAGGAATGAGACTCCTAGTGTCACAGGATAGAAATTATTTTTCTGATGTTACAACAGTTAGGCTTTTGCATTGCAACTACTGTTATCATTTAGGTTTGTAATTTACTTTATATTTGTAGACTTTGTTTATTCTTTTTCTACATGTGCACATGCATGCTGGTGCATGAACATTGGATGCTCATAGCCTGGTCCTCCTGCATCATGTGTGTACCAATGCAATGCTGATCATTTGATTGGAAAGATTTCTAAATTAGGGAGGAACTCTAACTCAAAGGAGAAGTTTTTAGTTTCTTTTAGTTTCCTGGTTTTCTTTTAATAGATTCTGTAAAGGTAGCACTCAGAAATAGCCAGGTGCTCTTGTGCTAGACCTTAGACAGTATAATGTTAACATATTTCTTCCCTAATCATGCAGCTGAAAAAAGATTCTGAATTGAAAAAATGTCCTAACTGGTTACCCTAAAAAAGACAATGTTGAGTGAAAGCTGACCTGACAATAAAAGAAATTATTGGAAAATGAAAGGAAATTAGAGGCAACTGCTTCCTTTCGTTTGCCTAGAAAAACTCTTTCACATTAGGCAGCAGAAGCAGTTGGGCATTACTGTCCTGGTAAAAGAACCTCAACACCTCATCTATTTAAGAGTTTTGTTGTTATTTCTCTGTATTAACAAGTGACAAACAGGAATTTCTGGAGAAGGAAAAGGTTCTACACAGTGTCTTTTCAAGGAAGATTCTGATTTTACTTCACATTTATCAGTTTTCTTCATTAGCTGACTGAAGAATAAATACAACTAAGAGATTAAAAAGATTTTATTTTTGAGATGAATTTTAACTGCATGTAGATTCAAGAAGTGACATTTATGTATAGCAAAATGTTTCCTGCATACTTTAAAGTTTGTGGAGTTCTTCATAACCTTTTCTTTTTCAAATCTCAGGCAATATAGATAGATGTGATTGGACCAAGTCACAGGAAAGAAATAGGAAGATGCTTTAACTGCTTTACCTGCATCTCAGGAAAAGCTTTTTAACTGGCACATACATAAGATATATAAGAAATAACGTTTGTTTTTTTCTCTCATGTCAAAGTCATATATCTACTGCAAGACTCTCTACAGTCAGTAAAGGGAGACAGGAACTGCTAGAAAATGATTAATCACACTTATTTTAGAAACCTATTTCAGGAGAACTGAATCAGCGTCTAGAAGGATCAAATGCTTGCCTTCGATTAGAGAGAACATAGAGACAAAATGACTCATTTATGTATACTCAGCAGATTATTTGTTACCAAAAGTGAGTTATTTGCAGTGATTAAACCCATTTGTTTTGGTTTTTCTGTCTTTCCTTCTCATTAATTCGATACCAACTACTCTTTCCTTGCATTGGCCAAGGTCATTCACAGGCACAAAAGACACTGACTGTTGCAGTTGGCTTCTTGTGTGTTGTTTTGGAAGGTGCAACAATTATATTCCTAAAATAAAAAAGACAGGATTTATAAGCCAGAACACACAAGGGAAATCCACTTTCCTTGAAAGGCTTGGCTGCTGTCTTAAGTTGCCTCTTGACACAGTTACATAAAAGACCTACTTTATTTTTCCACTTTCTCAGTCAGAAGAGCTTTGGAGAAAATTCACAGTGGCCCTACAAAATGTATGGAGCTGGACTTCCAGTGAGACTTGAAGTACACCCAGAAATTTAAATTCTAACAAAAGATTTGTTTTGCAGGAAGAAAAAAAAGTGGTTACAACAGTAGCCAAAGATTCAGGAGATGTGGATTAATTTCCTTGCTCTGCCACAGACTTGCTATATGACTTTGGGAAAGTCATATAATCTCTGCATATCAGTTTCCTGTGGTAAAACTTGCTGGATGTCTGTGAAGATAAACATATTGAGACAGATGCTCTGAAGCCAGAGTCCATATGTCTGCTGAAGAAAAGTAGACGGTTCCTAATCAAATGCTATTTCCATATGCAAATATTTGATTTATAACAAACCAATTTAAAAGGATGCCTCCCCGAAAATGCCAGTGCCATGGCAAAGATTAAAATCTCACTTAAGCAGTGCTCCCTGCACACCAATAGTTCCAGATACCATGGGTTACTAGGACGAAACAAACCTAAACCCTCCCTCTCCATCGTCTTCTCCCCAACAGAATAGATACACTTTTCTCACCCATATCCTATGAGCAATATCCCATCATGCTGAAATCCTTTCTTGAAAGATGGCTGTTGCAATAAATCCAGGAGACAGACAAATACTAACTAGTCTGAATCAAAAGGACTAAAGATTTCTCAAGCAAAATAGTCATTACATAATACTGTACCACCACTTCCCTTTCTTCTGGGCCAATGAAGCTCGTGGGAACTCATGCTGATTTCAATAGCTTGGGGATGTAACAGAAAGATGCAGTCTCTCATGGGGAAGCCAGGACTGAATAAGATCTGATTAGCTCATTATGCTGAACAGAAACCCTTGGATACAGCTCTACTGAAATGCTCCTTTAGTTTTCACTTTCTTTCAACTCATATGAGGTGGAATCACTATATCTGAACCATTTTTATGGCATTTGAATATTTCACATCAGTTAGCTCTCCCTAACAAAATCTGTAGTTTAATTTGCCTTTGCAGAAGAGACAAATACTGACTCTATCAATTGGCTTTTTCCTTTTTCAAATACTACTAAAGCATTACCTTCTACAGAACAGAATCAATAATAATGTTTGAAGGTGAAATCAACATACTTGTGACAGTAAATGTGAATCAAAATCAAACATGTGCTTTACCGAACCTAAAATCTAGTATTCCTTCCATACAAAAAGAGAAATCTTACATTTTCAGATGATTGATTGTATTTAAACAAGTAGGATCATGCCATGGGGGCCAGGAGTGCTGACAAAGAGACACCATAACATACAAGTGGCCTCCTGACTCAGATTGAAAAGTCAAATTTGTCAAGTGACATGGATTATGTGACTGAAACTTTTATAATTTTATTTCAAGTTTAAATTAAACTTGAAGGTTGAGATACCTTTGTGTCTCTCTTTCTAGCATGAGATTGTTTTCCTCTTCAATAAAAGGCAGAGGTAGGGGATCATGAAGGGAAGATGCAGAATGATCTGAGCCCTGATGGAAAAGCTACTCTGTGGCAAACTTTGAATATACCAAGAGAATCAACACTAAGGATAAAGTAAATCTTCTCTCAGGAAAATGTATATTATTGAAGGCTGCACTCTCAAGGCACTATCAGTTGGTTAGGGGATTGCAAGAGTGGGACAGGGTTGATGAAATGTCGAGGATTGTATATCTCCACGCAAAGGAGTCAGGGCCTGAAGTGGAAGCACAGTGGACAGAAGTGCTGCTGGGCTGGGGATGAAGAAGTACACTTAATTTCTGAGCCATTGATTTCCAAATCAGATGTGGTTTTTGAACAAGTTGTTGGACCAAACTGGACCGCTCCACTTCCAACAGAATGTGGGCAAACTTAGAGCTAAAATACTTGTCCAAAAACTGGGAAAGTGGGTTCTGTTGCCTGATTTGGCTCAGATTCTGTGTATAGTCTATAGCGTGTCATATATTCATTTCATGCCATTTTGTAAATAGGCATTAGTTATGTTCTCCTACTTTAGAGTGGTGTGATAGGCTAAATCCATAAAATCAGAAGGAGTTCAGAAGAGTACCTAGATGAAACAATAATGAAAATAACTAATATTGCTAAATACCAGAAAAAAAGACACACTGTGAACTATTAATTATGACATGGTTTCCCAAGAGAAGAAACCCAGATTCTATTAACTGAGGAATTAACTGTTTGCCTCACCCAGTTTAAAGGCTACAGAGTGGGAGAAAAGTGCTCAACTGGCAAACAGAAAGACCTGAGACATTCTAGTATCTGTATGTCTAACTTTGTTGGCCTAATTCTGTAATTAGGCATGGGAGAATGGATCTGGATACAATATGGATTGACCTTCCCATAATTTCCAGTGAATCCAAAGCTTTTACACAGAATTCTGGTTAACTGTTTCCCCTCTTATTTTAATTTCCCACGCCTCTTAACTTCCAGGCTATGCTTGTGACCGGAAGCCAAAATGCCATGAGAAAAAGCTCTTCCTGTGGTAATTTTAACACTGCCAAGCATAAGGCCTACAAACCACACGGGAAAGCTTGTTCACATACAATTCACTGCCCAAAAATATCCAAAAAGTTTGGGTTAAGAATCCAACCTTTAAACATTAATACAAACCAAACTTCTCAAATATTTCAGAGTCAGCCCTTTTAGTAGTTTTTATCCAGAAGTAAAAAGCACTTTCATTAACCATTTTAAATGTTTATTTGGGATACCAAAGCCATGAATCAAATAATTTATTAAATATATTCATCTGCTTAGTGTAGTTCCGAAAATTAGGTGTTCTAAGCAGCAGATTTTTATCTGTTTTGCACAGGGTTGTAGTAAACTAGTGAAGATCCTTGATGCCAGTGAGATCCTGCAGATCTACACAATTTGAGTACTGTTCCTGTAGTACTCATATTGTGTAGTCTGAAGCCAAAACACCTATCCCTGAGCATTGTCTTACACTAATATTATATCTTCCTTTCCAGGGAATCCAAGTTGCTTTTCACGTTTTTTCTGACCACTTAAGAATGCTGGTACTAAAGGTCATTTGAGACAGTTTAGCAAGGTCCTAGTCTGCAACAGTGACCATAAACAGATGCCAAACTGTACCCACGCCAAGATCAAATTGTACTATACTTTCCCAAAATGCTCTCACCGTCTTAAGTTAGCTCCTGGCTCTGGTGTACTTTGTCCAGTTAGTTACAGAGTTTGCCTCTGTATGCTTCTTCTGAACCCATAAACTTTGAGTTCATTTGAAATTCGAATTCTTTGCACCCACCCTCTTTGACAAGGAGTTCTACATGTCTATCACCTCTGAAATGAGGACTAGCACAGAAAGCGGTACTGACTCCCCATAGCAACTCAACTTGTTGCCTCTTCCTGAGGCTTCCTCTACATTTGCAGCCATATTTGAAGATGTGACCATCTCAGGGACCAGCCAAACAACATTACTTTCAAAGAATGTACTTATCGTAGATGCATTTTAATTACCTTTAAATGGTCAGCATGCATACTGCTAACAGGGAATCTGCAACAGCAAGGCTAGGAAAAGTTAAATAAAAACCAAACCCATTTCGTTTAGATAATCTGCTGATAGCTCATCAAGGGCTCTGGCATGCCAGGGCTACATGACTAGCTGTTCTCAAGCCAATTAGTTTTAGCTAGCTTACAGCTACATCAGAAGCAATTCTGGTAGCACCTGCTCAGCAGTTCTGCTTTGGAATAGCTGGTTTAAGCAAGTGAGATAATTTTCTTGGAACCTACCCCAATCTATTGTGTTAATCATCAGATGAACCAAAGAACACAATTAACTGAATTGTATCCTAGTTCAAGGACAAAGTCCCCTGCTTTCATCTTTCATCTCTAACATCTCTGTATTGAAAACAAAAGGATAGAAAGTCCCTCAGTTATTTCAGCTTTGTCTGTTCCTTGCTGGAGGAGCGCTAGGCAATGCTCTTCAGGAGGACTTCTTCCTCATTACCTTGCACAGGATGATGTCAGCCCCATCAGATATTTTTAAAGTCCTAGGAAATGTACCCTCAACCTCAGGTGTCCCTATTCTCTAACTCATTCTTTGGATGCATAAATACAAAACATTTATCTTTCACACAGATTTACCTGGATTTCTGTAAAAATTATGTGCTCTGACTTGTCACATTTGCACTGGTTCCCAGTTTTAGGCAGCAAGGAGCTGGCCCAAGGCACTGACTAGTTTAGGAAAGCTGCTCAGAAATTGGTGAGATACTACTCCCCTACCTCTGTTGTGGATGGCATGTCCTTTTCCTCACTTTTCCTCTCCATATTCTTTTAGCAAAGCGATTCCAACTTTAGGATCATGGAGTTCTTATTTCAGTTGCAGCTGTGAGGATTTAGCTTTCATTTCCTAGTTCTCTGTGATTGTGCTTCTCATCCTACCCCAAAGTCACTTCTTGGGAATGTCCAGAACATTGACTCCCGCTCTATTCTTTAATCAATGCATTTTTTCTCGTTCCACCTTTCCAAGATTTTCACTGTAACTTAAAAGTCATATATCACACTCATTGTTCATATTGCTGGACTCTTAATTTCCAGTCTGCTGTGAGCCTTCCACAGGGAAAACGCATGACATATTTGATATCTACAATACTTCTCCTAATACTCTTGCCTTCCACTTTCCCTTCTTTCCACTATTACCTTGTGTCAGCTTTTGGTGTGGTTATGTGTGGCACTAGTGAGGAATTGCTGCTATAGAAAGAATAAAAATGTATGTAAATAATGTTCAATTTCTTATATTACTTAAATCAGTGGGTTTTCATGAAAAGTCTACCCAATTGCAGTAATGTGAATGCAACATCTGGAAACGTATAGCAAAAAACATCTTATCCAGCTAAAGGCAAGCTGTGATGAATCCAAGATGTCAGGTCAAGTACACCTACCTGCAAACTCTGAAGGCATGTAGCAGTAGACTAGCACATTTGTCTGTAGATAGGAAGCATGAGCTGCCATTGGCCAAAAGCAACAACAACCAAAAATTTGCTTTCCCAAAGAGTGTACTCTGGAGGTTTTATATTTGCAGTTTGAAAATGCCTTTAAAACAACTGACAACACCATGCTTTGTAGACTAACAACGCCATGCCTACAACTGCCATGCTGAAACGGTGATCAAGGTCCGAATAAGGAGTGGAATGGTGCCACCTTCTGAATTACTAACCCTGCTCCTTGCCTCATCTTGCCTCATCTGTTTTGTGAAGGTCAAATACCAGCCTAGTCCAACTATGCTGCAGGGCTGTTCCTGTGCCACATTTGAATGCTTGAAACAGAAGAAAACCCATAATTTCTAACAGCTACACTCCCTAGAGAGCAGGGAAGAGGGGCAGGTCATTAGCTGAGGTCTGTCACATCTGTTCAAATGGAGCAATCAAAGTTTATTATCTGTCCCTGGTCTTTCTATAGTGGTTAGTCCTAGTAGCCTGGGAGTACTGCTCAATTTGGAGCGTGCTTCTAGATGTAATACCCTTTGCAATAGTGAAGACTTCTGTTCCTGTTTAAGAATGGGATCTGAGGCTCTTGAGACCTGTCCTGAAGTGCCAGTCTTACTCTTCTAACACTTCCATGTCAATTGTCAGCTTCCTTTAGGGAAGAGGCCTGCTCAGTAAACAATGATTATGTCAAAAACCAAAGCTAAGCCTGCTTCTGGCCCTGCTACTTATTGCTATATATATATTTACTTTTTTCTTTATTTTATTTTTTTTTTACTTCTTTGACTCATAGTCAGCAGGGGCTTAGGAGTGAGGGGTAAGGTAGAAGGGTTAATTGCTGCAGCAATGACAGGTCTTTCCTTCTTTTTGTTTTCTTTTAGCTTTTATTTTAACACTGCTCAAGGCTTTCATTTTTAATCCACTTTCTAAACTGTCTAGTGCTGAGAGATGTATTTATCCGTAACGACGAACACATGGTTTATGCTGCTCAGGTATTATATATCCCTACATTTCACAGCGACATATTGTTTTAGCTAAGTGCTGCAGCTTCCCCATGCCCCTCCCTGCC